>JACERP010000332.1:0-83414 GCA_014080715.1 Scenedesmus sp. NREL 46B-D3
CCTGTGTAGGGGCAACATCATGCCCACACCAACGAAGTGAAGGCTGCTGCCAGAACAGCTGCTGCTGTGAACAGCGGAGAATGCACGTCATATCGTGTCAGCCCTGGGCCAGTTGGAATCAAACTGGTCGCCGATGTTGCCGCAGGTGTTCACTCCTGAGGAGTTCCAGCAGGCGCTGCAGGCAGCAGGGCCCAGCACGCTGGTGGTGGTGGACTTTTTCAAGACAGCTTGCGGGGCGTGCAGATTCATCTACCCGGGCTTTGTGAAAATGTGCAGGGAATCAAATACGCAGCAGCAGCAGCAGCAGGAGGAGAGCAGCCAGCCGGTGGTGTTTTTGAAGCACAATGTGTGAGTGCCAGCTGGATAGGTTGGTTGCGCATGGGAGCCGCGGTAGTTGCTGATCTGCGTGTTCTCATGGACAGCAGCGGCAGCTTCACTGTAGCAACGGTTTGCAGGAAGTGCTAGTGCACATTGGTGACTGCAGCAGCGTCAGGACGGCTGCCGTGCGAGGGACCTGCTGCTTCACCCTGCACCCTTTGTCACACCCAAGACTGACAGCTCACACAGCTGACACTGGCAGCATTGTGCCGCTCATGCTTCATGCTTCCAGGTACGATGACGATGAAGGCGAGGTTACGCAGCTGTGCAGGCAGTACAACGTACGCGGCGTGCCCAAGTTCATCTTCTTTAAGGGCGGCCAGCAGCTGGAGAGCTTCTCGACACGAGACAAGGTCAAAGTCGCTGAGGCGATCCTGAAGCACGCAGAGCCAGGCACGATTGAGTTTGGCGACTGGGTGACGCCATAAGGCGGATGTTGCGTTTTGTGGTCTCGCCTGGTCACGCTGATTATGTTTGCAGCAGCCGGATGCTGCCTCTGCAGACCCTGCTGCTGCTGTTGTTGGCATTGGTATTTGGTCTGTCTGCATGAGGTGCTGGCAGGGTAGTCCGGAAGCTGCCCAATTTGAGGGAGCTGAGAGAGCTCCTCAGCCATACTGGCAGTGGAAATGGCTGCGGCAGTCTTTAAGCATGCAAAACCAGGCACTCCCGCGGCGACGATTAACTGGTCAGCGCAGGTAAGTGTGCCTCCATGACGCGTGTGTAGTGTAGTGTGCCGTTTGAAGTTGAGGGGTTCTTGATGTGCGGTTTACTGCCTGGGTGATGCGGGTGCGGAGGTGGTGCCTCTGCTGTCATTGTGGATTTGGCTGGTTGGAGTCGTGTTGTTGATGGCCGTCCAGGCTTGGTCACATTGTTGGCTGGTTGGAGTTGTCTTGTGGTTGGCTCGTTGGTGTTGGTCTCGCTGTTGGCTGGTTGGGGTCATGCTGTTGATGGCTGGATAGCATTGGTCTCGCTGTTGGCTGGTTGGAGTCGTCTTGTCGTTGCTGTTACCTGGTTCGAGTGCTGCAACACTGTGCGTGCTGTGGTTGCCACCAGGTTTCTGGTAGGACCTAAAGCAGGGCACGTTGGTGCATTGACTGCTGTATGGTTGCAGCAGGGTGAGTCATGACTAGGCAACCGCTGCGGCTGACCGTGACCCGTCATACCTCAAGGTGCTACCTTCGGTGTCATACATCAAAAAAATTGACGGTCAGTAAGGTGCAGCGGTGATTTTGCACTCCTATGGCAACTGCAGAGCTGGTCCAGCACCTCAGATACCTCGGAAGTGCGTCCAGGGTTTGAAAAGTGCACACCGACAGGAGTGTAGGGGTAGAGCACAGCAGCACACATGCGGGATGCTGCTTGCCCAGCAGCCCTGTGGCCGGCTGGATGCCTGGCGGTGCATGCGGAAGCTGAGATTGGCACCTTTTGCATTTGTTGCTTTGTTGGTCAAATCCAGGTGTCTGCATGGCACCTGCATTGCAGTTATGCAGGCGTGCCGCCGCCGCAGTGGTCCTGCTGTGTCTTGCAACGATGGGACTGAGGCCTGCTGCTGCGGGCCTCCAATCAAACAGCGTGCGCAGTGTCCCTGCACAATCAAGATCATTGGGACAGCTGCATGTGGTGGCATGATCGCATGCCACACTAAGCCACGGCAGTCGAACCCTGTCAGCTGTCCGGCCAGTGCTGGTGGCTGAGCCGCATCTCCACTGCGTCCTTGTGGTTGTGGTTGTGCAGCTGAAACAAGCTGCCTGCAGGTCCAGAGACTCCCGGCAGCCTGTCGTCTCTCGTGTGTGCTGTTCAGTTGTATCCCCCATGAGCCTTGTTTGGCTCCTTAGTGGGTGGGCCTGTGGCCCTACTAGGGCCCTACTAGTAGTACTTTGGTACTTGGTATTTGGTTGTATCCAAGCTGTGTTGTCGGTGTCATTTGATGGTGTGAGGAGGTTGGAGATCGCTGACTCCCAAGACCTGTGCCGTGTGTGTATTAGTAGTACTCCCAAGTGAAGAAGCAGCAGCACTCTAGCATGAAAAGGCAAGCAAGCAAGCATTGTGCCAAGTGTGCTGGCACAGTTACTGCGGCAGTGTTCATGCGGCCACACAAGTGGCGCTGGTGTTGAGCAGCTGGCATTGCATGCACGCGGTGTGCATGCACAGCGGTGTACGCGGTGTGCACACCGGTACCTTGAGCATTGTGTACGGCTCCTTACGGGGTGGGCCGGTGCCCCTACTATGGTGATATGGTAATATGGTAACATGTGCCAGCTGCGCTTAGGCACACTGCCTGTTCGCAATGTGCCAAACATTGTATGTTCATGGTTGACATATTCAAGAGAAGAGGAAGATTGCAACGACGGCTATCACAGCGAGCAGAGCAGTTCACAGTTTGGATGTTACACGACGGGAACATCGCCCGTTTTCGAGCCAATGACAGGCTCATTGGGCAACCACCTAATCCATCAATCTTCAATTTCAATCGAGTGTGTATTCCTTATTAATACTGTTACCACACATGAGCTACGCGGTTTGGACGTCCATCATCAGGCTGGTGTCTGCAGAGAACTGGAACAAGTATATATACTGCATCATGCCTGACGCGCAACAATGTGACAGGTTTGGGTTTTAGGGCAAGACCACAGGCTTTCACACAGCCACTGGCTCGAACTCTGCAACCATACTGGCCCAGTGGGTAATAGTATCATAATGACAAGCAGGGTAAAAGCCACTGGCTGTTTGAAAGCCTGTGGTTTTACCCTACGTAATGTAACGCTACAAGCCGGCTGTGCAAACCGTCACTCTCACACGTATACGCTACGTAGCATTGATGCGTGGCAAGCTAGCTCGCTACAGCTGTAGCTTGGGCAAGCTTGCAGTGCTGCAGCCAGCACATTGAAAACGAACGAGTTGTAAATTTGTTCCTGGGATCCAGGTAACTGCACAAAATGTAACATGGCCTACAACTTGTACGTGGCAGTGCCGTGCACAATATCCTGTACATGCACCAGTACGCAGTTGCTATGCATTTCACAAAACACGGTGCCCGTCAACCCGCAAAACCATGCATTAGAACTTTCTAAAGTCACTTTTCTGCTGCTGCAGCACATGATGAAGAATTCTTCGAACAATATTTTGAAGTGTTTAAGCAGCATCTGTTTTCAATTGCTCGGCTTGTTGTGTTCGAGATGCCGCGAGACTCATGCACCGACCCCAAGCACAGCATCCGCATGAGATGGCACAATATCAACGTATGAACATGAAACAACAACATGTGTGGAGGGCAGATGGTTCTATGCTGGCAGAACGTGCTGTCCGTTTCTGCTGCGATAGAAAGCGCAAGCCATGACAGCGTGCATGGCTGCCTACATGCTTCGAATATTTCTGTTGGAATTGCATGCATTTGGCATATGCGCGACTTATGGCAAAAGCAGCAACCTCCAAGGCTGCGCCGCAGGTGTGCCGTGCAGGTGGTTACTCTTTGACTCCTGCAACCAGCCCGCCACGATGCGTGCAACCGCTTGCAAGGCGCTTCCAATTTTGAGTAGCAAGTACTGATATGCCTTCCGCAGCCAAGGCGTCCCCATGTGCATGGTTGTCGTAATCAAGCACTTGCCTGAAGCATGACGAAGTGCCGCAGCTGTTGTTACGAGACAGCAACACATACATTACAGCATACTGTATCAAGTACATCATGTAGACTGTAGCCTTAACTGCAATGCAGAATCGCTCCTTGAACAACAGCAACAGTGGTATGCTGCTGCCGCTGCTGCTGCTGCTGCTGAATTGCTTTTACAAATGGGCTTCAGCCAACACAAAAAGTACAAGTACATGTACAATGACGCCACATGCACACGATCTTAATGGTAAGGTTCAACGCCATGCTGCTCAGCCAAGAACGCACACAGCACGTAAAGACGCTCCACATGCTTGCTTGCTTGCCTTTTGCTGCTGCGTTAGAATGCTGCTGCTTCTTCACATGCTCCACATTGTTCCGTTGTCACCCCCGGTTTGCAGCCCCCGACACATATGACCTCCCCCATTTATAGAAGGAACCACCAAGTAGGTGATAAGGTAGCATGATGCTAGCATTACACTTGCACATGTGCCAGTGCACGGAGCAGTGCTGCCCTGATAAGCAAGCAATGCTGATGGATCGCAAGCTGTCGCCAGGCAACCTGCTGGAGTCAGTCAAACTGAATCTTCTGCGCCCCCAGCTTGGAGGCACCCAGCTTCATGGCCCCCTTGTGCAGGGGCTTGGCACCCAGTGAGTCACCAGCAGGCCGCACCGGCCGCGCTCGCGCCGCTGCTGCTGCTGCTGTTGGGCTGCTGACAGTGCTGCTGACGGTGCTGCTGCTGGCGCTGTGGCTGCCACCTACTGCTGCAGCTGCTGCTGCTGCAGGCTTGGGTGCACTGCGACCTTTGCCGGCTGCGCTGCCGGCATCAAAGCTATCCCAGCCATCCCCATCGCCTGTGCTGTCCCAGCCTCCCGCTGCTGCTGCAGCAGCTGGTGCTGCTGGCCTGCTGCTGGGGTTGCTCGTGCTGGTGCTGGCTGCAAGCTTGGCTGAGGCAGCTGGCGCATGCGGCCGGCTGCTGCTGGCAGCATTTCGTGCGGTGCTGAGGCTTACCAGGCGGTTGCGTGCCTGCAGTACAAGCAGAGGCAGCAGCGGGATGAGCAGCAGAATATATGAAAAGACAGCGAGACATGCCAGGCCAACATGCTGGCAAGTAATACGGACGCGTGCCATGCAGCTGACAGCAGGCTACTGTCAAGACCCCCACAGAGCGATTCACATGATGGCTGCGTCACAAAGCCATCAGACCCCAACAGGCTGCTGCAGCAGTGCAGCCAACGAATGGACGTTTGCAGTGCCCCTGTCGAATGTGAGCGTCACATGTTACACCAGTTGTAACACCCATAGCACCTTGCATCTGTCTTTGGTAGCTGCACTCCAGCAGCAGCCTGTCTTTGCAAGCCGACAGTGGCGCCATACCTCACTCAGC
This sequence comes from Scenedesmus sp. NREL 46B-D3, assembly GCA_014080715.1. Taxonomy (NCBI): domain Eukaryota; kingdom Viridiplantae; phylum Chlorophyta; class Chlorophyceae; order Sphaeropleales; family Scenedesmaceae; genus Scenedesmus; species Scenedesmus sp. NREL 46B-D3. The sequence goes on from JACERP010000332.1 coordinate 5,371, forward strand.
CAACATTTGTTCATGCCCCCCAATCATGTATTTGACTACAAACTGACGGGTTCCAAGTTCACTTTGGCAGGTTCAGGTAACACTTGCATCCTCTTGTTTCCACAATGCCTCTGCACCTCGACAACCGCTATGAGCTCTTTCCCTGTCGGCAGCCGACGCACCTCCCGTTCTGCTTTGTCCATGTCTTCCAGCTCATCATCAAAGTCGGCATCCCAGCCACCATTGCCAGCACCAGCAGCAGCAGCGCCCAGCCCAGCCAGCCCACCAGCACCACCGCCGCCGCTACCAGCTTGCCGCATCGCTTGCGACTGGCTGCCGGTGCCGTTGCTGCTGCTGGAGCGTCGCGCCGCAACTGCAGCTGGCGCAGCAGCAGCTGGAGAGGCTGCTGCTGGTGCTGGCGCAGCAGCATTTGGAGCTGGCGCCCCCCCTACCAGAGCTGCTGATGAAGCAGCGAGGCTGCTCATTGCCCACCCTAGCATGCCGCTGCTGCCACCAGCTGCTGCCAACATGCCGCCGCTGCCAGCTCCTGAGGCTGCGGTGCTGCCGCCAGCTGCTGCTGCGGCTGCTGATGCTGCTTCCTGCATCTTGGTGTGGTGCTCCTTGAGCTTTTCTGTGAACGCCTCAATGCAGCATAGGGCTGACACACGCACATCTGCAAACATCCATCGGTGCGGCAGTCGCAGCAGGCGCGGTTGCAATGTGGAGATCATTGTAGGCTCAGCTGGCTGCTGCTCTGACTGCAAATGGAACGCCACGCATGATGTGTTATACAAGCAGCACTGACAGCAGCAACACAAAGAGGTATCGGCAAGGACTTTTCGAGCTGTGAGCAATAGCCGCATGCAACATGCATGGAAGCTGAAGCAATGAGGTGCGTGCACCACTTTCATTTGCCAGCCGCCTCACCAGCCAGAGGATCAAAGCACAGCGGTGAGACAGCTGGCAGTGCTCTCAGGGCCACCTCGTTTGCATCGTAGTGCTGCACAGTGGCTATCAGCGCACGCAACGCAGCGACACGCGCAGGTGGGAAGGAGTCTTTCAGAGCCCTGCCAAAGGCATTCAGCAGCACCTAGGAAGATACAAAGCATAGCGTTGCAATGCAGCGACAGCAGTACTTGTGAGCACTCTTTGTTGCAGCAGCAAGTCCGTGGGCCCAGCTCACGCCGTTGTCTGAGCTGCAGGGAGCACCTATGCCTGGCGTGAAGGAGGACCCCAGGTGCCCCCAATGCAGCGGCGGCACAGCAGCCGGTGCTTGCACAAGCGTGGGCAAGGAGCCCCTGCAGGGGTTGACGGCTGTGCGGGGATGGCATGTGTGCTAGCACAAGAGCACAGACGAGATCGCAGTTGAATGATGCAGGCGGTAGCTGTGTGCTCACCTTCTTGCAGTAGGAGTCGCCCAGGTATTGCGCGATGTTGCCCAGCAGCACCGTGGTGTTGGCACGGATGGACGGCTCGTTGTCAACCTGATGGGAGACAGCAGAGGCAGCGCAGCAGCAAGTTCAACAGTTATGCAGCCAGTTGCATGCTAGGCTTGCTCACTGGCAGGTAAGCAGCTTTGAGCTGCTCTGCAGCGTGCAGCCCCAAGCACTCAAATTAGGCCCATGTCCAGCCATCAGCATGCCAAACCGCACCAGCAACCACCAGCTGCAGCTGATGCGTTGTCACCAGCCCGGCACCTTGTTGGCTGCTAATGGCTGGGATTCCTCTGCCTATACTTATTCATCCCATCCCTAGCTCTGCCAGCAGCAGCAGCAGCAGCAGCAGCAGCAGCAGCAGCAGCAGCAGCGGCAGCAGCAGCAGCAGCAGCAGCAGCAGCAGCAGCAGCAGCAGCAGCAGCGGCAGCGGCGGCGGCGCACCTGCAGCCTGCTGAGGTGCTTCAGCAGGTTCTGTGTGAGCGTGGCTTGCCGCATCTTGGGCGCCAGCACCAGGATGGACTTGAGCGTCAGCTCCCTGATGTACGCGTTCTCATCCGTAAAGCCGGCGGACAGAGGCGGGTAAATCTGGCCCTCAATGACATCCTGCACACGACCACAGCAGCTTGAACCGGTGAGTATCGAAGCAGCTTGTGATGCGGAAGGTACCTGCATGCTGTGCTGCAGAGTCTAGGGTATGCAGCGGACAACAGGGATGCAGCTACCAGTAGGCAGGATACTGGCTGATTGCGCAGCACAGTTCAGATGCGCACATGTCCTGCAGCTAGAGCTAGGAAGCAGCAGCAGCAGCAGCAGCAGCGCCAGCTCTGCAAAACTCAGGTATGCACGTGGCTGTGGTGATACAGAGCGACTTCAAGAGGCCGACGCAACGCATCACCGCCACCGCAGCAACTCAGCTCTTTGATTGACATCACTTGCCGAGCAGGGTACTGCGCACACATCCTTGCACGATGCGGTAGCACATGCACCCGAGCTGGCCACAACCGCATGCAGCACATGCTGCAACTATGCAGCTCACGGTCGTGAGGTGCTGGCCATAGGTGTCGATGGACTCCAACAGGTTGCGCCGCAGGTTGCGGTCGCTGCTGGCAAACAGGCGGCTGAGGCTGGGCACCACACGGCGTATGAACTCATCGCCAGACAGCATCCTGCAGCAGCACAGCAGCAGCGGAGACAGCCGCCGCATCGCAGCGAGCATGTGAGGGGCAGCAGCCGGGCGACGTGAGCAGCAGACTTGACCGCGTTGCCAGTGCAAACAGCAGGTGGGCAGCAGAAGCGCTGCCCTACGTGACAACAATGCAGCGTAGCAAGTTTGCACTAAAGAGCGTATGGTGTGTGGCGGCACGGGCAGATGCAACAGCCAGCGGACAGCAACGCAGGAGATGTGCTAGCACAACACGCAAACAGCAGGGCACGGCAGCAATTGAGCTCCACCTGTGCAGGTAATGCAGGCATGGCAGGCAGCCACGCTGCAGTTCTGTATGCCTGTCCCTGTGGGTCGCACAGCGACCCTGCTTGCTGTTTGTTCTGCTGGCCAAGCGGCGCACTTGGCGCTCAAAGCACTGGCCGGTGCACCAACCAACTATGCACTGCTGCCTGGTTGCAGCAAACACACATGTACGCTTGCGCTCACTGACACAGTTCAGGCCTGTTCTCCACAAGTTGAGCCTGCTGCGTTGTGCACAGCCACAAGAAACACGCACACGCCAGTGGCTTCGAGGCTGCTGACAGCACTGGTCGGTGCGCCCCCCCACACCTCCAGGCTGCTGCCGTCACGTGCAGCTGACACTGCACACACGAGCTGAGCTGGGCTGCATCACTGCAAGGCATGTAAACATGTAACCAACATAAACATGTACCAACAGCATGTCAACACATCACACATCTGCACTGCGCACCGCACAGCGATCCGCACCTGCCGATGAGCATGAGGCTGCTGACGGCGCTGGCCGGGGCGCCGCCAAACTCCAGGCTGCTGGACAGCAGCGGCAGCAGCTTGCGCACAGCCACGGGCTCAGGTATGGCAGGGACCATGGCCGGCAGCTTCTTGAAGAAGGAGTCCTTCTCAGCGCTGTCCTTGACTGTGCAGCGCGACGGGGCGGCACGGCAGCACGCAGCGACACACGCAGCGCAGAGCCACAGGGTGGCGGTTTGCCGATCGGCTTTGTGAGGGATGACAGGTGGCAAGCAGCAAAAACTCGATAGGTTTTCTGGCAGGCGTTTACAGCTTCAACCTGCTGAACAGCAGGGCAGGCTCTTGTTGCATGCACCACACCACCCCTGTGCACAGCCTTGCTGTTTGTGGTGAGTCAGAGCCACTGGGCCTGTAGCACAGCAAGGAGGCAGCGCTCAGGAGTAACACAAACAAAACAACACAAGCCGGTGCCGTCGCCACGCACGCGAGATGTTCTCCATGAATCCCACCACCTCCACCAGCCTGTTGTTCAGGAAGCGGCTCTCAGCCACCTGCACAGGCCGCACAGCAGGCAGCAGGGCAACACGGGGACGAGCATGGGTGACTTGATGATGAGCAGGCAGCAGGGTGTGGCGGTAGGGTGGCGACCAAGTGTCGCACCTGCAAACGCTGCCCACGAGGCGTCAACGCGATTCAACAGCATCGGCAACAGCAGGCGCAGCAGGACCCACCGACTCCAGAGGGCGGCCAGGAAGCCGTCGGCCGAGTCCCGTCGCAACAGGGAACAGGCCAGGACGCTGTTGAGCCGCACCTTTGCCGGGTTGAGGCGGCGCCCAGCCTGGCTGCTGAGCAGCTTCTGGTAGTCGGCCAGCAGCGCGGGTGGGATGACGTCCGTGCGGCGCAGCTGCTCGACGGCAGTCAGAGGCTTGCCGCTGAACACCTCCTGCAGCAGCAGCAGCAGCAGCAGCAGCAGCGGCATGTTGCTTGATGGCAGCACCTCAAGCCGCAAGGAGCAGGAGCTGGGGTACAGCGTGCAGGCACAGACCCCGCAGCAAAACATCGTCAACAGCAGCCCGGCAAGCCACTTGCTGGCACCAGCTCTGCAATGTACAGAGCTGTGACGTACCTCCCTCAACTGTACACATAGAGGGCACAACGACTGAGTTGGCGCAGGAGGATGCACATGGGAAGCAGCAGCAGCACCAGATGATGCATCCTACATGTCGCCCGGCATCGCACCTGCATCATGCAGCCCAGCCCCCAGCTGTCCACTGCCCAGCTCGGCCCCTGCTGCACTGCCTGCCACTCGCACTTGGCCAGCTCAGCGGGCTTGTATTGGCTGGCCACCATCCAGCTGGCCTGCTTCAGGGCAAAGTCACCTGCGCTCGAGCGCGGGGAGAACACGAATGAAGTCACAACGGTTGAAGGGACATCAGCAGCGAGCCAGCGTACTGGCTTCCGCTGGGCAGCTACAACTCACCTGCAATGCTTCAGAGCAGAGCTGGCTGCAACCATTGCAGCTGTGCAAGTCAAGCTGCCTGCATGCCGAAGTGTTACGTTGTTCTGTGGTAGTACTGTAGCCGCTGGCGGCAATAGGTTTTGTCACCTGCCCTGTCACCATCTTCTGGATCAGCTGACACGAAGAACAGCTGCTACAGCAGCACAGAGAACAGCTGTACCGGCAGCACTTCCCCGCGCACAGGTTACAAGCAGTCGTGGCACATCCAGAGAAGGTACAGACAGCCTTGTCGCGTCCTCACCCGTCAGTGCGTGCTCTGACAGCAGGTGGAAGCCGTGCAGCTTCCAGTCGAGGCTGTCAGTGACCACCACGGCCGCCATGCACAGGTTGCCGTGGATCTACAGAGGCAGACACAACAGCATGAAGCAGCATGACTATCAGCAGCAGCAGCAGTAGCAGCAGGGGTGCCGTGCATATTACAGAGAATAAGCAACAACATGAAGCAGCATGATACACCACGAACAGCAGCAGCAGCAGCAGCAGCAGCAGCAGCAGGTATTTATAGGCAGAGGTAACAAAGCCTGTCGCATACAACACCGACAACAGCTCCGCTGAAACCAGTGCAGCAGCTGCAGCAGCATGACGGTGATGTGCCACAGTGAGGATGCTCCGCTGAAACCGGTGCAGCAGCTGCAGCAGCTGCAGCAGCATGACGGTGATGTGCCCCAGTGAGGATGCTCGCATCAGCGCAACCACTACAGTGCATCATAGGCGCTGTCTGGTCTGGCTTGCCAATGCCACTGCTGCTGCTGCTCAACGGGGTTGCTTCTGCAGCATCTGGTGCTGGCCCACTGCTGCCACTGCTGCAGCTGCGGCTGCGCACCATGTTGCAGCTGTTGTTGATGAAGCTGACTGCGTTGGTCATGTGCAGCATGCCAGTGGCCAGGTACTCATCCCTGCACAGCAGCAGCAGCAGCGGCAGCAGCATGGCTGTGAGGTGGCACAGACAAAGCAGCCAGCAGATGCAGGCAGTTGTAATGCGTAAAGGTGCAGGCATGCACATGGCCATCAACAGGCTGCAAGTTGATTGTCAGGCTCTTGCTGCAACAATGGGTTCTGCCTTTGCTGCAGGTACACCAAGATTATGCTGCCTGGGCACTTCGCAGATGTGCCTTGCTTTCCAGATGCTCTGACGCCTGCCAAGACTGCTGTCACCATGCTGCTGCTGCTGCTGCTGCTGCTACTCCTGCTGCTGCGAAGGTAAGCTACAGACCGTTGACCTACAGTGGCCGGCAGACGGTGTCGCCTGCAGCATCATTGCTCATCAGCTCCCTGCTGCTGCTGTATTGCCGCCTGCATCCTGCTGTGCCACCTGCCAGTTGCAGTGTGATGCTGCTGCCGTGGCTGCAGGTGCTGCTGCTGCTGCTGCTGCTGGTGCCAAGATGCCCCTGCTATGAACCTTTTGATTGACGAGCTGCCAGCCGCGGACTTGCCTGTGTTGGCCTGCCAGGTCCAGTTCTTGCAGGACCATAGCCAGGGGCCGAACTGCCTCAGTGACCAGGTACAGCACAGTCTGGCCCTTCTCCTGCACCTCCAGGCTGTCCTTGAATGCCAGCACGTTGGGGTGGCGCAGCTGCAGAGGGGAAGCCAGGGACGAGGCGTGGAGGCGGAAGAGTGTCGAACAAGCAGGGTTGTACCAAGCTCACAAGCAGGGTGATACCAGGCTGTTGCTGCTGCTTGTGCTGCAGACATCTGCCAGCGGCTTGCTGATGAACAGCTGTGCTTACAGCTGCTGCTCAGGGTGCAAGCTCAGGGTGCAAGCCTATGCTCTTGGCCAACACCCTGATCAGCGACTACCAGTCCGTCAGCACTACATTGCAACACTTTTGCGTGCACTGCCGGCAGCAACAGCAGCTGCATGCTAGAGCACCGGCCTACTCACCATCTTGAGGCGCCTTACTCCATTTCTTGCTGCCACCAGCTTCACATCGGTCGGGTCTACTGCAGCAATCTTGAACACAGACACTGCGCTGCCGTCCTCCTTGTTTGTGCCGCTGTGGTGTGACCAGCATCCCCATGCTGTGTCATACTGATGGGGGTCCACGTTGACATTCAAAGCAGGTCCGCCGCCCACAAGGGCAGATAGCTTGGCGAACATGCTGTTGCAGCCTCCTGCTGCTTCTGCTGCTAGGGGTTGCTGCTGCTGCTGCTACTGCTGCTGCTGCTGATGCTGATGCTGATGCTGGTGCAGCTGTGGCCTCTGTCACTTGACAGAACTGCGACCGCTTGCTTCTTCAAGTTCTAAAATGTGGGTTCTGTGGATTTTTCATGTTTGCGAGGGTTGGGACCAACAGCAGCACGGACTCTGCTGTTTGGAGGGTAGACGTCAAGTTCAAACTGAGCCCTGCTCTCGAGCCTCGACAACGCTTTTTGCAATTGATATCAGCTGTGCAAAGGCTATTTGGCAGCGTAAGTTGCAGCTGTGTGAACTTGAGACTACAAGTTGTCCATGTGACCTTTTGTCCAGTTGTAACACTGGCGAAGCCCCAGTACCCGTGGAGAAGCGTATCGGCCAGCGATCGTACTTATTGGTCTGCCCTAACGCCTTGCTTGGTATCACAGAGGGCTTTACCTCCGACACACGTACAACCGAGCTTCTTGATGTTCCTGCATGCTTGATGGCATGCCTGTAAAGGTCTTATTCGTCGCAAACAAAAGCAGGAGGCTTGATTAACGTGCATATGGGACACACCCGCCTTTGAGCTGACAGTAGCAGTTCTCTTGCACTGTCAGCTGAGCTGTCCTGATGTGCCTTCTTGACTTGCACACAGCATTGGGTCGATGGCCGCAAACCTGAACTGTTTGCTGCGCATGACCTGAACCCAGCAGCAGCTCCCAGACCCTGAGCTGGACCAAGCTGCGGCAGCGCTGAGACAGGGGAGCATGGCTACAGTTGCTGATGCGGCATTCTACGACGTGCTGGAGGGAGACCTGCGAGCCTTGTGCTCTGAGGCTCGCAAGACAGACAGCATTGCAACACAGATCACAGGCTGGCTGCAGCACACGGACTTCCCACAGATCAAAGAGTGCGCAGAGCGGGCGCTGTTGAAGCTGCGCGCCATTGCACAGGATGGGCGGGGAGTGGAGGCAGTTCGGACAAAGGTGCGGCTGACTGGCAGACCCCGATGACTTGCAGCAGCTGTCAAGGCAGGTTGGGGTCTGCAGTAACTGCTCAGCATCTGCCTGTGTGCATCGGACATGCACCACGTCATACTCTAGCTGCATGCATCTGCTGTTTGAGCCCTGCACTGGCACTGACCGTGCCGCTGTGCTCAAGTCTTGCAAAACATCAGCTTCTGCTGCGCCAGCAACGTATTTTGATGCTTTGCTTGCAGTGTGCACCGCAGCGTAAGAGTGTCTGCATGCGTCGCATGCTGGCTGTGCCTTGCAGGAGATCCTGCGGCCCTTCCTGCTGGTGTGTGAGAGCAAAAACCCGCGCCTCATAGGCGCGGTGCTGGGCTCGATACAGAAGCTGCTGGCTCACGATGCAGTGTCAGATGAGGGGCGGCAGCAGATCATCCAGGCGCTGCACCAGGTGTGTGCGCTGGTGGCCTCGCTGCTCCTGCAGGACTTGCTGCAAGGCTACTCTCTGTTGGTGATGTCAGTGACGTGGTCGTCAAAGGCATCAGGTCTGAATTGCTCGCGTGCGTGTTGCTGTTTCTTGAGCTAAACGAGCAGCGGAGCCCACTTGGGGGAACAGCAGTGCAGTTTGGGCCAGGGAGTCTCCTGCCTGAAGGCACACTGCGCCGCAGGCTGAATAACCCTGCGGCAGTTGGCAGCTGGGCGCAACAGCACACACACGACAGAGCACTTGACATGCCAGCCTTTCAGCTCTGCCGTGCAGCTAGCGGATGACCCGGGGCGATGCAATGTGCGGTTGCTGCTGCGCTGTAGGTTGAGCGCAGCAGCGATGACACAGTGAAGCTGAAGATCCTGCAGACAGCCCTCACGCTGTTGCAGAACCCCAGCAATGCTGATGACCAGGTGGGAGTGCATGCGGCAGTGCAATGCACTTGCTTTGCTGTTGTGACACTTGTTGGGGGAAGCTGCTTCATGTGCGTGTTGTGTAGTTGACATGCTGGGCAGCTGATGAGTTAGCCTGTGATGCAGCACACGTTTAGCACCGCTGAAAGGGCGTGGCTTCAGCAGCACGCGCATGTAGCCAGCCAAATATACCTGCTGTGACCCATGCATGCACTGTGCCTTAATGTCGTTGCTGCGGTGTTTGGCGTTGCAGGAGGGTGCTGGGCAGGTGCTGTCGCTGTGCATGCGCATCTACTGTCACAACAAGAGCTCGCCCACAGTTGTCAGCACAGCGGCAGCTACAGTGCGGCAGGCTGTGGCGCTGCTGTTTGACCATGTGATGGGGCCTCCAGGCGGCAGCAGCGGCGCAGACGGAGTGGCAACGGGGCGCGAGATTGTGGCTGTTCTGTTGCTGCAGGACCTGCTCAATATGTGTGCAGGTAAGCGGCTCATGGCACTGGATTGGGAGCCAGCTTCCCTTTGCCCTACAGAAACACAGCAACTGCTGACAGGATAAACAGCCTGATGATGGACGTAGAGTCCGAAACGCGTCGCCTGATGTGTAACAATGTGTATCAGCAACAGACTTGTACACTGAACAGGCATTGAGCAGTGGTAGCCAGTCAGCACACACCCCACACAAATGTGCAGGTAAGCGGCTCATGGCACTGGATGGGAAATACTAGCTTCCCTTTGCCCTAAAGAATCGAAGCAAATGCTGAAAGGGTAACCCAACAATTGATGCTGCCTCAACAAGCTCTCTAAAACATGTGAGTGCTGCTGGCTATGAGGGTGACAGCTGTGCAAGGATATCGTAGCATGCCCCCAAGGCAAGACATATTTACAATGAACGACACGGCAAGGTTAATGCAAAGGGGGCAACATCATTAATGTACACCTGCCAACGCTGCCGTGCTTGTCACACACACACACATTGGGGATGCTGCAGGCTCTCCTGCTACGTGGCTGAAGTGTCCGCTGGTGGGCCGCGCCTTTGTGCTGGACCTGCTGGAGTTTGTGCTGCTGCATAGGCCAGCGGCATTCCAGGCACACAGCGCTTTTAAGGCGCTGCTGCAGAACAAGGTACGGGGATGCAACACATGAGGCAGACGCTGCATTCATGTAGGGTTGATTTGTTGGCAGACACTGCTGCGCGGTGTTGCACCTGTGCCGGTTGCGTGCCTACCAATGAGTGCTGTGCTGCCGTCTGGCCAGTTGTTGTGTGTGCTCTTGTCGCTGGCTCTCCTTGCCTTTGGCTCCTGTGCAGCTGCTGTTTATTGATTAATCCTTATTTCATTTTTTCCCAGATGGGCCCCTGCCTTGCTGAGCTGTCGGTGGCAGCCCTGGACCCCGAAGTCGAGCCCGCCTCTGCAGGCGAAGCCAAGCTGCTGCTGCGCTGTGTGAGCGCCATGCTGCGCAAGCATGTGCTGCTGCTGCCTGACCTGGCGCCAAAGATGATTGAGACGCTGCTGGCCGGCTGTGGAGTAAGCAGGTCGGTGTGGGGCTGGTGCACAGCTTTCGCAGGCAGGCGCGTGCTGTGACCGACTAGTGTGTAGGCATATGGTAGATGCGTGGTGGAAGTGGTCCTGCAGGCTGCGTGGCAAGCGGATAGGCATGTGGTGCGGTATGTGGTGCGGCATGTGGCACAAGCATAGCGGCTCTTAGGGCAACTGTGGGCCAGCTTTGGTCTGCACACTGCTACATTGTCTGCGGCAGCCTTTTGCAAGTCTTGTGCCTACGTTGTCAACCATGCACCTGTATCAACAGCGCCCTCTGTGTGCTCCTGCTGCTGCTGCTGCTGTTGGTTCCCGCGACTGCCCCTTTCCTTGCAGGATGCCGTGGCAGCGCCTGCTGTCGCTGCAGGTGCTGCGCTGGCTGATGAGCGACGCCCAGCTGGTGTACGCGCTGTTCTCCGCGTACGACATGTCCATCCACCACGACGTCAACGCGGTGCACGACACGCTGCAGGTGGCGCTGGAGATCATCAAGGTGCGGCGCACGCGACGCAGGCGAGCACCAGCAGCGCCCACGCACCCGCAGCCAACCCGGGTGCTGTACCAGCCGTGTGCATGCCTGCTCGCTCGCCGCTGCTGGCGTTGTGCAGTAGTCGCACCTGGGGCGCCGCACTGCCGTGGCTCATGTGGCCGTGGGGTCCAGGGACTCTCTGAGGGGTTCTGCGCGCGTGTGTGTGCCTGCAGGCGTATGTGAAGCAGGCTGATGCGTCCGAGGAGGACTTGCTGGAGCGGCTTAGCGCCATCTACAGGGGCAGGGCAGACGGCAAGGAGCTGCAGATCGACGTGGACAGCGCAAGCATAGTGCAGGCGGCCACGCAAGAGGTGCGGCTGCTGCAGCTGCAGCACCAGTTGCTTGTGCACATGGCAGCAGCCGCAGCAGCAGAGCGTTGTTCTATGCCACCAGCTATCGCAGATGTTCAGGAGCAAGCACCTCAGGCCTCTAGTTGCCAAAGTATGGGCAGCTGCGTGCTGGGTCAGTTGGCTGCTTGGAAGCCTGTCACTGGTGTCAGTGTGAGGCATTCAGGAGTTTGTTTGTTCACTCAGGTGTCCTGGATGCTGCTGCTGCTGCTGTCGCTTTTCTGCAGGCTTGGGTGGCATATCTGGCTCTTGACATGCTGCTGTCGGTGGTGGCGTGTGTCGAGACGCTGGCAGATGCCGTGGCCAGCAGCAACGGCAGCTCCTGCTCGGAGCAGCTGCTGCTGTCGCCCATTGGGACAGCTCCAAGTGAGCAATGCAGGGCTGGGCTTAGCTCCATCCCGTCCTAGCAGACAAGTTGACGCAGTGTGGCGTGCTGCAGCTGTTAAGACGTACATAAGCATGTGTGTATCGTGCTGAGCGGCAGAAGCACAAGACGGCATGCGTGTGTCGCGCTGAATGAGCAGGCTGCGTACACAGGCCGGCATGCGTGTCCTCCTGTGAACTGACATGGAGCATCATGTAGAACCAAATAATGCATGACCTGGAACACATGTGTTCAGCCAACAGGCACCACCACTCCATTGATGCTGACCTGCGCACATGTGCTGCTGCAGGCGGCTTTGACCGCAGCAGCAGCACCAGCAGCAGCTCGCTGCTGAGCCTCGTACGCAGCGGCTCTGTGGCAGCAGTGGCAGCTGCAGCAGCAGCAATGGCTGGCGGCACCGGCACACCCCGCACGCGTGGCACGCCGGGTGCTGTGCTGTCCGGCAGCCGAGCCAACAGCATCTCCTGTTCCTCTGCAGCAGCTCTGGCAGCTGAGACTGGCGCGGGCAGGCTTCGTAAGACTAACAGCTCAAGCTGCGGCAGGCTGCATGGGCAGCAGCAGCAACAGCAGCAGCAGGGGCAGCCTGCTCTGGTAGCTGCCACAGTGTCGACGCTTGTGGACGTGCTGTGGCGGCCGCTGCTGGCCGGCTTGAGCAGCGTGCTCAGCAGGTGCTACGATGGCAGCAGGCATGAGGCGTTGATGCTGCAGGTGAGACACTCGCCTGGTCTTGCAGCAGACATTGCAGGGCAACTTCCTTGCTGCGGCAGGGCACCTGACATGCTGCAGTGGCAGAACGCTGACCTGTCTGGTTTGCGGCTTTTGTCAGCTTTGCCTGTGATCTCTGACAGTCTGTCCAGTGATACATGCAGCTGTGCCCAGGCACGTGGTGTCTGAGCAGAGCAGAGGTTTTGGTGTGGGCCTTGCTGCAGGTGCTGCAGGCGTACCAGCGCTACACGTACAGCGCTGGGGCCGTGGGTGAAGTGCATGCCAGGGACGCCTTCCTGGCAGCGCTGTGTGAGGTGGCTGTGACGCCTGTGGCGGCAGCCGAGGAAGTCGCTGCAGCTGCTGGCAAGGCATGGGGCCGGGTGTCGCTGGATGGCTCGCAGGTGCGGGCGTGGGTCGTGGTCCCTCTTGTTCTTCAGTGCCGTTGCAGCGATGTGGCGGCCCCAACAGCAATGCTTTCACCGTCCTAAAGATAGCATGCATAGGGTGCATGCCAGGTGCCGAGGTGTAAGCTGGCCTCGTCACATGTGTGTGGTTCTGCGCTGCGCACGGGCTGCTGCCTGTTCGGCGCTGTGCGCTGTCGCTGCAGGGCGGGCGCGGCAGTGTCGCCGTCGGCTTCCTGTCGGACGACCAGCCTGCCTCATCACCTGCTGCCGCATCAGCAGCCTCCTCAGCAGCGGCAGCGGCAGCGGCAGGGGAGCTGCGGCCCGGCCAGGTGTCTGGCGGCGCCGGCTCCCTGCTGCTCAACGCGGCGAGCATCAGCGCGTCAGACCTCGGGGTCAGGAACGTGCACGCGCTGCGCATCCTGTTCAACTGCGCGTTCAGGCTCGCCGACGGCCTGGGGCCCAGCTGGGTGCTGGTGGTGGAGGTGCTGTGCGCGCTGGACAGGCTGCTGCCTGCTGCTGGCACTGGCGGTGGCGCCAAGGTACGGACTGCTGGCGAAGCTGGCGCACAGTGTGCCTTTTGCTCTTGCTGTCGTTGTCAGACTGCGTGCTCAGTGATGCTGGACTCGCTTGCCGTGTGTCACTCTGCTTCATCGTTTTTGATGTGTGGCATGTGCTTGTTGGACTCACCCTCTGCCTCATCCCCAGACACTTGCACTCACAAGTGACAACCACAGACAGATCATCCATGTACCAACCCGCCACCTTAATGTCCTGTGTGTGTGTGCGTGCATGCGTGCGTGCGTGCGTGCGCGTGCGTGTGTGTGTTGCAACAGCATGATCATTGTTTTAATCCATCACTGGCTGGTGTGTCCTGCTGTGCACCTGCCCGCACTTTGTGCGTGTGGGCCTGCAGCATGACGACCGGCCCAACTCGGTGCTGATTGAGCTGGTGATCCTGCTGGGCATCGCCAACCAGCTGTTTGAACACAGCGCAGAGATGACGCCAGACGCACAGGCGAGTGCCGCCGCCTGTTTGTGGCATGCCAGGCAATGGACTAGTTGCAGTCTGCTGGTGCAAAGCAGTTGAAGCCAGCCGTAGTTTGTTCGGTGCCAGGCAATGAAGTAGGTAAAGGTTGGCAGTGCCGCATGTCTGCCAGGGCACACATGCGCTACTTGAAGCAGATGCGGAACACTGACGCCCATGACATTCGTGCAAAGTACGCTGAATCTTGCAGCTGCCGCTGCTGCACCCGCCCCTTGTGCAGGTGTCTCTCATGCTGGCGCTGTCAGAAGTGTCCAGCCGCACCCTAGCAGCTGCTGCACAGCAGGGCTTCCAGTCTATGCCTGTCGGCGGTGCTGCGGGCAGCCTCGCCGCTGCTGGCGGTGCTGCTGGGGCAGCGGCAGGGTCGGGTGCAGCTGGTGGTGGCTTCCGCCTGTCTGCGCTGAACCGCATGGTTGAGGTGTTGCTGTACAACTTGCCCCGCTTGCAGGTAAGGCGGGACTTGGCGGGCAGCTGGTATGGATGATGGATATCTTGAGGGGTCGGGATGCGTTGGTGTGCGCTGTCGCTCCGGCTTGCTTGCCACACACCAGAGCAGCTGCAGCAACTGCGAGCTTGAGCAGGACAGCAGTCTTGCCGTTGACGTCCTGGTGACTTCGCCAGCATGCTAAAGGCTCACCAATGCATGGTCTGCTGCTGCTGCTGCTTCCACTGCTACGACTGCTTCGACTGCCGCTTATTGCTGTGCTGCAGGACCTGTGGGGCATCTTCCTGGCGCACCTTATGGAGGTCCTGCACAGCGGCAACTCCGGCGTACGCGCAGCAGGGATTGAAGCCCTGGACAAGTCGCTCACAGGTGCCATCGCCTCACCCTGCCTAGGCCAGCAGCAGCAGCAGCAGCAGCAACCAGCAAAGTCTAGCCAGCCGCAACAGCAGCAACAACAGCAGCCCGGCCCGTCTAAGCAGCTGCCGCCAAGAGGGGCAGCAGCAGCAGCAGCAGCAGGTGATGCAGCCGCATCCCAGCAGCAGCAGCAGCAGCAGGGCGGCAGTACAGCGGGCGATGTAGAGCACATGCTGCTGGTTGCGCTGGAGGCGATGTACAAAGAGGAGCGCGAGCCTGACGTGAGGATGGGGCTGCTGCGGGTGGCGCTGCACGTGCTGCAGCGGCATGGCGAGTGCCTCAGCAGGTGCGCAGGGCCCGTGGGCAGCAGCCGGAGATGACCGTGCGGCGATTCTGGGTGCAGCACTGCTTGGGACTACAGTGTGCTGGCGGAGGTGTGGCTTCCGCAGGGGCTGACAGGACATGCCAGCGTGCTGCTGCTCAGCCTGCGACGGCAGCAGCGCACAGCAACACATCAGGGGACAGCTTGCACTCGACAAACATCTCTAGAGAGTGCAGCACTGTGCAACCCAGTGCCAGGTTTGAGGTAGCTGGCAGTATCCGATGTCGTGCATGATCGGGGTGTGTGACAAGCAATGCGGCTGTGCGTTGCGGCTGCAGGGGCTGGGTGCCGCTGGCAGTGTCATGTCGTGCATGAGCAGCGAATCAAGCAATGCGGCTGCACATTTGGCGGCTGCAGGGGCCGGGTGCCGGTGGCAGTGTCATGTCGTGCATGAGCAGCGTAATCGAGCAATGCGGCTGCACATTTGACGGCCGCAGGGGCTGGGTGCCGCTGCTGCGGCTGCTGGAGGCGGT
Source organism: Scenedesmus sp. NREL 46B-D3 (assembly GCA_014080715.1). Classification (NCBI taxonomy): domain Eukaryota; kingdom Viridiplantae; phylum Chlorophyta; class Chlorophyceae; order Sphaeropleales; family Scenedesmaceae; genus Scenedesmus; species Scenedesmus sp. NREL 46B-D3. The sequence goes on from JACERP010000332.1 coordinate 20,823, forward strand.
GCCGGCCTGGGAGGAGGGCAGCAGCATCGCGGCAGCCTTCCAGTGCGTCGAGTCTGTCAGCAGGTGCGCACGCTCCCACTGCGTCCGTACGCTTGAGCTAACCTCTGAGCTGTGCATGAGTGCTGCTCGCTGTGACTGTACTTGCAACTCATGCCGCTGGTCTACATGCGGCGTGGCATCATGCAAGCTGCAACTGATCTGCAGCGCGCTCAAAGTAGGGACATCCTCATTTCCCTCAAAGTCGCTCGCCGTGTCTTTCTTGCAGCGACTTCCTGCCCACCATGCCCAAGCAGCACCTCGAGCGAGCCCTGGAGGTCGTCTACCTCTTTGCGGCGCAGAGATGCGCCATTAACATCAGCCTGGCAGCGATTGGCCTGCTCTGGAACTCAACAGACCTCTTTGGGCGCAGCAGAGCTGCCGCGGCTGCAGCCGCAGCCGCAGCAGCCGCAGCCACAGCACAGCCCACGACACCCGCGCCGCTGGGAGGGACGTTTGGCGGTCTGTTCTCCATGATCGCCCGCCGGCCGTCTGTTGACATCCCTGCGGCTGCTGGGGCAGCAACAGCAGCGGCTGGCGCAGGTGCTGCAGCAGCAGGCGGCAGCGACCAGTCCACAGGCGAAGCGCCAGGGGCAGCTGCTGCAGGCGCCGGCAGCGGTGCTGCCGGGTACCAGGACCCTCACATGGCTGGTAGGAGTGACCTGAGTGAGGCTGAGTGCATGGAGCTGCTGCTGCGGCTGTTCACGCACTTCAGGAAGCTCAGTGTGGACCCGCGGCCCGAGGTGAGCAGTGCCAGCGGCTGACCCTGCTGCTGCTGCTGCTGCTGCTGCTGCTGCAGGGCTTGCTGCACCTGTACATGCAGCTGGCTGCAGCAGCCAAGGCAGTGCACAGCAGCAGCACGCATGTTCACCACAGATGTGTGCAGACTCAGGCGCACAGCCCAGCGGGCGTGCCTCGTTGCCAGCCGCCCAAAGTTGTCGAGGGGAGCCATGGTGGCGCCTGCGTGCCTACCTGTTGTGTGAAGCGCGTTTTTTTGCGCGTGTCCTCGCAGGTGCGCAACAGCGGCGTGCGCACGCTGTTCCTTGCCGTCGGCAGCCAAGCCTCGCGCTTTGACGCCCACACCCTGCGCTACTGCCTCTGGGAGATCCTGTTCCCGCTCGTCACGTACGTGCACATGGTCGGCGACACCAGCAGCAGCCAGGAGGCGGCCGCGGTGGAGCTGGGCAGGGAGAAGGGCAAGGCGGTGATGATGCTGATGCACCACAGCCGCAACTCGGAGCAGAAGCAGTGGTGAGCGCGGTCGTCGCTGCGCGTGTTGGGTGGGTGCGACTCAGGCTGCCGCAGCAGATGAAGGTTAAATTGCAAGAGGTCCACATGCACTTGTCAGACCAGCGGGTTGATGCCGCAGCGCAGCAAAGCTGCAAGGCATGCACCTAATGGGTTCGTAGGTGGTGGCGTGGTGCGGTTGTGGGCCTCTGCTGCTGCCCCCTCACCGCTGCTCATCCATGCTGGCCCTGCCTGTGCGCGTGCATATGCTGCACGCCCCTCCCAGGGACGAGACGACGGTGCTTGCGCTGAACGGGCTGGGCAAGGTGCTCAAGGCCAACATGGCCACGGTGCTGACCCTGCCGGGCTTTGACGACAAGTGGGACGAGATCTGCGGCATCGCAGCAAGGGTGCTGTGCTGCGGGCGTAGGAGCGTGGCGGTGGCGGCCGCGCAGCTGCTGACTGGGTTCTTGCAGGTGGGTGTGGTCGGGCAGGGGGGCAGGGCGCAACAGGCGGAGAGCTGCTGCAGCATGACAGCGCTGTTACGGCTTGAGTGGCAGCCTTTTGTGCACTGAGCAAGTCAAAGTAAAGGGCGTTCAGAGTTACGATGCCATCACAGACTGCACTGGCGCTGTGAGCTGTGAGCGCATACGATGCAACAATGTATGATGGGACATTCTATTCCTGCTGCTGCATCTATTGGTGTTGGGCCATGCGAGCAGAGCTACAAGCCAGCCCAAGGTTCAGCAGCTGGCGGTGCTGCTGCTGCAGCAGCTGGTTTTGGCGTGCCATGGAAGCGGGCACTGGCAGCCACTGACGAGGCGGTAGCTGCTATGTCGGTGCACAACACGCGCGTGCCACTGCAGGTAGGCCTGCGCCCACTGTGCATCCCAGGTACACACAACAACTGTTGTACGTGTGTTGGGAACAGGCAGCTGCAGTGCCAGGGATAGATACATACCACTACGGGTGGATCGTGCCCATGCAATGCGTGCGCTGGAGATGCTGCAGAGTGTCAAGCTGCAAGTATGCCATGTCATCGACCATGACGGCACATGCCGCTGTGTAACTGCCACGTCGCAGTCTTGCACTCACACAGCCAGCTGCAAGCGGCAGGCGGCTGCCGCTGCCCCCGCCTAGCTACAGCAGTTTTGCTGCCAGCAACACGTGCACACCAGGCATCACGTGCAGCACTCCCGCTGTTGTACGGTCGTTGTACCGCGTAACACCACCTGCTGGGGCCGCATGACGACGCCTGCAGGCACGCAGTGAGCTGCTGACGGGGCTGTCTGGCGTGCTGGCCAGCCAAGGCTCCGAGGGCGCATTCGACCTGGCAGACATGCAGCTGCTGCTGAGGTGGCTGGATGCTCTGGCGCGACACCCGACGGGCATGGATGACGTCACGCCTGTGTACGGCGTGCTGCCGCCCGTGCAGAAGCTGGTGCTGCAGATCCTGGCCCACTTCAACACGGTGAGCGCGGCTGCTCTCCTTGCAGAACCTGAGCATGCGTTGCTGCAAAGCGCGGCAAAGTTTTGGAGTTTGTTTCCCGAACTCCATGTTTGCTTGTAGTTGGTAGCTGCCATGTTTGTGCAGTGCGCCCAGCGGAGCGCCAGCCGGTGCTGAACATGACGGGATAGCACGCTGGCGCAGCACTGTTTGCGCTGACCAACAAAAGCATACACAGCAGTGCGGTGCCGCAAGAACGCAGGACACGCACTGAATTGCTTGTGTGTGCGCACCGTGCAGGTGGTGGTGCCTGATGCTTGGCCAGATGTGCTGCTGACGCTGGCTGGCTTCCTGTGCCCCTTTGAAGCCATGCAGCAGCGCCAGACGCAGGACGCAGCAGCAGCGGCTGCTGCTGCCACTGCAGATGGCCCACCTGCGCAAGTGCCGGCAGCTGCTGCCAAGCCAGCACCTGGAAACCCTGGCGGTCTGTTCAAAGGCCTAGCAAGGTGAACCGTCTACAACATCAGCACCGCAATGTCACACGTGGTGCTATGCTGCATGCTCTGTGTGCAACCAATCCGTCTGCCTGTGGATGGCCAGGGTGGCCAGCCTGATAAAGATTACGCCAAGTGCAGGCTTCACCTTGGCCGTCTTCTTTTACAGCGCTGCAATGCTGTTTCAACGTTAATTTAAATGTCTCTGTCTATGGTACATGTCCTGCAGGCTTGCATCGGGCCGTCCCTCTGCTGCCGCTGCTGCTGCTGCCGCTCCCAACGTTGATGCTGCCGCGCTGAGCTTCCAGTGGATGGGCAACATTGTGCAGCGGTTGGTAGCGCTGTACAGCCACGCACCTTGGCAGGTAAGGCTGTGTGTGCTGCTTGCCGTGCCTGTGGCTTGGTGTGCATCTGGTGGACTGGGCTGACGGGTGCCTGGGCACCTGCACGTGTGCATATCCCACAGGGAGGCGACCGTAAGGTTGTCTGACCTAAGGATGCATGCGTGAACAGGGAAAGGCAGGGGGCTGCTGGCACATGTTTCATGGTGTAATCAGCACCTTCCGCATGCGGCCTTTGCGCCATGCTTTGGCGCTGGCACGCTCTTCAGGCGAAGGCGCCCGCATGTAATGTGCTGCTGTGTGACCCCCGCTCTCCCCGCATCCTGCTGCCGCATCAACGCTTCATGTATCCTCTCCGATGCGACCAAACACGGTGGCGTCTGTTGGAGCTCTGTGGTGTATTGCTCTGCCCTGGCACTGCCGCACCGCTGCAGGTCCGCGCGTCGCTGTTTGCTGCTGTCGTTGGCGGCCTGGGGCAGTGCGCAGCGCTGCGCCACGTCGAGCCCGAGGAGCCTCTGTGGCAGCAGGCAGCAGCGGGGCTGGTGTCCGTGGTCAACGCGGGCCTGCCCGCGGTCAACATCATGTTTGTCAACCACCACCAACCACCAGAGAACGCCTGGCAGGTGCGGGGGCGGCAGAGGGTGATCAAGGCTGGGGTGGTGATGAGACTGCTCAAGTCTCAAGGTTGGGTTGCAACCTTCACAGACGGCATCAGGACTGTTGCGGCTACCGTGCACACCACTTCAAACGCCAAGTTTGGCATCGGTGAGTGCTTGCAACTTCACCCGTGCTCTGTCTGCTTTCAACAAGTGCATTCCTCCATGTGCGCTTGTGTGTGTGATGTTGATGACAATGCAGGTTCTGGCTGGCACGTTTGAGATGTTCCTGCTGGGCTGGGGCCTGCCAGACAGCTTAAAGGCACAAGCTGCAGAGGTGGCGGCGGCGGCAGCAGCAAAGCAGCAGCAACAGCAACCGGCCACGGGTAAAGCAGGCGGAGGCAGCCGCAGCAGGAGGCCAAGCGGCACAGGCAGCAGTGACGCAGTAGCAGGAGCTGCTGCTGAAAGCAAGCTGCATGTGAGTGCAGCATTGTTTGAGCTCATGAGAATACGATGCTTGCGCCGGTTTTGAGTTGTGCATACTAGGCTGGGTGTGACTCACATAAGGGTATGTATAGGGTGCATGCCTGCATGTATGATTATGCCAGCCTGCTTGGCATGCCTGCGGAGTTCTACATTCAGCGCTGGACCTTGGTTTGCGCTTCTTTGCTTTGTGTGAGAGCATGCTTTGTGTCAGATGCTGTTCTTGACGGACTCTGCCGGCACGTCAACTGCCTGCCCTGCACACGGCCTGCTTGTGCTGCAGGCTGCTGTGCTGGACAGCCTGACTGATGTGGTGCTAGCCTCCTGCAGCAGCGCAGCATTTGAGCTGCGGCTGCGCCTGGTGCGTGTTGTGGCAGCAGGCGCAGCATCAACAGCAGGCCGTGCGTGCTGCCCCAGCAAACATGGTGCCGACCCTGCGGCAGCAGCAGCAGCAGCAGCAGGATCAGCGGATGCTTCAACAGTGGGGTTAGTTAGTCAGAGCTTGGGCAGGCAGTCGCCGGAGCCGCCTGCTGCTGCTGCTGCTTCTTCGGCAGAAGCCGGCAGCGCCAGCAGCAGCAGGGAGCCGTCAGCCACTGGGCACCTTCACAGCCCCAGCCGCAGCCGTAGCGCGTCTCCAGCTGCAGGGGCAGCTGCTGCAGCTGCTGCTCAGGCACCGCCTGGGGTGGTGCTGTGCCTGCCAGCGCAGCGGAGCTTCAGCCAGCTGTGCCTGCGCAAGCTGGCGCTGCTTGCTGGCCGGGGCACCGAAGGCTCGGCGGGCAGCATGAATGCAGTCATGCTTGAGGTGGCGCAGATTGCGCTGCCGCTGCTGCTGGAGCGCTGCGCTGCAGTGCTGAATGCGTATGCAGACATGGAAGAAGCTGCTGAGGAGGTAGAGATTGTAGAGGTGCAGCAACGGCGGCAGCGGCAGCGACAGCCAGGGCACGCCGGCGGTGGCAGCAGTGCCGGCAGCAGCAGAAGCAAGATTGGCAGCAGCCGCAGCACGGAGAAGCGTGCAGCAGGAGTACCTGGCGATGGTGAACTGCTGCTGGTAGAGCAACAGCAGCAGCATGGTGAGGAGCTGCTGTGCTTCAGCAGCAGCAGCTGCAGCACATGTGTTTGGTTGAAGAGGTTACATGTGTGCTGCAAGTGCTGGTGGACTTGCATTTAGACGTTGCAGTGCTGGAAGATGTGCTAGAGCAGCAGCCGCAGGTTGCAGCATGCCTGCGTGCAGCACAGCATGCACATCAGTACCAGCAGCAAATGCTGCAGCACCATCAGTGTGAGCAGCATGAGCAGCAGCAGCAGCAGCACCAGCACCAGCCTGGTGAAGGAAGCAGCCCTGTGTTGCATGGAGCTGTGGGATCAGCAGCGGGGGGTGCTGCTGCAGCTGGGACAAATGCAGCTGTGTCGCCAGATATGCTCCGGCGGCAGCAGGGACACCTGCTGCTGCTGTATGAGTTGCTGGCTCGCTGTGTGGGCTGCAGAGACAGAGCTGTTGGTGGTCTGTTGCGGCGGGCGCTGCTGGCAGTTGGGAGGCAGTTGTTCGCATGATCTGAGTGGGTGCTTTGAAATATCTTCCCGACGGCTGCTGTTCTGCGCATGGTTGGTTTGCTATCCGATAATTATTTCCTGGAATGGGACAGGTTGTATCCTGGGCGGCCTTGATCGCGGTGAATCATGGTGCCGGGGACCTCCCGACGTCGGGAGCTGGTGAGTGATGTTGATTGTGTAGCACGTGCGATCCGCCGCGCGGAGATTGGTTCAGCTTGCATCAGCTTGCATATAACTGCCAGCATGACAACCGCTATATTGTGCTCTGCAGCCGTACTGCAGGTTCGGACCACAGGTAAGTTGCGGCGTCGTTTGCTCCGAAACGGGCACCCGGCGAACTATCAGTAACCGTGACGCGTTTTTTGCTATTTAAAAAGTTGTCATACGTGATTAGTTTGATTTCACGTCGCCTCGGCACTTTCATGTACGGCCCATGGCACTGCCTTTTGTTCCGGCATCTGAGCTGGCTGCTGATTCAAGATAAGCCCATCTGCAGACCGTGGACACTGCAAGTGCAGCCAATGATGGAGTTGCTACGTTTTTCTGATGACTATTTCAGGGCCCTTCATTTGGTGAGCCCCCTAGACTTGATGGGCAGTGCCAGGTCTGCCAATTCTGGCACCATGTCGCATGGGGTCAGCAAGACAGGCTGCTGGCAGCAGTAACACATCCAAGTGCTCATGTAGCAGTGACCTTCCCCAGCAAAGGCTGAAAAGCATGTCCATGATGTAAACCTCTTCTAACACCTCCGCTGCTGTGTGCGTGTCCGCCATGCAGTGCTCGCCCTGGTGGCCCATAATGGCCCTCTGCTGCCTGGCTGCTGCTGCTGCCGCCCTCTACAGCGCCAGGCCCAGCACAAGGTACCTGGCCGACTTTGTAGCACAGCGCCCTGCTGATAGGTGAGCAGTACACGTAGCGTCAGCACATGCTGTTTGGTGTGTTTGGTTCACCACCAACCCTGCATGCTGCAGTGCATGGGATTCAATGCAAGCAGATTAAATGCGGCAACTAGACAGTTATGCTGAGCAGTTGCACACGTACGTGCCGGACAACTCCACGCTAGCGCCTTCAGGTCCAGCGAATCTACACCACTTACTATGCTGCGCTTCTTTTCCTCTGCTGCTGTCACACACCGCATCCCTCCGGTTGCCCTGGCACAGCTGGGCCAGCAGCAGGGAGCGGCTGCATGACAGCGCGGTTCTTTGCCAAGGAGTCCATTCAGTTCCAGCTGAAGGTGCTGTACGCCGCTGGCATGGGCAATGCCACCTACGCACCGGACTGTGAGTGGAGAAACCCACTTTCTGTAGGAAGGAACTGGCACTAGCTGCACTCAGGATGCTTGCTGCGGGGCTTGGGGTTTCGAGAAACGCACAACTCCAGTTTGGTGCAGCACATCCTGCACATCACAAGCTGATCGCCAAAGAATGTTTGCTCTGGTGTACACTGCCCTTGGCTCCACAGCATAAAAGAGTTGTACAGAGTGTGCTGCAGCACCGGGTCACCTCATCAGCAGCCAGCATTTTGTTGGAGCATCAGCCTGCTGCTGACGTTGATGCAACCTGGCTGTGCTCCTGCCGCCGCCTGTCTCGCTGTGCAGGGCTGCACAGCTTCCCGCAGGACACCAGCACCAGCAAGGCTCGCTTGGAGTTTACGTCTGTGGCGGTCAAGGCAGCAGAGTGAGTGCCGGCACAGCTGACAACTAAGCACCTTATGGGCGTTCATGCAATGCTTGTCTGCATGCATGTATGCCCTGCGTGCACGCTGGAAAGGCAGCATCCGCATTTGCTTGTTGAAATTAACGTGCATCAAGTGGGCTGACTATTGCTCTGCAGCCACACAACAATGGCCTCGACCAACAGGCAACAGCAGTGCCCCAGTACTCGGGCTGAATGTGATGTTTGGATTCCTTTACCTGTACTGTGTCATCACAAGTGGTGTTTGGCTGAACAGTCTGCCCTGCATGACCGGCAGACAAGCTCAGGCAAGCCATCTGCAGCAGGACAGTCAGGGCACTCCCCTATCAGCCAATGACTGCTGGTCCCAAAAAATCATGATGGTGTGCTGCTACTCCTCTTCCCTCTCCCCGCAGGGAGCTGCTGCAGCGCACGGGTGTGGCGCGCAGCCACGTGGGCGTGGTGGTGGTCAACAGCAGCGTGTTCTGCCCCACACCCAGCCTGGCAGCGCAGCTGATGAACCAGCTGCAGCTCGACCACACCACGCTTCACTACAACCTGGGAGGATGGGCTGCGCAGGTGAGGGCAGCTTCTGCGGCGTTGGGTTGGGGGCGGCAGCAGGGCACGATGGCCTGCTTGATTGACTCCAAACACAATGAGAGCAGGCTGGAGTAAACCTTCGTGCTGATGTTGCAGCAGCAGATGCTCGTCTGAGCATCGCGCACAGGGCTTGCAACCACGTAGAAGGGAAATTTGAATCCAAAGGCACTGTTGTTGCCAGATTTGGAAACAGGTCTGACCACATGGCCACTCAGCAGGGGTTGTCCCGACCAGACCTTGCCATACATACAGCACCTGCGTCTCAAAACAGACCCACACGAGGGCCACCTTGTCGCATATGACCAGGGCTTCATGATGGGATGGCCGAGACTGGTGGCGGCCACTTTTCATCTGCAACGGACTTGTCACTGCCATACCGTGTTGAGTCCGGTGGCGCTGATTATTCCTGCTGTTTCTCACAGTAAAGCCGGATGCCTTGCTGCGATGTGCTGCCCTTGCAGCCAGCCCCGCATCCGTTGAGCTGGCCCAGCAGGCGCTGCTGCTGAGGCCTGGCAGCTGTGCGCTGGTGGTGTCCACTGAGGTGGTCACCCAGTCCATCTACAAGGGCGCGCAGCGCTCAATGCAGGTCGCGAACGTGCTGTTCAGGTGCACAGAGGCTCCCTGGCAGAGCGCAATGCCGCATGATTGGGAGCCCTGACATCCGGTTGTGCCTCAAATGCGGGGGTGTAGACTTGCTGGCTGATGTGGTGCAGCAGGTGATGTTGGTTGATGGGCAGGTTGAGCTATATAATCTTGTACAGTCAAAACACACTATACTGCAGAGGTGCCTGCTGGGGCTGGGCAGCTATGGAGCTGACAGCTGGATATGCAATTTGCAGATGAGCGTTCTGCTACTGTTGATGCTGCAATTGCTGCTGCACTGCAGATCTGGTGCTGCTGCCATGCTGCTGACCAACAGGCGCAGCGAGGCCAGGTGAGCACCGTGTGCAACCGCTTTCAACCTGTTGTGTGCTGTATCAGCTGCCCTCTATGAGACATGAAGTAAGCCTCCTTCTGTTTCACATCTCAACTGTCTCCCAACAGCGCACTGTCACATGGTCGTGTGCAAGCCAGAACTAGCCTACACTTCTCAGCAATTTTGAACCATACGATACCATACCAGAAATCAACAGTACCCTACATACGCGCAACCTGTCTGACTTGGACCACGTGCCGTGTCGGCGCAGGCGCTCCAAGTACGCGCTGCACGCCCTGGTGCGCACCAACCTCATGGCCGAGGATGCGGCGTATGGTGCGGCGCAGGAGCTGGAGGACGGGGACGGCATCAAGGGCATCAAGCTGTCAAAGGACCTGCCCAAGATCGCGGGTGAGGCGACAAGCCGTCAGTGCTTTAATGCACACTAGCAGCCAGACAATGACTGGCTGATGTTGGTTGCCGGTGGTGTGTGTTGCATGAAATGTGTTACGGAAATGTGTTAGGTGGATCGCATATGATGACCTTTATGCGGCAACAACCTGCTCTTGTGGCTGCCTTCGTGCATTGTTGCTATTTGGTGCGCTGCCACCCGGAGGCGGACCCTGAGTCCTTCTTGTCTTCGGTTTCTGTCGCTCAAGCGATCGATGCAGCGGACGAATTTTTCTCTGCTGACTCTTCTGTTTGTTCTGATGACGATGATATATTCTATGAGGTCTCCCCCCCCAATGAGCCTCTCGTTGGCTCCTGAATGGGGTTCCCACTCCTTGTTGGGTGGAGCATGTAATGTAATGTAATGTAATGTTACCTTGGCTGTCCAGCATCTGCTGTAAAGCTGCGCCAGTGGCCTGCTCACAGCGCTGCTTTGCCAGAATTATTCAATAACCTTGATCCGTTGTGTAACAACGGCTGTGCCTAAACCACAAGGGATAGCTGTCCTTGTGGCGTTGCGCAAGACTTGCCTCACAATGTTTGCCTGCCCGTCTGCATCTACCCTGTTGCCATGCATGAAGCTCCCCATGCGCCTCTGTGTTGTCGCCACATGTGTCACACCTGCTCTGCAGCTGAGGCTGCCAGCCTGCAGCTCCTCCTCATCATCGTCTCTATGGTACTCCTCACCCTTCTTGCACCCCGCAGCCAAGGCACTTGCGCTGAACTTGGCTGAGCTGCTGCCCAAGATCATGCCGCTCTGCAAGATGGCCGCGTTTGCTGCCAACCACGTCACCCGCAAGCTGCTGGGCGGCACCAGCGTCAAGCCGTACTCGCCAGACCTGCAGAAGTGCGCCAAGCACATCTGCATACACACAGGTGCGCTTGCATGCCCTGCGTTGCAGATGCATGCTGCTCGTGGTGTGTGGCTGTGAGCATCTGTACTTGCACAAACAATACTCCACCCTTCCGTTCTGGTGCTGCTGGCAGCCGCTGCAGCTACAGCACACTGCAGTGCATTCTACCATCCAAACTCTTGTGTGGTTGTGTGGCTGTTGCTTCAGCTCAATTTCGGACCTGAGCACGTAAGCTGTGCCCTTGTGCACTCCTACAAACACCGTGTTGCTATATGAAAGCTCACTTGGCCGCTTGCTGGTGTGCTGCATTGCGTTCCCTGCAGGTGGCAAGGCCGTGATTGACGGCATCCAGCGTGAGATGGGGCTGCCAGCCGCGTATGTGGAGGCCAGCAGGGCCAGCCTGTACCGCTACGGCAACACCAGCTGCAGCAGCATCTGGTGAGTGGCGGCACAGGAGGGCACGGGTCTGATACACTGCTGTGTGTTCCTTCAAGTGCCGCCGCCTCACAACGTGTGGTGTGTTTTTTGAGTATCAGAATGTGTGAGTAAATAGAGAATATAACATGGGATCTTGAAGTCAGTGCAGCAGGGAAGGGCCTTACATAGGTTGTAAGCCACCACGTCTGCGGCTGTGAACTGTGTCGGCCAAACATTGCATCAACATGCTGTGTCAACGCTGCTTGCGCCTCTTGCTGTCGCCGCGCGTGCAGGTATGTGCTGGCCTTCATCGAGACCTTCCAGGGGCTGTCGGCCGGGGATCGTGTGCTGCAGCTGGCCTTTGGCAGCGGCTGCAAGTGCAACAGCCTGGTGTGGACGGCCAACAGAAGCTTCAAGTACGAGCACCCGGCATGGCAGGTGGGTGGCGGCAATTGCTGCAGTGCTGCTGCAGCTGCTGCTGCTGCTCCTGGTGCTGTCAATGCTGAAGTCATGTGCGTTGTGTAAGCAAGCAAGCTCTAGCTGAGGTTGTGTTCTTCTTTTTGCCAAGTACTTCCTTGCTTGGCTTATGTGCTGATGTACACACAGCAGTGTAGCCTTGACACCCAGGCAAGTTTTGCAGCTGTCGTAGGAGCCTGCCAGACTCTCTTATGCCTGCTGCTGCTGCTGCTGCTTTATTGTCGTTCCGCCCTGCAGGACTTTGACCTGGCCTCCATGTATGCCGATCTGCAAGTGATGGAGGGCGAGCTGAAGCAGCTGCTGGCAAAGATGGCTGCTGACAAGGCGGCAGCAGCAGCAGCAGCAGCAGCAGCAGCCGGAGTAACAGAGTGCCTTAACAAGGCAGCTGCTGCGGCAGGTGAGAAGGGGCTGGTTGAGTCATGCGGCATTCAAGCAACTGGTGCATGGCATCTCCGCAGATGAGCGACATAAATCTGGAGGTGCGGCCTTGCAGGGTCTTTGTTGAGCAGTGGTGGGCTGGTGCTGCACAGCCATCCTTGCGGCTCACCCTCCACACAAACAAACCTGCAGCGTCTCACCTGCACAGCAGCTGCATCGGCATGTGGTGTCCTCAGCATGGGCTCTGCTTACCAGGGATGCGTTGGCAGTGATCCTATTAGTCGTTGCTGCAACACTGACCAGGGCTTACCACGACGCCGCATTGGCAATACGGGTTCTTACAGCTGCAATGTGTCAGTTCACTTGCCAATTTGTCAATCGCAATATTCTGTGGACTGCATGCCTGATTTCATTGCAACTCCCTGCTTTCCTCCCTGTTGAATCTTCAAAAGCAGCCAACTTGATTGCTGCAGTCAATGCGAATGTGTGAGCAACAGCAGGATAAGTTGAGAACAGCCCGGCAGGTCCAAGCCAGGCCTGAGCGTGGTGCTGCAGAGCTGCTGCAGTGCAGCTGCACGCCTACACCGCTGCATGGCGTAGCGCTAGCTGAGGCTGCTTTCGTTGGCACAAAGCAGCTTGAGTTGAAAATGTACTGCGGTTCAGCATCTGCCTCGAGTTGAGGTTTGACGCTCTGGCTCCTGGCAGTGATTTTGTCGCCTAGCAGTGCCACCTCAAGCAAGGTGTTTTGCTGCAGATTATGCCCAGCAGCTCCTGCGCTGTCTACCATGGGCATGAGCTGATGATGGCCGCGCCATTGGACAGGCACCAGCAGGCCCCGGGGTGATGACTCACCAATGTTCAGTGGCACCTTGCATGGAGCCCTGGCTGCTGTTGGGCTCAGCCACGCCGTCATCATGTTTCATTTTTTGTATGTTGATACTGTCTTAGGGGTTCAGCAATCTAGAATGAGTGGGTCAGCAGGTGCTCGCGGCTCATTTGGGCTTGTGATATGATCTATGTATGTCATAATAGCTTGTGATAGCCTGTGCTGTGGGCTGTATGCTGAAAACCAATGCTTGCCCATGGTAATTGCTGCAATTTTCCAGGTTCCATTTGTTGGAAGTTAACGTTGAGCTCACAAGATTTTTGGAAGTACCAGGGTTTGGAGCATTTGATGCAATGGACAGCTGAGTCAGCAGCAGCAGCAGCAGCAGCAGCACCACCACCAACGTGGTTGACCAGCACCTACGTGGTTTTGTGAAGGTGGCATCCCTTGATTGCCAGTAGCTGTTCGTGCCGCAGCGGGGGCTGCGCAGCATGTTGGTGCAGCTGGGTCCCCAGAGGGGATCCGGGAGGGGCAGCGGGGACAATGGCACTCATTTGCATGCATGCAGTGCTGTTTTCTTTTACCAACTTACCAAAGTCGGGCCAGTGGCCCACCCACTAAGGAGCCAAACAAGGCTCATGGGGTCCAAAAATGTTTCACCACAAGCAAAGGAGGAAAGGGAGGCAGAGCATGCACACGCAGCCAACCCACAGTATAGCCTAGCAATAGACAATGCGAAAGGGCACAATATCTGGTAGCAGCACAAGTGGCACGGTGACCACACAACAAACCAGGGTGGGGGTTGTGGCCCTATTACAATGGATGCTGCTAGAAGATCCGCTGCAGCCAGCTGGCTCGCTGTATGGGCTGCAGGGGCAGAGCTGTTGCTGGTCCATTGCGGTGGCCGCTGCTGTAAGAGGCTTATTACACCGGATAGCGCCTTTCTTATAATAGTGCGGCCCACTGAGAGTTGTATTCTACTGGCGCCACCCTATTTTTAAGGCAATTCAAGGCTTCAAACGCTATATAGCGTACAGGATCCTATAGGATCCTGTACTTGTTACAATATATTGTATGGATCAAACATAGTTGATATGGACATATTTGTTCTACTGGGCTGAGGTTTTGGTGTAATAAGCCTCTAAGTGTTCAATTCCAGGAGACAGGTTGTATTGGTTGATCAGAGTGGTTGCTCCGATCAAGAAAACTCATGATTCCTGCGAGAGTGCGTTACGGTTGGGGAAAACCCCCGACGTGACTGAAGTCACGTGAGCATGCGATCGCTGCAATAATACAGATTATATGATTGAAATTTGCTTGCCGTCTGCTCTGCAGCCGTACCGCAGCTTCCGACCCAAAGGTCCGACGCCGGTCATTTGGTCCGGGGCGGGGAGCAGGCGAAGCTCACTAACCATGGTGTGCGTCGCCATTCAGGCAGTTCTCAACCCTAGAGTCGCACTATTAGCAACACAGTGAAACAATCACAATCACAGCATAAAACACTCTCTTCTGTTACGGCATCTAAACCGCTGCAGACTTCCACCTCCCCCCTCATCCCCATCTGCTGGCTCTTGACAAGGCACTTCCATTACTTACTATGGAAGCTCTAGGTGTCATTGACGACTTGATCAGCGCCCTTAATTTGGTGAGCCTGGTACAAAAGTTGTGCAATGCCAAAGCTGCCACATCTGGCACAGCAACTTAAACACGGCAAAACCCAAAAGAGCACCGGGTGCCCATGCAGTGGTAGCCTTACCCAGCACAGGCTGCAGAGCATGTTTGTGGGTTAAACACAACACACTCCGCTGCTGTGTGTGTGCGTGTCCGCCATGCAGTGCTCGCCCTGGTGGCCGGTGGTGGCCCTCTGCTGCCTGGCTGCTGCTGCTGCCGCCCTGTACAGCGCCAGGCCCCGCACACTGTACCTGGTCGACTTTGTAGCACAGCGCCCTGCTGACAGGTGGGCAGTACATGTTGCGCCAGCACAGGCGTCACCAGAGGTGGCTAGAACTGACACGACCTACTGCCATGCATACTACTTTAGCAGGCATAGCTGAGTGCAACATGCGACAGCACAAACATGGCGTGCCAGACGGAATTCCCGCCAACACCTTCACGGTGCGAAAGTTTACAGCATCATAGTGGCTAGCTAAGCAAGTTGTGCTTCTTTCCCTCTGCTGTTGTCGCACGCCACGTTTCTCCGGTCATCCTGGCACAGTTGGGCCAACAGCAGGGAGCGGCTTCATGACAGCACGCTGCAGAGCTGCTTCTTTGCCAAAGAGTCCTTCCAGTTCCAGCAGAAGGTTCTGTATGCTTCTGGCAAGGGCAATGCCACCTACGCACCCGACTGTGAGTGGATAACCTTATTTGCTGCCATGATCTTCTGCCTTTTACTTGCAATGAACCAGTTAAATCCAGGATGCTGCAACGAATGGCGCCTAGCCGTGCATAGCTGCCCTCAATCCGCAGCTCAACCAACACTGACCTCAGTACTGCTTGCCGGAACCCAACCTTCCCTGCTCTGGTCCACACAGCTTCAAGGGCTGGATTGCAACACCAAGTCTTCTTGCCAGCAGCCAGCAGTTTGCTGCGGCAGCCGCTGCTCCTGGTGCTGATGCAGCCTGGCTGTGCTCCTGCCGTCGCCTGTGTCGCTGCGCAGGGCTGCACAACTTCCCACAAGACACCAGCACTAGCAAGGCTCGCTTGGAGTTCACGTCTGTGGCGGTCAAGGCAGCAGAGTGAGTGCCGGCTCAGCCGTGCACTGCCGTGCACGCAGCGGTAGTCGCCAAGCATTCGGTTGGGCTGTTGATCATGATGCAGTGCGGCATCCTGGACAGGTGGCGGCCTGAGAGCATCGGGGCCACAAGGCAGGGTTTGACCCGCCATGTTCAACAACAAATGATTTGCAGCAAGTGTTGACTGCAGTTTACAATGCCACTGTAGTACTGCTGTCCCAAACAGTTAGGATGGGGTGCTGCTACTCCTCTTCCCTCTCCCCGCAGGGAGCTGCTGCAGCGCACGGGTGTGCAGCGCAGCCACGTAGGCGTGGTCGTGGTCAACAGCAGCGTGTTCTGCCCCACGCCCAGCCTGGCGGCGCAGCTGATGAACCAGCTGCAGCTCGACCACACCACGCTTCACTACAACCTGGGAGGCATGGGCTGCGCAGGTGAGCGGCAGATCTGCCTGCTTGGTTGATGATTGCAGGGCCCCTGCTCTCACAGGGTGTAGGAAGCCCTTGCGCTGAGGACACGACAGCAGATGTTGAGACGGCTGAGCATCTGGGTAGGGGTAGCGTCGCTGCACTGTGCTGGCTGTCGCACATTGCCGAAATGCTCATTTGACACATTTGTCACATTTGCAATTTGCACAATATATATATAAATATATATATATATATTTCGTGGCCATGCCGTGCTGAGACTGATAAAGTCACTTGTGTTACGTTGGTACTCAGGGCACGGCGGGATGACATGCTGCGATGTGCTGCCCTTGCAGCCAGCCCTATAGCTATTGAGCTGGCGCGACAGGCGCTGCTGCTAAGGCCTGGCAGCTATGCGCTGGTGGTGTCGACCGAGGTCGTCACCCAGTCCATCTACAAGGGCACGCAGCGCTCAATGCAGGTCGCCAACGTGCTGTTCAGGTGCGCAGAGGCTCCCTGGCAGAGCCAGACGCCGCATGATTGAGAGCCCTTGTTTTGCATCAACTTGCGCCACAAACTGTGGGAATGCAATTTGTTGCTGGATGTGGTGCAGCAGCAACTGGCCCTGTACGTAATCTTCTGCAGCGCTAGCAGCTCCGGGCAAACTGTCATTTATGATAATGGGATTGCCAGGTGCATATGCCACCTCTTTCTGTTTGTGATGGCTACAATATGTGGTAGCATGCTGATATGAGGTTATGGCAAATGCATGGATCAATGATGTCTGAGAGTTTGGCTCACTCTTGCTCAATCTAGTTCAACCACTATTCTTTGTGCAATTATGTGTCCAAATTGTGTGGTGCATGCCATGCGAGATGGCGAAAGGCCTGTGTTTACTCCATGTCTCTCATATGGACATGCTGTTACTGTTGCTGCTGCTGCTGCTGCTGCTGCATTATAGGTCTGGTGCTGCTGCCATGCTGCTGACCAACAGGCGCAGCGAGGCCAGGTCAGCACTCGTATGCAAAACATGCATTGTGCTTTGCCAGCTGCATGTTTTACGTGGACATACTCCCGGGTGTTGTTTCAGATATGAACTGAGCCAGGACAATGTTCACGCCAGCAGTGCAACCAGCTGCACTGGTTTGCAGACTTTGACGCTGCCCCTGCAGTTGTTGTTCAACACCCTGAAACAAGCAACATGCCACCTGCTGACAGCTTGCAATACTTACTTGCAACTTGCAATGTTTACTTACTTTGAATTGTGCGCCGTGTCGGCGCAGGCGCTCCAAGTACACGCTGCACAGCCTGGTGCGCACCAACCTCATGGCCGAGGATGCCGCGTACAGTGCTGCGCAGGAGCTGGAAGACGGCGATGGCATCAAGGGCATCCAGCTGTCAAGGGACCTGCCCAAGATCGCGGGTGAGGCGACAAGCCGCCGGTGCTGTACCAAGGCATCGCCGCTTAGACGGTGGCTGGCTGGTGACAGCTGGCAGTGGCGCTGCTTGGAAGCAGGTCGCCATGGCTGCTGATGTGCCATCTGCACAATGCGGGCGGCTGCAAAGCAGCGCCAGTCATGCTCACAGAGCTGCAATGCTGCAGCGCTCTTTTGCCGTCCCGCTCGAGTGGACGTTGCCATTGTTGTCGTTGCGCATTACTTGGCCCCCTCGGCGGTTGCGTTGTACCACGTGTGATGTCTGTGATGTGCTTTTGTGCCCTTTCAAGTTCTGTCACACCTGTTTTGAAGCTGAACTCCAGCCTGGTATCTTCTCAACATTGTCTTTGCGTTACACCTCACTCTTGTCGCACCTCGCAGCCAAGGCACTCTGGCTGAACTTGGCTGAGCTGCTGCCCAAGATCATGCCGCTGCGCGAGATGGCCGCCTTTGCTGCCATCTACGCCACCCGCAAGCTGCTGGGCGGCACCAGCGTCAAGCCGTACTCGCCAGACCTGCAGAAGTGCGCCAAGCACATCTGCATACACACAGGTGTGACGGCCAGCCCCGCACGCTTCCTTGTGCACCCCTTTGAGTGCATTCTGCAATCACACACGGCTGTCAGCATGTGCATCTGCTCAGGCAGCCCTGGTTCTGCTCGGTGTTGGCAGCGGTGCCACCAGGGCTGCCTAAGCAGATGCACATGCTGACTGGAAGGCTTCCGCCAGCTTGCCTGCCAGTGCACATGGCATGTGCCTGGTAAAGTTGCAAGTTGTAGGGTCGTGCAACAGAAGCAGGCGAGCCCGCATGAGCTGACGCTCTTCCATGCATTCCAACAGAGAAGGACAAGGCCATGCAATTCCAGCATTTTTGCGCGCCTAGCTGCTTGCAACACGATTTCACAGAGGCACGTCCCTGCCTGCTCAGGCCTGGCGTGCATGGTGGTGATATTTGTGGGCCCGCTGACATTTGTGGGCAGGGAAGCAGGCTAGAGAGCAATTGTTGCGGTTGCCAAGCACATCCACATCAGACTGTTGTTCAGGCTGGTGAATGCTGGTGGTCTGCAACCAGCTGTTTGTTTTGCACCGCACATCCTAGCTATTGTTGTTGAGGTGCAACGTCCAGAGCGTTACCATGCGCCCCTGCCCGCACCTGCTGCACCGCACAGTGACTGTTGCCGACGTCCGCTGTGTGCTGCATCGCCGCCCGTGCAGGTGGCAAGGCCGTGATCGATGGCATCCAGCGTGAGCTGGGGCTGCCAGCCGCGTACGTCGAGGCCAGCAGGGCCAGCCTGTACCGCTACGGCAACACCAGCTGCAGCAGCATCTGGTGAGCGGCGGCGCAGGAGGGCACGTGCCTGACACAGCGGCATTACAGTACAATGAGCCAGATGAGCCAAATAAAATGAGCACGACCACATCATATATGTTTTGTTTATACATCAAATGGGGGATGATGCGCACACTTTGTTCAGCGCACCACATTCAAGGACTTTCAACTCAGTGGCAGCTGAGCTTGACATGCGCATAAAAGCTGCAGCCAATGCCTTGATCCGTGTTGCTGTCGCCACGCGTGCAGGTATGTGCTGGCCTACATCGAGACCTTCCAGGGGCTGTCGGCCGGGGATCGTGTGCTGCAGCTGGCCTTTGGCAGCGGCTTCAAGTGCAACAGCCTGGTGTGGACGGCCAACAGGAGCTTCAAGTACGAGCACCCGGCATGGCAGGTGGGTGGCGACAACTGCTGCAGTGTTGCCGCCGTGCTGCTGCCGCTGCTGCTGCTGCTGCTTTGCGTGATCAAGTAAATTGTTTCTGCAAGCAGGCACGCACGCTAGCTCAAACCAACTACTGCTATGCGGTCTGTCCGATCTGTGCTTACTTTACGTTTCATTGCACACAAGTGTTGCCTTTTCACCTTGCAGCCGTCACAGGAGTGGGCCAAATGACTGCTGCTGCTGCTGCTGCTGCTGCTGCTGCTGCTGCTGCTTTGTTGTCGTTCCGCCCTGCAGGACTTTGACCTGGCCTCCATGTATGCCGACCTGCAGGTGATGGATGGCGAGCTGAAGCAGCTGCTGGCAGAGATGGCTGCTGACAAGGCGGCGGCAGCAGCAGCAGCAGCAGCTGGAGACGCAGAGCGCCTTAACGGGGCCGCTGCCGCTGCAGGTGAGACGGCGCATGCTGGGTCATGCGGCACTTGCGCAAGCCATGCGAAAACTGCCAGCTGCTTAAATGCTATGGCCGAGTGACATGACTCTCGTGCGAGATGGCTCTTGCGGCTCAGCGTTGCGTGGTGGGGGGCTGCATCCGGTCATCTGCAGCAACCGTTGTGGGGCACCCTCAGCATGTCATCACCTGTCCAGGGTTGACAGGGTTGCAAAGAGCCGTATCATTTGTGTTGCATGGCCCAGGGCTTGCTGTAACTGTCATGAGCATCTTATTGCAGCACATAGGACGAGTCCAAAGCAGCGTGTTGAGGCTCATCTGCAGGTCTGTCAAAGCTCGTAAGCTATGGTGCCTGAGTGCCGTGACTTGTGTATCCTGCCTGCTGTGTTCTTGTTGCAGCGGACCTGACTGCTGCAGTGGATGTGGAAGTACGTGCAGCAGCAGGCCTGGCTGACAGCAGCCCGGTAGATTCAAGTCAGGCCTGAGCATGGCACTGCGATGCTGCTGCGGCGCACCGCTGCATGTATGCAAAGCCGCATGTGGTATGGACACCCAAGGCTCCTGCTGTCACTGGCAAAGCAGCTCCAGTTCTATGACAACAGAATGGGTTGGGGTTGATCCCAAGTATCAAGAATTCCCACCTGCAGATGACTTGTTGGTAGCTCGAGGTCGTATCACCTCAAGTTAAACAGGTGCCTGGCTGCATCAAACGACACCCAACAGCGTTGCGGATTTGGCAGGAGCTGCTGAGCATTGTGCTGACAGACACACACCATCAGGGTTGATGAGACAACGTTGCTCGACGGTGCTCTGCAAGGCAACCATTGCTGCAGTTTGGTTATGTTTCAGGGTTTTGGGCTTACCATGCTATGACTGTGTACATTATATTCAAACTGAGTGTGGTCGGCAAGTACGCCGCTTCATTATAAGTTTTGAGCAATGCCTTTCCATACGAGGATTCAGCAACTTTGCAGGGTTTTGACCCAGCAGGTGATTGCGACGCGTTGAATGTGTGACATGACAGCTGCAACGGCACTGCACTGCTTGGTTGTGGTGGCCAGTGCGTAGACTTGGAAAAGCAAAGGCTGAAGCCGCATTGGAAAATTCTCAGTGTGTGGCAAATTCCAATGCATGCTCTGCGCTCACCAGTTCTGCGCTGGAAGATTGCAGTACCGGTGCTGCTGGGTGCACAAGGGTGATGCGCATGCAGCTTGTATGCTTTCAGTTCCCGCACAGCTGATTTCGTTGGTTCAAGGCACCGCAAGCACTTTTGCGCTTTTGTTGCACTCCCACCAGGTGGCGGGTGCATTCGCATTTGATGAACAGCATATGATGCAGGCACGGCCACAGCTGCGGAATAGCGGCAAAAATGCGCTGGTGATCATGCACCTATGCAGTACAACTGCCAACTGCAAAGGGATGCACAGCGCTTTTGTTCGCGCTCTGTGCAGTACAGGCGCAGCCACGTACAGCAGATAGATCCACGGTGTTTCTGCTCAGCATGGACGTTGCTCGAATAAGAACAAGAGAGGTTGCAGGTGGCATGTATCAGGTTCTTCTGCATGCCGCTCACGCAGCTGAGCTGCCGTTGTCTCAGCGAGCTCTGCAGTTTGAATGCACACACACTCCGGCCCTGGTCTTGCCCATGGCATTGCTATGTCACCGCTAGGCTTGCATGAGTTTCATTGTAAGCCTCAGGGTACCAGATGTACACAAGCTATGTGTTTGATGGGCAAGGTAGGGAGAGCTTGGTATATGGGCTGCACGCACTGTACAGTGGTTCAAGGCCGGTAGCTTCGGCATTGCACGTGCTGCAGCTTGCTGAGCATGATTTTTCGCTAAGACATTGAAGATCGATGGATTAGGTGGTTGCCCAGTGAGCCTGTCATTGGCTCGGAAACGGGCGATGTTCCTGTCGTGTAAAATCCACACTGTGACTACTGACAGCTGTTGATGAACATTGTGTCGCAGCACTGGTACATGCATGCATATGCATAGGATGCAGCTCAGCACTGGCACGTGTACAGTCAGCCAGGTCATTACAGCAATGTCCTGGCATGCAGCAGCTGTCTTCAGTGAGTGCCACCTTTACATCCCATGATAGATCAAAGATCGCTGGGCTTGTGCCTGCTTAATGAGCAAATCAGCTGAGGCAACTCTTAAACTGAAATCGAGTTTCAGTCTTAGAAATTGGATTTTGTCTGGGCTGATTTGCCGTGCGTATGGTCAGTGATGACACTGCTACGCAGTGACTTGCACTTGGAAACTGAAGACACTACTTGAAGTTGTGTGGATGACATTGTAGTGGTTCCACAACTGGGGGGGTCGGGTCGTACCACCCCAAACTGACCGTAACCGTCTGAGGGCCCCTAAGACGGTTCATGACTGAACGGCTCAATCACTGATGGCATGAAATTGACTCGGCCACACTCTGGCTGCTGACCTGGCACCCCAGTTGTGGAACCACTACATGGATAGCTCATTCTTGGATTTGCTGCTTTGTAGGCGCCTGCCTTTGTATACCTGCAAGTAGGGCACACAACTGCTGCTCAAGATGGAGCCGCTGTTTGTACTGCAGCATTGCGGGATCCCACAATGTACTGAACGCTAGTGCCGTTTCCCTTCACATCTTCGTGACAGTCATGGTTATATGGTAAGCTAGGGTAGTATTTTCAGCGACTGCTGCGATGCGATCAAGTCTTTGAGAATTCTTTTCTAGAAGGGTGTTGCAGCTGCTACACTGCAGCTGCTACACTGCAGTGTAGCTTCATTCGTCAGTAGTTTTGGACCACCGCGAAGAGTCCCCCTGGACACCACGAACATAGCATACGCCAGATTAAGGAAGCAGGAATTACAGTGAATGAAACAGACTGGAACTAAATGCGTATCGAGCACAACTTGCGCTGATTACGCGTTGAGTTTTTTGCCTGGCATCCTATTGCGGTATTGCGGCCTTTGCTGTGCACCACGTGGTATTGGTGGCCTTGTATTACCTCTGAAAATTGCATGGTTTCATTGAGGCCGCTCCCTGGCTGCTTTAGTTTTCGTCATCCCAGTCCAGTGCCGGCTCTGATGTAACAGTGCATAGCGCTGCAGGCCTTGTGCAACCCTCCTAGTGTCTCATAGTTCATTAGTGTCTTATAGCTCAGCAATTGCAAGTTATCTTCAGCGTGTACCGCCAGGTTGCTGCCAACCATCAGGCGAGCTGGTGGTTGCACTTGCACGCACCTGATTGTCCGCGGGTCGCGTGGAGCTAGCTAGCAGCCTGATCTACAATGCAGTGTACATGTAAAACCTAACAGTGCAGTTTTGACCGTCGAATAATAGCTGCTGGGGGCGCACCGTGGCAATTTTAAGTCTCGGACGCAGCACAGTTCTACTCTGCTGCCGATCAGCTGCCGGCAGGCGACAAGCAGGCGCGTGGGCTCGGCTGTGACCTGCAGGCGCCTTGAAACGGTGAGTGGGACAGCCGCTGTGATGATCATGCTGCTGCATGGCGGGATCAGGGGCAGATATGCAAGCAACAGCTTTGGCAGTGGTGTGGCACACGATTGTGTTGGCCTTGGCTGGCAGTGGTCTGCACTTTGCAGACAATCATCTGCTGTATTCACGTCATCGTGTGGTGTCTCTCTATTTGAGGCTGCAAGGCCTGTGGATCGGACAGGTGCAAGACATCAGCTTGCTGTAGCTGCTGCTCTGCTGCTGCTGCTGCAGCGGCACCTGTCATGCTTCCCAGGTGCGGCACTATTCACTGTGCACCATGCATGTACCTGGATTTTTTTCAAAACCTTGAGCCAAGGTAGCTCTCAAGTGATAGCTGGCATTCAACAAGCCTACGACAAATATCTTTTTATCATTGTACGCCTTGGCACCAAGTGTAGTCGGTACATGCACCTGTATGGCCACATTATGTCAAGGTTCCTGCCATTGGTGCATTGGTGCTGCAGGTGCTGCTGTGCCTTGCTCTAACCGCATGGCTTCGACCGCCCGCTGCCATGAGCCCTGGATCTGCAATTGGAAACATCTTGACCTGCAACAACCCCGGTTTCGTGGCCTTGCTGATGTTAGTTTGGAAAAGGACAAGTTGAACTTGGGTTGGATTTCAAAGTCTGTACATCACACCGCAGCAGGTCTTGCAGAACGGCAAAGGTTCACATTTACATGCATTTTTGACACTAGGACTGCTGGCGTTAGCTCTAGCGATGGTACAGGTTACAACTGGCCTACATGGCTATGTGTGCATCCAGAGCGCTGGCAGTGCGTGATTGCTTTCAAGTCCCGCCCAGCAGGTTCGTGAACAAGGGTATGCTTGCAGGCCATTCAAAGTGGTGAACGCAGCTGAGACAAATGCGATGCACTGTCTATGGGTCACGAAGGCCTGCATAGCCGACGTTAACCTACACTGCCGTCCTACCTTCAGGCACCTGCACTGGCTAGCACATTGAAGTAGCACTTCCAGAGATTGCTCTTCTAGGTATGGTGACTCAGCATCAGTGCAGCCACCTTCCATTTCAGCATGCAAGGTACTGTCTGGATGCTGTATGTGTACTAGTATCAGGTGCTTGTGCTGCTTTGCAGTGTCAGCAGACAGAGCGCTGTCATCAGTTGGCGGGCAATAAGCAAGCTGGGACACGCAATTGAAGCATTGCACTTGTGTTGCCACCCTACTTGGCTGCAGGAACCTCAGCCATGAGGGCAAACGGTCTTCAAGGGTTCAGGCCGCCACTCAGCCATCTCATGCAGCCTGCTTCTATGCCTGCATTCCGACCCAAGCCCCACATGCCACCGCGATGCCGCTTGCTGCCACAACCGACAATCATTACGGATCACAAGGGAAAAGCTTTTGGGGAGATGCCAGTCGGCCCATGTGAGTGTGTTTGGGTTGTTCAGCAGAGCAAGTGGCCGGATGCATTTGGCAGCAGCGGTGGCTGCGACAGTGGGACAGTGTGACATGCATGCCAAGTAAGCATTGTAATTGAGGGCTCCATAGCAACAGAAAATAGACCGCTGACATGCATGCTGTTCATCGTGACCTTGAGGCAAAGGAGAACAAGCGGAGGACCCAGGAGCAGCTGCAATTTACCTGGCGCGGCGGTGTAGTGCTGCTGGATGGCTCTGCTCAGGCAGTGCAGCTCAAGCAGCAGCTGGGGCACCTGCACGAGGAGCTGACACCGGCGCAGAAGTAGCTGCTGCACGACGAGTTTGAGATCCAGGTGGACGCCAAGGTGTCAAGTGAGGCAGAGCAGGCGCGGTTTGAGCAGGCGCGGATCCGCCAAAAACAACATTACTTACAGCATATCCACGTTCCAGGGCTTGAACACCCCTATGCGAGTGTCAGGCTTAGCTGTAGCCGGTGGGCTATTGTAGTAGTCTGTTGTGACATTGCCCAACTCTTCGCCGAGCTCAGTCCAGCCGCCAGGGTCTGCCATCAGCTGCCCCCTGAACCTGTGCAGCATCATGTAGTCGAGGTAGTGCTCATTGGGATCAAAGCCTACATGGCGCAGGCGCTGCCGGCCTGACTGCTGCTGGTGCAGTGACGGCTGCTGGTCCTCTAGCTGCTGGCCTTGCTGCTGCTGCTTGCCGGTGCTGAAGGCAGGGCTTGAGTTACCAGCAAATGTATAGCCGCTGCCATGCTGGCTGCTGTCCAGCTCAAAGTTGGCAATGAGATCATCAAAAAAGCCCAGCTCACATAATGTGCCCTCAAGTGCAAACGCAGCTGTGAGGTCGATGCAGCCTGCAGGAAAAAGAGACAGCATTTTAGACAAGCACTTGGGAGGTTGCTAGCTGACCAAAAGTGCAGTTCCTGCAAGTGACTAGCGGCCTAATGGGCGACGCGTACAGGTCACGATGAACAGCATGCATGTCAGCGGTCTATTTTCTGTTGCTATGGAGCACTCAATTACAATGCTTACTTGGCATGCATGTCACACTGTCCTACTGTCGCAGCCGCCGCTGCTGCCAAATGCATCCGGCCACTTGCTCTGCTGAACAACCCAAACACACTCACATGGGCCGACTGGCATCTCCCCAAAAGCTTTTCCCTTGTGATCCGTAATGATCGCCGGTTGTGGCAGCAAGCGGCATCGCGGTGGCATGTGGGGCCTGGGTCGGAATGCAGGCATAGAAGCAGGCTGCATGAGATGGCTGAGTGGCGGCCTGAACCCTTGAAGACCGTTTGCCCTCATGGCTGAGGTTCCTGCAGCCAAGTAGGGTGGCAACACAAGTGCATGGCTTCCATTGCGTGTCCCAGCTTGCTTATTGAATGATGCCCGCCAACTGATGACAGCGCTCTGTCTGCTGACACTGCAAAGCAGCACAAGCACCTATTACTAGTACACATCCAGCATCCAGACAGTACCTTGCATGCTGAAATGCTGTTTTGCGCATGCACGCCTGGCATTGTTGTTGCTCAGCAGCAGGCTGCTAGTATGTGTGCTAGCTGCGACGTCAACTGCAGGCTGCCTCTGTTACCCTGCAGTTGCGGCGTATTTAACTGTAACCTGTGATGTGGTGGCTTCCCATCTGCTGTTGTGCCTGCGTTCAATGCTGTGCAGGCTGCGCACGCTGGTGGTGCAGATGCCCATCTGTCCTAACAGCGCGTCCGCTGTCGTGAAGTGCTACAGAGTGCCATCAGCGACTGCGCGGGACGGCTGCTACACTCTTTTGCGCAAGCCCAAGCAGCTGGAGATCGACCTGGCACAGGCCAAGGCAGCCGGCTGCTGCGTGGAGTGCAGGTACATTGTGGAAGAGGCAGCCGCGCTGGACGAGAACGACCCTGCGCTGTACATCTGTGTCACGCTGCCACACAATGTGGATGAGCTCCTGCAGACACTCGGCCACCTGAAAGCAGGAGGCAGCAATGGCCTGCCCGGTGCTGATCAGCGGTGTTACAGGTGCGAGCCGGCCGTGCCAGACACGCTCATTCAAGGGATGGAAAGCTGCCCGCACTGGTGCGTGATTGAGACTGACAGGATATGCGGAGGCCGTAACGCACATGCTGAATTGGTACCCAAATGCGTCACCTGGGTGATAACGGATGCAGAACTTTGTTGTGGGCGCTGTCTTGCTGCTGCAGGTTTGTGCCCAGGCTGTCCACACACAGCGGTGATGCTGCTGCTGCCTTGTCCATCGCTTCCCTGCTGCTGGATCCGCAGCAGCGCGTGTTTGACAGCAGCAGCTTGCAGGTGTTCCACCCAGACGCACCAATCCGCATCCACGCAGGCAGCTGGGGCACTGCGCAGAAGCCGCTGCCGCCATCCTCCAGCTGGGGGAAAGGTGAGGCAGTACACCATGTCGCTTTGGCATGCGACTTGCCCAGCTGAACTTGGCTGCTGCAGTCAACTGCCCAGTGGGCACACAAAGCGCACCACTGCAGAGAGCACCACAT
The DNA here is from genome assembly GCA_014080715.1 of Scenedesmus sp. NREL 46B-D3. Taxonomy (NCBI): domain Eukaryota; kingdom Viridiplantae; phylum Chlorophyta; class Chlorophyceae; order Sphaeropleales; family Scenedesmaceae; genus Scenedesmus; species Scenedesmus sp. NREL 46B-D3. The sequence continues at coordinate 47,707 of JACERP010000332.1, forward strand.
GTGTACATGACCACAACAGCTGCGCAGCCGATGGCAAGACCAGCGTGATTGCAGGCTGGCAGATTGCACCTCGCAAGCTGTCACTCGAGGAGAACAGCAACCCAGTTGAGGCGTTCATCTGCAAGCACAAGTTGCAGCTCCGTACAGTTACTTCAACATCCATTGATTGACGGTGGCACTGTCCCTTGCTTGTCCTTCCTGTGCCAGTGCCTGCGGCAGGTGGCACCCTCGTGTACATCCATAGTTACACGCAGCGCCAGAGCCTCAGGTCTTCCGCGTCTGAAAGGATGTTGAGCTCGGACATTGTTGCGCAACAATGTCCGAGCTCAACATCCTTTCAGACGCGGAAGACCTGAGGCGCATCTCTATGCTGCGGCAGGTGCAGGTGCCAGGTTCCACCACGGCACTGCGGCTGGCCACGTGCTGGTCGTCATCGCACAGCTGACGAGCATTGCAGTGGTGAGCGGCTCTCTGTGGTCAGTGGTGTGGGGCCACCAAAGTGCCTGATGTGTGATGGGTTTGCTCGACAACAGTGTCCAAACTTTCTTCAAGGGCATGTATACGGCACTGTTCAATGATGCCCTTGCAGCAGCTGTGCTGCCATGCTCAACGAGGCACGTCACTCATGCAAGGTGTGAATGCACACATTGTATAGGAAATAGCTGGTCCTGAACATGTCTGATTTTGCTCCATGCTTTGTCTCTGGTGCTGCTGTTTCCTCTGCTGCTGCCACAGGGCATTGGCTGGCTGAACACAACCTGCAACAAGCCATTTGCTGCCCCACTGGACTACATCAAGTGCGTTCAGGACTCAGAGCTGACGTACAGGACTGCATGGGAGCATTATAACGACTACACAGCCTGGTTTGCCAGGCTATCCAAGCAGCAGCAGCAGCAGGCTCAGCAGGCTCTGCAGGTTCACCTGTACAGTGCCTGCAACATCCCATCAGTCGCACACGTTCAGGGCGCTGTGAGCGACTGGAGCCTACATGTAGGCAAGCTAGCGCTGTACATGGAGGGGCAGCTGGGGCATGCCAAAGCGGCAGCCATCATGGCAGGCAACGCGGCAGCCACTGCAGCAGTAGTGGCACCACCAGTCGAACAGCAGGCCCGCAGCAGCACAGCACCCACCAAGGCCACTCGCACAGCAGCAGCACCAACAGGCAGCAACATACAAGTTAATGCCGACGCGGCACCAGCAGCAGAGATCCATGTGCACATGGCTGCAGGGAGAGACCCGGCAGCAGCAGCAGCCGCAGCAGGGGCAGGGGCAGGAGTAGCAGCTGACCTTTGGTCGCTCACAGCTGCTGATGCTGCAGCTGCAGCAGCACCTGGGATTGCCCTGGCCAGCCTCTCCAAGCAGCGCCACCCTGCGCCACAGTCTGACGCGACGCAGGAGCCCGCAGCAAAGCAGCGGCGGACCAAGAACGCAGCAGCAGTGGCACCACCAGCAGCAGCACCAGCAGCTATGGACGCAGTAGTTGCAGCAGCTGGCCTGCAGCACCTGCCAGGGGGCCACATTCCATTCACCCACTTCCTTGAGGCTGGTCGCTTGTGGCTCCTGTCCCGGCAGCTGAGTGCTGGTGCCAGCATGGTCACAGTGCACGCCATCTATGCGGAGGTGAGCCACATGTGGCAGTTCTTGCTGCAGCTGTGCAAGCGGAGGTTCCTGCTGCTGTCCATTGAGGCAAAAGAGATCAGGCGGAGGACCCAGGAGCAGCTGCAGTTTACCTGGCGCGGCGGTGTAGTGCTGCTGGATGGCTCTGCTCAGGCAGTGCAGCTCAAGCAGCAGCTGGGGCACCTGCACGAGGAGCTGACACCGGCGCAGAAGGAGCTGCTGCAGGACGAGTTTGAGATCCAGGTGGACGCCAAGGTGTCGAGTGAGGCAGAGCAGGCGCGGTTTGAGTTGGGCCACTCCAAGCCGCTGTTCAAGCTGTGCTCTCTGTTTCGCATTGGAGACAGGCAGGATGGCGGTGGCACGATGCAGCAGGAGCAGAGTGCGGGCTGCAGCACTGAAGCCCCATGGCATGGTGAGCTCAGTTTGAAGATCAGGCTGGCAGTGTTCAGGATGAAGGTGCTGCTGCTGCTGGCAGCTGCCAGCCTGATCTTCGAACTGAGCTCACCATGCCATGGGGCTTCAGTGCTGCAGCCCGCACTCTGCTCCTGCTGCAGCACAAGCTACAGGCAGTGCCAGCAGCTGCGCAGCCAGATGTGCTGCAGCAGCCGCTGCAGCGCCTGCCACCTCCAGTTGAGCCACTGCAGCCGCAACAGCTCACAGAGACGCAGCAGGCGCAAGGTTTTGTGACGAATGGGGTGGCAGCAATGTGACCTTGGCAGTGCTACAAGGTCCTTAGGAGGGCACGCTCTCAGGGCAGTCAGCTGTCCTGCAACCCGCCATGATTTATGGTAGCATTCGATGTACGACGCGTTGGCAGCACTCAAGAGGGCTGGCTTGAAGGCAACTGCCTGCTCGCGATACAGCTGGCTGCAACTCGGCACATAGGAAGATGTGCATGTGGCTCTCAATTGGCTGGCTTATGTTGCCGCATTGTTGCTCACGTCCATGGCACTGGGCGTGTTGTGTAGCTGCCAATCAAACGCATCCAAATGAGTGCAGCTGCAACTTGTAGCGTCCAGGGTGGAAGGCTAAGCAATGAGACTTTTAATGCTGAGTAAGTTTTCAAGCACACTGTGAGAAGAGCAGGATGAGACTGGCACACAAACACACTCCGGTTGGCCTCATCAGAGGGCTTTGGAGTACTACTACAGGATATAGCGCATTCAGGGCGTTCGGCTGCCAAATCAAGTGTTTACAGCTGACTGGAGGCGTCCTAGTGGTGCTGTGGCGGTGACACCGTGGCACAAGTATGCGCAGAGCCTGCTGTGCAAGTATGGTGTGAATGTTGTGACCGCGGAAGGCAGAGCCAGTGCGTGCAAGAGCCATGTCAACAAGCAGGTCAGGACACTACATGCTGAAAGGATTGCATGTGAAACGTTGGAACACTCCACTCTGAGTCGGTATGTGGCTCATGTGCATCCCACTCATGTTGATGCTATGGGTTTCAGGAGGCCTAGGCCGTACTTGCGTTCAGTGGCAATTCCACGTGGTATTGAATTGCTTTTGCGTGTTCGTATGGGTTGTCTGTGTGTACACGAGCGTACTAGTCAGTTTGGCGGTCGCAGAGCTAACTCCACTTCAGGATGTCCTTGTTGTGGTGCAGAAGTTGAGTCTTTGTCACACTTCATGTTTGATTGCCCTGCTGCTTCTGCTCAGAGGGATAGTATGTTTGCTGAGATCAGATCCCTGCCTGGTTGCGCTGAAAAGTTGCGCAGCGTTTTGTCCATGGCTGATTCGTCAATCAAGGTGTTGCATTTTGTATCTGATGATATTTGGGGCAGTTCTGGAAGATGTCGGATGGTGTCACCGTGTATTGCTGCTTTTCTTGTCAAGTCTTGGGATGTGCGCAATGCATGCAAACATTCTGGAGCAGTGCTCCTTCCTCTTTCCGCCCCGGTAGGGCGCGGGGCCGATGGCGCTGATGCTATGGCTTGAATGGGTAATATGATGATGATGACTCCGGTTGGCCGTGAGTTATATATCAGTGACTGGCCCTCACATTTTTAACCTTGTCTGGTGCTTATCATGTGACTGAAATTGTGCAATCTCAATTAAATTCACAGCAAAACAAACAAAGCAAAACAAAGTGCATTTCAGGTGGTATCTAGGAGACAGGGCCTGTTTAGTAACCCTGTTCTCCGGAAGTACTACTTACCATTTACTAGTAGGAGGGAGAAGGGATAGATTGTTGAGTGACATGTAATTTTCAGATAAGATCAACAGGACAAGAACACCATCTTTATATGCAAACTGCTGAAAACTGACATCATCCTATGCCATTGACTGCCCCCTACAGCGTCATTTTGTCAGCTGTTGACTGGTGTGATGGTGGTGAAAGCCAGTGGATGGACTGCAGCTTTGTGACCCTTAGGGTTGCCTAGATTTCAACTGTTAACAACGGGATGTGCGACCGCGGACATGAACGTGCAAGATGCGACGGTCAAGGATGTGCTGCTGAGGGTTGTAATGAAGTACAGTACAATGACAGGGCCATGGTTACAAAAAACCGACACCACACCGTATGCTTGTCGTTTATGAACCGCTTGAAGTTGATATGTCTAAGGCTTGCAGTGATGAATGCTGCGTCCTGACGTCCCGAGTGATTAGCGAGCTGGTTCATGATCTTGAGTACAGAGCGGCCATTCGTTGGCGCTAGGCCCGGCTTGAGGACCGCAATCGTTTGATCCGCTTGAGGCTGTGAACTATGGATCGTGTAAGCTGGTACTAGTCCCTGATCCAGCAGCATGCCTGCTGCCAAATCGCAGCAGTGCGGTGGTTGCTGCATTAACCTGATCAGACCGGAAGCAATGCTGCTTACTTCTTACATGTAGCATATGTGTGACGAACCCTTAATTGCTTCTTCAAGCGCCAGATCAAGGCACAGAAGGGTAGTAGTGCAGGCACCAACGACAGCAGGAGCAGCAGCAGCAGCAGCGGCGGCAGCATGGGCAGCAGCACTGCTGTACTGCTTATATGCTGCAGCGCTGGCACTACCGGGCGACTCTCGGATGACTTCTGCAGCAGCTGTTCCAGTGCAGTGCAGTGCCAGACTATGAGCAGTGGTACAGCTACTGTGGAACTCATGTTGCTGGCCAAGTACAGTGCAAGCACTATGATGGTTGGCGCCATGCAGAGCTAGCAGCAGCATTGGCAGACTGGTGCTGGCCCGGTTTAGGGCCCAAGGCGACCATACGGCGGTCCGTGATGGTGGCCAGAGTGCCGCACAAGCTGGAGTTCGCCAAGCCCTGCCAGGTAAGCTGCCTTGATTTCCAGCTGCTCTGCTTGGTACCGTGTCACTTGTGCGGCACTCTGGCCACCATCACGGTGGCCAGAGTGCCGCACAAGTGACACGGTACCAAGCAGAGCAGCTGGACATTAAGACAGCTTACCTGGCGAGGCTTGGCGGACGTGGCGAACCAGTCGGCGAAGGTGCCCTGACAGCAGAGCAGCAGAAGGAGCCGGCTATCCTGCTGAGAGCTGGTCGCTATGAGTGCCACTTTGGCGACTCGTGGCTGCGATTTGCGCTTGACAGCAGCAACGCCAACAGCCACTGGAGCCATGTGATCAGCTTAGCGCCCACTGGCCTGGTGCGCTGCAGTGATGGCATGGCAGCAGCCAAGCGCAGCGTTGAAGAAGCAGGTGGCAGGTGAGTGTGGGGTTTGCCAAGCCCGCTGTGCAGCAGGTGCCTGGTTATGTCAGCCAATGCTAGCCAGGCGCCGCATGAGTGGCGCTGTTGCTGCACCAGTGCATAGGTGTGCACCACTGTCACAGGCGACAGGTGTGTGGGTTGTATGCAGGTCACGCTCACTGCCAGTCACTGCTGTTCTGCTGGTTTGGTGTGTCTGTCAACAGCTTGCCTGCCAGCAGCAATTGCCTGGTACTTCAACTATTGCGATACCGCTGGCCTTCTCCTGCTGCTGCAGCTTTCACGCAAGCGTGGCCACCTGCAACAGGCGGCTTGGAGTGGTGGTGACTGCGCTGCAGCTGCAGATAGACCCGCAGGGAGAGGTGCTGAGCGAGCGCGGCATCCAGCTGTACTCTGGCCACGGCCTCAGAAACCTGCATGGCGGCTGCTGGTCCAATCACACGGGCCAGGTGGCAGCAGGCGTGCAAGGTGCGCAGCAGCTGAAGTTACTACCTGTCTTGTGGTGTGCCGCACACCCAGCCCACACCACCACCCACAGAACATGCCACCCGTGGCTGCAGCAACACGCTCAGTCTGCCATCGTGTGCCTGCCTGCTGCAAGGCACTATCAACTCACACTGCACCCCCCTGCCTGTCTTTGCTACCTCGCTGCTGCCAAGCAGACGCAGTCGTGATGATTCTCGATGACCAGCTGCAGCGCGTGTGGCTGAAGAGCAACGGCGAGCCTGTGTGGGGCATGCCCAACGGCTGGGAGCTGCTGTCACGGCTGGTGGGCGTGCAGGTGGGGCGTGTGTCGCGGGTGCCAGGGAAGGGCAAGGACCCCGAGCACGTCAACCAGATGCTGGCTACGCTGGACATTGCTGTGGAGGTGCGCAGGCGAGGGGTGCTCATAGCTTGTTCTATTGAGGTGCTTGTGGTCCAACACTGCGTGTAGGCAGGGCCAGCTTGCCTGCCTTATGGATGTGAGTGTGCTGTTGCCACTGCTTTGATAACGCTGTGCTCACTACACATGGGGGTGAGTGTGCAAGGGCCATTGAGCAGGTTGTAGTGTTGAAGGCCAGTCCATGCGCTGGCAGGCTTTGGTACAGTATGGTGTGGCTCCTGCTGCTGTCAATGCGGGTGATGGGCAGAGGTATGTGTGTGCAGGCGCTCAGTCGTGCATGCTTTCCCTCCTTACAGCTGTAGCGAGTTGAACACGATGGAACGCCCGAGACAGGCAGGTGTGGCAGCCAGCGGGGAGGGATGCCACAGGTGCATTTGGGTTGCGCAACAGTGCTCGAGATTGATTTGCTGTTCACTGCTGCCCTTGAACAACAGGTAGCAGGCGTGCCTGGGGCAGCTGGGGCGGCCGTGAGCACAGCCACACTGACCCAGAAGCTGGCTCGGGCACAGGCGCAGCTGCAGCCACCGACACTGCTCAACCCTGCAGCTAAAGCAGCGGCAGCATGCTTTAGCTGGTACTAGTCCCTGGTACTAGTCCCTGGTACTAGTCCCTGATCCAGCAGCATGCCTGCTGCCAAATCGCAGCAGTGGGGTGGTTGCTGCATTAACCTGATCAGACCGGAAGCAATGCTGCTTACTTCTTACATGTAGCATATGTGTGACGAACCCTTAATTGCTTCTTCAAGCGCCAGATCAAGGCACAGAAGGGTAGTAGTGCAGGCACCAACGACAGCAGGAGCAGCAGCAGCAGCAGCAGCAGCGGCGGCAGCATGGGCAGCGGCACTGCTGTACTGCTTATATGCTGCAGTGCTGGCACTGCCGGGCGACTCTCGGATGACTTCTGCAGCAGCTGTTCCAGTGCAGTGCAGTGCCAGACTATGAGCAGTGGTACAGCTACTGTGGAACTCATGTTGCTGGCCAAGTACAGTGCAGCACTATGATGGCGCCATGCAGAGCTAGCAGCAGCATTGGCAGACTGGTGCTGGCCCGGTTTAGGGCCCAAGGCGACCATATGGCGGGCCAGTAGAAAGGTGAGAGCAGCTTGTGAAGCTTGTAGTCTCAGCTGCTGCTTGTGTGAACGCTGTTAGCAAAACCATTATCAACATCATGTTGCCCACTCCAGCCATAGCATTCACGCCATCGGTTCGGCACCCCACAGGAGCGGCAGGAAGTAGAACGCTGTCAGCAACACAGCACGCGCTAGTCACAGTGTGGGCAGCTGCGGTCTACAGCATGGGCCACATTCATCCATTCAGCGCTGCAGTGGCAAAATAAATAGGTTACTAGGGCGGATATTCATTGGTGCTGCTTCCACATGATTTGTTGTTTAGCGCATGTGCAGATGGTTGCATCGCTTGGCTACGCCCATTGTTGAGGTGCCTTGCCCTGGAACGTTATCCACATACCGCAAAGCTGGTGATGCACGTGCATCGACTGCCTGCAATTGCTCACCCCAGGTACTACACACTGCTGCCTCTGCAAATCTGATGCTCTGGTAAGCTAGTGGGTGGCATGTGCTGCTGCTGCAGTTTTACTTGAGCTTCTCTGGGACTGCTGCTGTCAAAGGTGGCACTTTGCAATGCAGTATATCGGTGAATGTGTTACGCAATAAACCGCCATGCAGTTTGACTTGAATGCAATTGCCTGGGCTGTTGCACCTGTGACAGCTAACAACTCTACTGTAGTGATGCTCTGCTGTTGTTGCTGCTCTATGCAGGCTGCGGCATCAGCTGTGGGGTGTATGACGTTGACACCAGGACAAGGCTGGCTCGCGACATTGCAGAAGCAGGGCACTGGTAAAGGTGGCGGTTGGTAAACTGGCTGTCGGAAAGCCTCCATCTCTGGGGCTTTCTGGCACAGCAGTTCATGAAGGATCCTCTCATGACTGCTTCACAGTGGGAAGAAGCAGCAGCACTCTAGCATGAAAAGGCAAGCAAGCAAGCAATGTCGCCCTACCCCTGCATGTGTCCGTGTTTCAGTACAGTACTCATGTTGCCCAGCACACAAACAGGTGGCTTGTCATGCAATTTTCCTACAACACATGTAGGGCTAATGTTTTACGTGCCATGCGAACAGTGTTCATGTTTCGTTGGGTGCTGCCATCATCATCATGCGTGATGGCAGCGCTGCCATCGCAGATAATGGACATGGACAGTTGCACTATCAGTGAAGTTGTGTACACAACACAACTCGCAGAACAGTATTTCAGATGTAAAAGAACGGATTTAACGGCTCCTGGGCTCCAGGTAAATGAGATGTGTATGCTGTGCTTGCCAGGCTTGCTTTAGTGTTGCGGCTTGTACAGCAGATTGGCTGAAGGCAGCAAGCATTGCAGTACCAATGGCCATCGCTTACGGATGCCATTGTAGCTTTGCATGAGGGAGGCCGGGTGACTTTTCTTCGGCCTGGCCAGGTTAGATTGCTGCTGCATATTATGACACATGTAACAAGCAGCTGCACAGTAACATAGTGTATTTCATGCAGCTGGTGATTTTATGTAGCTAGTGTGTCGTGTGCCATTGAGGATATTGAGGATGAGAAGCATGTTATGTTTGAATGCCATTGGTATTGTGACCTGCATGAGCGGTTTAGCCGGCTATATCAGAACACTGGGGGTCCTAGTGACCCAGACTGTATGCTGCGACTGATGAACCATAAAAACCAAACAGCTGTGGCTGGACTCGTACATCTGATGGACGTAAGACATCAGGAATCAGTTTGCAATCATCATCATCATGTTACCCATTCAAGCCATAGCATCAGCGCCATGCTATGGCTTGAATGGGTAATATGATGATGATGATGATGATGATGAGCATCAGCGCCATTGGCCCCGCGCCCCACCGGGGCGGAAAGAGGAGGGAGCACTGCTCCAGAATGTTTGCATGCATTGCGCACATCCCAAGACTTGACAAGAAAAGCAGCAATACACGGTGACACCATTCGACATCTTCCAGAACTGCCCCAAATATTATCAGATACAAAACGCAACACCTTAATTGACGAATCAGCCATGGACAAAATGCTGCGCAACTTTTCAGCGCAACCAGGCAGGGATCTGATCATCATCATCATCATCATCATATTACCCATTCAAGCCATAGCAACAGCGCCATCGGCCCCGCGCCCCACCGGGGCGGAAAGAGGAGGGAGCATTGCTCCAGAATGTTTGCATGCATTGCGCACATCCCAAGACTTGACAAGAAAAGCAGCAATACATACATTACATTACATTACATGCTCCACCCAACAAGGAGTGGGAACCCCATTCAGGAGCCAACGAGAGGCTCATTGGGGGGGGAGACCTCATAGAATATATCATCGTCATCAGAACAAACAGAAGAGTCAGCAGAGAAAAATTCGTCCGCTGCATCGATCGCTTGAGCGACAGAAACCGAAGACAAGAAGGACTCAGGGTCCGCCTCCGGGTGGCAGCGCACCAAATAGCAACAATGCACGAAGGCAGCCACAAGAGCAGGTTGTTGCCGCATAAAGGTCATCATATGCGAACCACCTGGCTGACAAGAGGCTATACTACCCCACGTATGCGACAAACCTCCAAATGGTTCAAAAAGGCAAGCAAAACGCTCGCGAAATACACGGTGACACCATCCGACATCTTCCAGAACTGCCCCAAATATCATCAGATACAAAACGCAACACCTTGATTGACGAATCAGCCATGGACAAAACGCTGCGCAACTTTTCAGCGCAACCAGGCAGGGATCTGATCTCAGCAAACATACTATCCCTCTGAGCAGAAGTAGCAGGGCAATCAAACATGAAGTGTGACAAAGACTCAACTTCTGCACCACAACAAGGACATCCTGAAGTGGAGTTAGCTCTGCGACCCCCAAATCAGTTTGCGATCTGATGTGGGATGGTTTTCAGGATGATATTTGGTAGGGATAGCTCTGTGCCAATCTCATTTTTGGCTTGCTCTTGTTTTGCTCTTTGCCCAATGAGCCTGTCATTGGCTCCCCAAACGGGTGAAGTTACCCATGTAACTTCCAAAGTGTGAAAAATGTGAAAAAAATGTGAGGCTGTGCTGCTGCAAGCATACTGCAGTTGCTGATTCTCTTGTGAAGGCTTGGAATGTGCGCAATACCAACAAATACTCTGGAGCAGTGCTCGCTCCGGATCATTCCGTCCCAGTGGGGCGCGGGGCCGATGGCGCTGATGCTCTGGCTTGAATGGGGAATATGATGATGAGGTTCGATCCTCACGCACTGTCAAAGAAGCAGCACTCTAACGCAGCAGCAAAAAGCAAGCAAGCAAGCAGTGTCACCCTACCCCCCATGCACTGAGAGAGGACACGGCACTAGCATGCAGTACACTGTGAACCGGGGGTTTGGGCTGCCATAAATGGTTGATAGGTTTGGGCTGGTTGGTGATAGGCTGCGAATGGGTGATAGGTTTGGGCTGGTTGGGTAATTGGCATGATCATGATGACAGTACTGCATGCACAGCAAAGGAGGGCCCACAGCATGCTAGTGCCGTGTCCTCTCACAGCGCTGGCTAGCCCACCACCCACCTGGGTGCACCCACATGCGTGTTTGCCTTTTCATGCTAGAGTGCTGCTGCTGCTTCACATGCAAGCTCGGCTTCGCTTTCCTTCTTGGTTAGAGTGCTGCTGCTTGTTACATGCAAGCTGTGCTGCAAATAGCCACTGCACCTGACGCTGCTGGAAGCACAGTATAAACGTGTTGTGAACGCGAGTTCAGATGAAGTAGAGATAACATTCAAATGACGTCTCTGAGCCAGTACCTGCTGGAATGCAAATTGTACAGCGTACAGACACTTTGTAAAAGGACACGGCACTAGCATGCAAGCAAAGGAGTACTACTGGCAGTTCAGTTCAGGCAGGCTGCAGGGTCATGTCGGACACTTTGCAGCACTCTACAGCAGTTGCACTGACTTTCAGCTGGCTGCTACCTGTATGAGCACATGCAAAGACCGTTGCCGTAACCAGACTGCTAGACTGCTGCACGTTGCGGATCAAACGCACTCTTGCTGCCAACACAAGGCAGTCAGCCTAGATCATCCTGGCAGCGCCCCAGGCCTACAGTACATATCGCCTAGCATGTGCATAGAGTTGACTGCCAGACTCTGCACTATGCCCCTTGCAATCGGCTTTAGCAAGTTCAGGAGACATTGCACTCTGCCTTCATCAACAAATCAACTGGAGCTACACCCACTTGTGAGCAGCCACGGATTGGCTGCAGCGCCTGATTGTAGATGCTCAATGTCAGAATGTCAGAAGTAGTAACTTTATCTTGCACGATTTTGTACTAGCAGAAAAGCTCGTGAAATAGGATGCAGACACACGGCCTGCAGCGTGCGATGCTCTTTCATGGCTCCACCAATTGCGCAGCAAGCGCCTGCAGCTGCGTTGCACAGCACACTTCCTTGAACAGAAATTGTTTTACTCGTACTTTTGGCAAGAATGGTCACAGCCGTACCAGCTTCTTTAACAGCTCTGCCTCTGTTACTTTGCTGGTACGTTTGCGGGTAGGTTCCGCGTTCATCCAGGCTACATATGTGACTCCGCACAGGCAGCTCTTCCTCTCTTCTTGCAGCTGCATACTCAGGGTGTTTTATCAAGGTGGATTCGTCTAGCCTTGCTCCTTGACTTCCACTTGCACACAGCTGTGCATGAGCTGCTTTATGCTTCAGCGACTGCAGAAGCAAGCGGCTGCGCTGCTGTTGTGCTTGTGGCTGCTATCTCTTCTCAAGTATGGCAGCAGCGAACTAGCACGTGCTGGGGCCGCGAGCGCGTGCTGGTTGCTGCTGCCATATGCGAGGGGGATGGGTAGGCACATAGCTGCTGGCGTCCATGACCTCGACCGTTTGTGCGCCTTTGCGCTGCTGCATTCGATTGACATGGCCTTGAACCTGGTGCGCCCGCATGTCCCTGCGGGAGTTCCACCCCGGATCTGTTGGTTCGTGTCCTAGTGCAGTGTCATGTGAGGTAGACGCCCAGTCTTGGTTGCTCGTTGCTTGCTGTCCCAGGTTTCCTGCGGCACACTTGCAACACCTGCCAACTGATGAGTCCCTTGAGCAAGGACGAAACTGGAGCTGAGCTTGAGCGATTAGAGCACTGCAGGGCGCATCTCGCTTTTGAAATCTGCAAAAGCTATTGATACCGATGAGTGTGATCAGAGTGTGTGTGGCGGGGATGGCAAGAAGGGTGGCCACATTTGCAGGTGAGCACCACGTGTCTTACTGTTCTAGAGTGTCCTGTGAGCCGAAGTTTGTGTCGCTGTGGTGTGAGTTTGCTCTCTTTCAGACACAGGGTGAACACACAGTATGTCAGACGAGACAGCAACAACAGCAGCTTGGGCATGTGATAGGGCGCAAGCAGCAGCAACGTATGCAGATGTCAAAAGGAGCAGCACTTTTAGACAGCAGCAAAATAGCAAGCAAGCCAGCAGTGTCTCCCTAGATGTGAAAAGTAGAAGCACTCTAACCCAGCAAAAACCCAAGCAAGCAAGCAGTCACTGAGTGTCACCCTACCCCTGCAGATGTGGCAGCTACTGCTGCCATGACAGCATTCAGTGGAGACTAGTGCCAGCAGGCATGTCTGCCAGTAGCAGTGGCAGAACGTATGTGAGAGCATACGGCACTAGCATGCAGTACACTGGCAGCCCACCCAACCCCCCGCATGAAAGCAGCAAATGACTGCTGCTGCTCATGCATGCAACGCGGACCACCTACTATAATTGACGATAAGGAATGCAAGAAGACATGTGACGATGCTAGCACATATGTAAGCCAGCAGCATATGTGCAGTATGGTAATGAGCAGCAGCACTTTAACCCAACAGCTGCTTCCTGCAGGAACTTTTCCTTTTGTAGCGAAGAGACAGAGTCACCCGGCCTCCCTCATGCAACGCTGCAATCACTATACGGGCAGGGGCTTAGGATTCTAAGCCCCCCCCTCATCATCATCATCATCATCATCATATTACCCATTCAAGCCATAGCAACAGCGCCATCGGCCCCGCGCCCCACCGGGGCGGAAAGAGGAGGGAGCACTGCTCCAGAATGTTTGCATGCATTGCGCACATCCCAAGACTTGACAAGAAAAGCAGCAATACACGGTGACACCATCCGACATCTTCCAGAACTGCCCCAAATATCATCAGATACAAAACGCAACACCTTGATTGACGAATCAGCCATGGACAAAACGCTGCGCAACTTTTCAGCGCAACCAGGCAGGGATCTGATCTCAGCAAACATATCATCCCTCTGAGCAGAAGTAGCAGGGCAATCAAACATGAAGTGTGACAAAGACTCAACTTCTGCACCACAACAAGGACATCCTGAAGTGGAGTTAGCTCTGCGACCGCCAAACTGACTAGTACGCTCATGTACACACAGACAACCCATACGAACACGCAACAGCAATTCAATACCACGTGGAATTGCCACTGAACGCAAGTACGGCCTAGGCCTCCTGAAACCCATAGCATCAACATGAGTGGGATGCACATGAGCCACATACCGACTCAGAGTGGAGTGTTCCAACGTTTCACATGCAATCCTTTCAGCATGTAGTGTCCTGACCTGCTTGTTAACATGGCTCTTGCATGCACTGGCTCTGCCTTCCGCGGTCACAACATTCACACCATACTTGCACAGCAGGCTCTGCACATACTTGTGCCACGGTGTCACCGCCACAGCACCACTAGGACGCCTCCATTCAGCTGTAAACACTTGATTTGGCAGCCGAACGCCCTGCATACGCTGAATCCTGTAGTAGTACTCCAAAGCCCTCTGATGAAGCCACATATGCAACGGTTTCACACCCCATTCTGCCAAGAGAGCTGAAGAGCATGGGCGCTCCTTGCCACAGCGCATTACGCATTTGATGATGTCTAAGCCCCCCCCCCCTTAGGGTTGCCGGCCCTAAGCCCTGACCTTAGGCCTAAGCCCCTTAGGAGGCCAGACCTTAGGGACACCCTTAGGTATTGGTGCTGTCACACTCCTAAGCCCCCTTAGGAGGGTAGGTCATTACTGGTACGCACAATTACACCTGTTGGAAGTTACATGAAGCAATGCTGGCTCTACCCACTGTCATGCTCCATGGCAGCATTGCACTGTTGCACGATAATTGACCCAAGTACAGGTACAGGCACAGGCACTAGAGCAACTTGAAGATTGAGTCATTTATGGTGCATACACGCCATGTGGAACATGCCATGCAGCAGTCCAACTGGTGTAACTTAGTTCTACTAGACCCGACGGCCAGATCATTGTATATGCAAGTGTCCTATGGCGCAAAGCACTTGCAGCGCATGCTTGGGCTTGCTGGCTGTCAAAGCAGGTGCTGTTGCAAGGATCACCCAGATGGCCGACATTTGTGGCACCACTCTGCGACCGCTTTTCCCCTCTGCTCAGCGCTGAAGCTATGCAGCACGCACGTGTAGGCATACAGCAGTTGGCATGGGCCGTCAAACATGCGCGACGGCCTCCATGCTGACCAGCTGCTGCAGCCCCTGCTTCAGTCGGGCAGCGGCCGCCTCGCATTGTGCAGCCCGCAGGTTGGCAAACGCCACACGCACATGCCCAGGCACCCCACACGCACTGCCGGGGATGATGCACACGCCATGCTCTTTTATCAGCCACTCCACCACCGCCTCGTCCCCTCCACCAGCTGCTGCTGCCGCTGCCGCTGCGTCATTGCCGTTGGCACCCCCTGCTGTTGCCACAGCTGCTGCTGCAGCGCCACCACCAAAGCGCTCAGGCAAGCGTGCCCAGTAGTAGATGGCTCCCTCGCCACCAACCCAGCCGTGCCCGCGGCTGCCCAGGGGTGACAGCGCGTCAGCTATCAGCTGCCTGTTGTGCGACAGCCCCGCAATGCCCTGCCGCACATACTCGCCGCCCTCCTGGAGCGCCGCAAGGGCCAGCTGCTGGCTAATCTGGGGCGCGCACACGACGATGGTGTCTTGCACCTGTGCCGCAGCGTCGGCGGCAGCAGCAGCAGCAGCAGCAGTGGAATGTTGCGCGCGTGCAGCAGGTTGCATGCACAACCCTGCAGCAGTGATCATCACCAGGTTATTTGCGGCTCTACACCCTGCTGCAACTCAAACTCTGGTTTTTGTAGTGTTAGAGTTGCTGTCACATGAATAAGACAAACACTCACAGCTTTTACGAAGTAACACAACTCGCATCGCAAACTTCAAGCACAAAGTCACACAAGCGTGACCTGTAAGCAGCTTTCAGAGCAAGGCTTTGCCTACGCTCGTGCCGTGAACCTGGTTCTCTGTGGGCCTCATGCCACGCTCACAGATCTCCAAACACTGTCAATGCCTTCAGTTCACATCAGACTATGCAACCGCTGTGTGTGCATAGCCAGAGCATCCTATGTCTATTCTCAAAGACTGCTGCCTCTGGGGATAGACATAGGATGCTCTGGCTATGCACACAGAGCGGTTGCATAGCACAGGCTGAACATGAGGCTTCAGATGTGGCATGCCACGACACATGAGCACACACGAGCCGGGAAGGCACAGCAAAATGTAAAACATCGGACGGCTGAAGCATACAACTGCCTCCAAGTAAGGCAGCTGCAGCACACAGCAGCGTTCACAGCTTCTTACACCTGCCGTCATCTCTGCGTGTGTACACGTCTGCGCACCTTGAGCAGCTGCTCTCCCAATTTGGAGTGCTCCAGCCCTGCCTGCTGCAGCAGCTGCTGCCCTGGGTACGCGATGTAGCCTACGCGCCAGCCCATCATGCCTTGGGGCAGGGCAGGCAGGCAGGCAGGCAGGCAGCATGTCACAGCAACAGTTTCAGCCACAGCATGCACGTAAGGATGTCAAGTGCTCTTGGCAATCTGCTGTGCAATCATGTACCAGAAATGGTTGTTCTGCATCAGCCGTGTTCATCGACGCAGCGCCACCATGCCTTGAGGCAGGCACGCTGGCAGGGAGCATCACACATGCGCCATGACCAGCATGCGCGCAAAAGTGAGGAGTGGCACCTGCAACATGCTCTGTGATCCATCAACAAAACAAGAGAAATAACAATTTATATCCCTATTAACAAAAGGTGATGGGTCATTGACGCTTGGTGTGTGAGATTGACCGCCCTTTGAACGCAGCAGGCAGCTGGACAGAGCGAGCGTGATTGAGCACGCAAACACACACCATGTGCACACAGTGGATAACATTGGAGTGGGAGCAAATGCACGCAAGATGCCCGCGCGCAGGTAACAGCTCAACAGGCTTACAGTAGCAGCTGCCGCTGCAGCTGCAGCTGCATATTAGTATGGTAACATTTGGTGCGACTAGCTACCACTGCAAGACTTCACTTTGATTCCAACTACTGTTGCCCTGATACAGGCCTAAAGCAGGCCTCAACACCAGCCGCCCCCAGCAGTGCTGCACTCACCATATGCTTTGCTGAAGCTGAACACGCTGATCACGTTTGGACCTGACACTGTGTGGTGGCTGCGGCCCTCAAACAGGAAGTCTTCATACGTGTTGTCCAGGATCAGCCAGCAGCCAGCAGCAGCACACATCGCAGCGGCAGCCTCCAGCTCCTCCTTCGCCAGCAGCACACCTGCCAGCAAGCGGCCAGTGAGTGGGTGGGTGGGTGGGTCGACATGCGCCCAAGTGACCGCTGCCTTCACAGATGTGAAAGATGCGAGAGAGAATGTTCAACACGTATGTCCAGTCACCGTTGTAGATGGTGTGAGCCACCCCTACATGTGATATGCATTCCTGTACATTCCTGTACATTAATTGCTGCTGCAGGCGATTTGCGCATGTGTGAACATGCCTGCTGCCTGCAGAAGGAGCCCAAGACAGCAGCACTGCTGCTCATGTGGCTGCCCAGCAGCAGCAGCAGCAGCAGCAGCAGCAGCAGCAGCAGCAGCAGCAGCAGTACAAGTCAGCCTGGCAATTGCAGCGGGGTGGCGTCCACCTCCGTTGAAGATTCACCTGTGGGGTTGCATGGATTGACCAGCACGACCATCTTGGGCGGGTGCGGCCCAGCCAGCTGCTGCTGCAGCCACTGCAGGTCTGGGTGCAGGCTGTCAGCGTCGCAGGGGCCCAGCAGCACCTGAGGGGCACCGCCCGTCATCTGCAGCGCCATCCTGCAGGCAGCAAGCCGGCATGCTGCTTGGAGCTGGTTTGGATGCGCAGGGTGCGTTGCGTTATGGATTGATGCAGTAGGTGCAAGCCACGTGAGCAAGCGTCACCGCAGTTGACTGGCAAGTGTGTATGCTCGTCCTCTGCAGCATACCGCATGCACAGCATATACGATGGTTCATGCCACCAGCAAAGAATCAGGTGATATGGTGATCCAGCGGCACACGCACAAGTGGTTGAAGTAGTAGGGCTTGAACAGCACCACGCTGTCTGACACGTCACACAGTGTGAGCACCAGGTTGACAAAGGCCTGGTTGGCGCCGGCAGTGACCATGACCTCGTACTGCAGGCAGGCACGCAGCGGTGACGAAGGTGCAGAGAGCACGGCATCTGCATGGCTACAACATATGCTGCCCTGGCCTTCTGGACCAGTAGTGGTGCTAGCTCGTACTGCACGGGATACATGTGCGGGTGCGGCAGCCAGCACAGTTGCACAGGTATGTACAAGTGCACCAGGCTGCATGCTGGGCGACCTGCGGCTGGCTGTGCTGCACACGGCCCCATGTCTGCTCGCTGAATGGAGGTTTGCGCAGCAGGAGACGCAGCTGTGCCGTGGCAGCAGGGTCTCACCCCAGTTAGGCCATTCTTTTTCTGCAGCTTATGCTGCAGTGCCTCCTGCAGTGCTGGCAGCCCGCCTGCAGGCACAGGCAAACCACACACATGGTGAACGCATGCCTCAGCCCAACGAGTCTCACAGGCTCCATGCGGTGAACAATAAAGCTGGCTGGTGGCACGCAGTGGGCACCACTTTTGAGATAGCCGCCCACAGCAGCGGCTCTGTTATCCCATGTTACCAAATGTCAGATGCAAAGGAGTGGCCATTGTCAAGCACCTGCCAAGCCGTAGCCGTGCACACCCTCTCCAGCTGCCAGCAGCTTGCTTGCCAGGGTGGTGGCTGCAGGAGGGGGTGCCCAGTGCACAATTCCCTGCGCAAGTGACAGCACCTCCCTGCTGGCAGGAGCTTTGGCCATCAGCTGTTTCGTCTTGACAATCACTGGTGGGTCTGTGAACAGCACACGACTGGAAACCTGTCGCGCGGCAAACAGGATCAGGCTGGAGTGTCAGCATAACGAGAATGAGCTGTCAGCAGCCATGCTTATGCGGGTGGCTTGGCACTGGGCAGGTCATTTGCAGCTACTGCCAGCAGTAGCAGTAGGAGTGCACCATTAGCTGCAGATGCTCGTGCACAGGCGTGCCACACAATACTGCTGGATTTCTGGGTGGCCTAATGTTTCATTTCAAATCAAAGTGGTGCTGCCTCTGCCTTTACGTGGGCAATGCACGTTCCCACTTTCACAAACCCCATTTCTGCCGCTGACTGATCCAACTGCGACAGCCCAGCATACCAGTCTCACAGATGTGAAACTTGCCTTTGGAGTCGTATGCACGCCATTGCCGTTGCCGGCTGCTGCCACGCAACGGGCTCCTCTGCACCTTCCAGTCTGGCTCGACTGGTTAGATCGATTGTGTAAGCAGTTTGATCGCATCTTCGCTCCTTTTGCCAGGACAATGTCAATGCGTGTTGCACAGCAGCGGGGCAAATTACACAGTACGTGAACACAGGCCAACCTCCAAGCTTGGAGTGCTTAAGCACTCGCTGAAGTTCTGTTCCCTGGACCTCCTGAACTTGACTCTCAGACAGAGCAGCACCCAGTGCACAGTAGAAGCTGCATCTATTGAACAATGCACATGAGAGGACAGGTTGGTAAGTGCTGGCACTGCCCATCACCAAATGCACACATGCTATGTCCTGTTACATGACCCGTCACACACGTGCCGCAAGGTGACATGACACTGTGACAACCCACCTTATGACAAGACACATGCCAGCCCCATGAGCTGCGTACGATGGCAGCAAGCAGAACAACGATGCTCTCCTCACAAACACCCTTGAGGAACACCACATATGTTGCCCAATTGCTGACGCAGCATGTGGGTGGCTGCACCAACCCTCCGTCACAATTGCTTCAACCTCTAGGCCTCATCGATCTCTGCGGCTGCTCAAATGAATTGTTATAGTATATCAGGCACCACAGAAAAAGGGTGCATACAGCTGCGCTTGCAGCATGCATGACAGCGTTGCAGGGCTGTCTCAGTTGCCGTTGTAACAAACGTTTGCTGTAGCACAACACAATCGTTGTCAGGGGCTCCAGCATGCCCCGCCCTGCCTGTGCGCTGCTGACTCATGCAGGGCTGCCTCTGCCGCTGCCGTAACGCTCTGGGTCCTTTTGCGCCAGGCCCTCAACTACACCCTGCCCTGCAGCCTTGGGCCCGCTCTGCTCTGCACTGGCCTGGTGGGACAGCTTATCTGCTGCAGCTGGATCAAGCTTCTCCACATCTGGCCCAGCGCCCTGGGGAACGGAGGGGTCGTTCTGCAGCACAAACATTTGCAGTGGCAACAAGCGAGGCACGGGCAGTTCGAGCGGTTAGCACTGTGAGTGACAAACGATGTGGTTCACCTTCAAGGTGGCAGGAGCGTTGTGGAGCGCAGTGCACCGGTGAAAACTGTCACTGGTGGCGCAGGGGTGCTGCTGCCACAATTGTGGACAAACAGGCGGTGAAAACTGTCACTGGTGGCGCAGGGGTGCTGCTGCCACAACACAGCGGCTTTGCTAACAACAAGCACCTCCTTTGGAGGAACCCTCCAAAAGAACAACCCTGGGGCAGAATGGCGTGAGAGTGCCCTGCAGCATGGTGATGCACACTGGGCAGAGAGCGCCGTGCTGCAAGCTGAGATGCGCTGGCAGTGCATGGTGCTCTTCAACAGCAATGCACCAGCCAGGCCAGCATCCGCAACCACCCCTGTGCAAAGCACCCCTGTGCAAACAGACCCAACATGGCAGCCTCGGGCTTGCCAGCACTGAAGCCCACCTGCACAGGGTAGGCTTTAGGGTTGGGGTTGCCCTCGGGCTTCACGTTGTCGGTTTTTGACTCCGTGTCATCCCTTGGGAGGGCCGTCTCATCCAGTGAGCCCTGCGTCACTGATGCGTTGGGGCTGGGCGAAGGGTCCCGGTCCTCCCTGCCATACAGCTCACCACTGGATGGGGCTGTTGTGCGAATGTTGCACCGCAGCAAGGATATGCGGAGCCAGAGAACAGGCAGCAGGGGGTGGTGGGGTGTGAGAAAATCGTAGTGCACAGCTGCTCATGAGGTGGCACGCACTGGCCAGTTAGCCGGGCGGCCCGCCGATACATCAAACAGCCTGCAAGCTCTTGCCGGTGGAAAGGTGCACAGCTTTTGAGTGCAGCAACGGCGCTGGTCACAGGGCTGTCCAGGTTGTGCTGTATGCCATGTGCTGCTGTTCTCCAATGGCTGTAAGCTCACTCCGTGGGTGATGATGGCACACACTGGCACGCCAAGACCAGCTTGCAGCATGCATTGATGGTGACAGGCAGGTGGCAGAACCAGACAGTCTGACATACATCGTAGTTGGACTCACATGAGTTTGGCAGTGGATCATCCTTGCATGCTGCTGTGCTGCTGCTGACCAGCCTGAGCGTCCCTGGCAAGCTGCTGCTGCAGGCTGCTGCCCAGCTGTGGCTGGCAAGGACATTACTTGATCTGGAAGCTAATTGCAGCCACTGCATGCTGGACAGCGACGACGGGAGAAGCAGCAAGCAGTGGCGCGGGTAGGGCACAGGGGTGACAAGGGCTTTGACGTCCGAACTTTGTTACTTGGGAAAGCAAGCAACTGTTTGCAAGGATCAGTGGCAACTTACGCGAAATGTCGAGTGGCATGCATGGGTTTGCCTGAGTGAGTGCATGCCCGCGTCATTACCTTGTACGAAGTACAACAGGCAATCACGTGATGTGTCAGAACGCTTCTGTAACTAAGTATTGACTGGCCTAATCTACTTTCATGACTGCTGCAAGGAGTTGATTGCAGCGTGCTGGCAATGGCTCGGCAGCAGGACTGGCCATGTGCAGGGCTGATGCTGGACAGCAGCTAGCTGCACAGGGCTACTCAGGGGACCCGGAAGTGGGCATTTTATGTCTCCTGCGTATGGTTTTGAAGCATGGCTGCTGCTGGGGCCCTCGGTGAGTTCTCTGACACTGTTGCTGTACATGTTCCTTTGCGCTGGTTATGTACTGCAAGGAGTACAAGCTGCTCTCTTCCAGAAAACATGCATGTAGCAACCATTAATTATGCATATACCACTCACGCGGCCTAATTTCAAGTATGGTGTCGACTGCGGGCACCCAGGCAACAGGGCACAAGCTTCGCTTGCGCATCCCCGACACAGCAGTGATTGAGGGCAACGTGCTGAAGGCCTGGCTGTACACAGAAAAGCAGACAGGTGTCCTGCATGCCACACCACGCAGTCAGCTCAGCACTTCAGCTCTGAAACGCAAGCTGCAGGGCCAGCATGCAGCGTATGCTGTGGACAACCCACACAGCTGGGTGGCTGTGGCGTACTTTGCCAACTGCATCACACGCCTGGTGACAGCAGATGAGCTTGAGGAGCTTGTGAGTGCTGCTTCCAGCTTGCAGGAACTTCAATCATATTGATATAACACAAGTAGGGGTGATGGTGCAGTGCTTGCTACTGCTGGCAGCTTGCTTGTGCTAGCAGTTGCTTGCAGGACCAGCTTGCAGGACAAGGGTTGCTGCGCCACCTGACTAACGAGGGCCTGCTGGCTAACCAGCTGCCGGTATGTTCCTGCTGCAACTGCAGCTGTCACGTGTGTATGTTGGGGCAGTACCAGAGGATGCGTCAAGAGACGCAGCAGCCGGCCAGGAGGGGTTGCAGTTGCTGGCGCTGCAGGTGACCCAGCTAATGTTAGGCTGCTGCTGCTGCTGCGCTGAGCTGAGCAGTACTTGTCACGCACTGGCAGATGCATGTGAATGATGATCGTCAACTGTTCGCGGGTAATGCTTATCATGATCAACATGCTGTCAGGTCACACGCCTATTAGGCAGCAGCAGCACCTGCTACACCATGAGGCGATGCATCAAGCGCCCATGCGAGAGATCAGTACGCTGAACAAAAGTGGCGGCAATTCCTGTGCCTGCAGGGATATGTTATCCCAGCCAAAGATGTGCGCTACATCACAACGATTGGAGGCGTTGAGGGTCCAGCTATGCTCACGCAAGTGCACAGCTACAGCAACAGGTTCTCAGCAGGGGCATCCAGTCAAGAAGCAGCAGAGGCAGCTGCAGCAGCTATCCAGCAAGCACTAAAAGCCGGTGGAGCAGCAGCTGTTGCATGCGGCTCACCTCTGAGCCCAACAGAGGCAGAAGGACTAGCAGCCGGCCACACGCCTGCTGTCATCACAAACGGCACCCGCAGCTGTTGTGGCAGCGTGGCCAGCCTGTGTTTGCATGCAGATGACAGCAGAAGATACAACACTGCAGCACCCCAGGAGCAGCATGCTGCAGGGCATGGCAGTGCAGCAGCCAGCGGTAGTCTAAGCCTCGTGTTGCCGGCACAGCTTGAGCAGCATATGGGGGGCTGTGCAACACCAACCTTGGCTGCCGGCAGGCCTTCAGCAGCAGGTGAGGTGTGATGCGTGCCTTGCCGCTGGCATTGCGATCCGCGGACAGGCAGCCGGGCCAGTACGTCTATGGGCAGGCAAGAATTGCTTCCTTCGCTCTGACTTGCGGCGTTTGCAGACTCCTCCTGGCTGGCTCTGCTGTTGTCTCTGCTGCAGAGGTGTTCGGGCCACACGAGGCAGGTGCCTGCAGCTGTCTCAGCAACTGCGGCTACGCAGCAGACGCTGGCACAGACACTGACGTCACAGCCGCTGGCGACGCTGCTGGTTCTGTGCTTTGTGGCGCCAGCAGTGGCAGTGGTGCAGGCGCCATCCATACTGCAGATGCTGGCAGATGCAGTGTGCAGGCAGCGCCAGGCAGTGTGGCTCGTGCGACAGCTGCTGCGCTGCAGGTGCTGGTCAGTTACCTTGACAAGGCACATGGGCTACGCGTGCAAGGCATGGCAGCAGAGGTACGCAGCAGCAGAGAGGCGTGAGGTTTAGAGCAGGTTGCTGCTTGCCTGCCATGCAGGATTGTCTTCGAGACAGCCAGGAATTCCTGCTGCCCACCTGAAGCAGCGCACCTGCCACGCATGTGCTGGAGGGGGAGGGTCGTGTTGCGCCAGTGCCAGTAGTGGCGGCAGCAGCATTTTTGCTGCACTGGTCTGCAGCGCGCACACGCACACCTGCAGACTTCAGTTGCCTGACGTGCCTTACTGCTTTCCTGACCAGCCGGCCCGCCTGCCTGCCCGCCTGCCTGCCCGGCTTGCCCGCAGTTCATCAGGGACGCGCGGCAGCAGCTATGGCTGGTGGGCCTGCACAGCATGACGCTGGATCCGCAGCAGTCGCGCGGCAGCGCAGCAACGTTCACGCAGCGCTGGGGGGAGTTTCTGGCAGGCGCGGGGCCGCCCCCCGCGCCGCACCCCCCTCAGCACACCTCGTACGGTCGCTCAGCTGGCGGCTGCGAGGAACCGAGCTGCGGCCATGCAGCCCCTGCCAGTGCACCAGCAGAGCAGCAGGACGGTGGCGCGGGGTCCGTCAGTGGGGGATTCAGTGCTGCGCGGCGGCTGAGTCCGATGCAGCAGCTGAACAGGAATTTCTTCCCGCTGCTGGCTGTAGATGCTTCTGAGCTGCCGCGCTGCCGACCGCAGTCGGCAAGCGCTGTTGCACATGGCTCTGTGCGGGTAAGTCCGCGCAGCTGCTGGAGCTGCATTCACAGCAGTGTCCTCTGCATGCATGATGTGTGCTGAGTTTACACAAAGGCTACCAGCTGCCATGGCTTGCAGGAGATGTGCAGCGGCTGGCCAGGCCGAGACATACCTCAACATGACTGTCTCAGCGATGCCAGCACTGCCAAGCAAAACTTGAGTGTCAAAGAAGATGAAGCTGCACGTGAACCAGGTGTCAACTAAGATGGCATGCACCGCAAATTGATTGTCAACTGCACGTCTCTTGCGTGCTCTGGATTGACTGCCAACCATGTGTTGTGCTGTGCAGGGCTTGAACCGGCCATCCTCTGCTCCGCGCTGCACGCGTGCCCCCTCCCCGCAGCTCATACGCCCCAGCAGCTGCAGCCCCGCCAGGCAGCGGCCAGCATCGTCGGCAGCAGCAGCAGCACTGTCAGTCAGCATGGATTCAGCGATTGCAGGCCGCATGTCTGGGGGTGTGCTGGGCACCACCCTGGGCAGCACTGCAAGGTGTGCGCTGGGCCAGGCTGGTGGCGCCCGCTACAACAGCAGGAACGCGGCATCAGCTGCCAGACCAGGTGCGTTGCCGGCTGCACAGTTATGTGGTTGGGCGTTTTATGAGGAATGCATGGTACGGCAGAAGACCCTACAACAGGCTGGACACAGCCACAGCAGAGTTCAACGTAGAGGTGAGCATTGGTCACTGCATGCAAGCTGCAAGTGGAGTAGGGCAGTTGTTCCGGGAGCCTTCAAGGTGTTGTTGGGGCCTGCCGTGCGATTTGCGAGTGCAGGCGCTGGCGGCAATCCAACCAGCAAGCCCACCAGCAGCGACAGCTACTCGCTCTGGATGCAGCAGCCGCTGCGTCCCTCGGACAGCACCACAGCACAGCTGGCCTGCCAGCTGGAGTGGTGCAAGGAACGGGTGCAGCGCTATGCTGAGCTGGCGGAGGCGGCGCAGCTGCAGGCAGGCAGTACAGTGGAGCAGGCGACGCAGCATGTAAGTTCACCCCCTCAGCAGTGGCGCAAGGTTGCAGGCCGGCTGAACAGCAGCGGCCTCTATGCAGGCAGTTGCAGCTGCCAACATGTGGCAGGACATCTTGCGGCTGCTCTCTGCTTACATGCCTCGCTGCCTGGATCTGCGTTGCTCCTGTGCTGTGTTGGCACCAGGTGGCGTCTGTGCAGCAGGAGCTGCTGCAGCTACGGCATGATGCGTCAGCAGCCAGCAGAGAGCGGCGCCGGCTGCAGCAGCACATGTCTGAGCTTGAGGCGCAGCGCAGCAGCACGGGGGCGGCCATGCTGCAGCTGCAGCAGCAGCTGGCTGATGTCCAGGAGCAGCTGGCGCAGGACAGGGCCACCATGGCCACCTTGCTGCGGCAGCACCAGCAGCAGAAGCAGCAGCTGGAAGAGGTGAGTGCGACTCGGCCGTAGATTTGTGCTGGAGGTTAGGCTGCACTCAGTCAGGTAGCAGGGCATGCATTCTGGGTTCCTGCGTTGTTCACTGTGTCCAACAGCCAATCCAGGTCGATGCAGGGCAAGGTGTCCAGCTGCCTCAAGTGCCCGGTTTAGCTTTGAATGCTGCGTTGCCTGCAGGATATGGGTCAGCTGCAGCAGCAGAATGGTGAGCTGCGTGGCGTGGCGCAGCAGCTGCAGGCCAGGCTCGGGGAGGAGGGAGAGGTGGTGTCCGCACTGCGGGCCCAGCTGGTGGACTACAAGCTGCAGGTGCGTTGCAGTGGCTGCAGACTTTGCCTCGAGTCCAGCTGCTTGCGGGGCAAGCACGGTCTGTGGCGCTCAAGCAGAGATGTGTGTGTGCAAACATTCGCATGGGTGGCCTTTTTGGAGTGGTGCTGGCCACAACATACGCAGATCTAGAGCATGTTTGTCTCATGCTGTCACAACTCTACCTTGTCAGGAAGGAATGTGTGCTATCAAGCAGTGCCATGCTGTATGTGTTGCAGATGGAGCAGATGCAGCTGCAGGGCAAGAAGGGGCGCAGCCTGTACAACAGCAGCAGCACGGCAGGCCGGCGTGGCAGCTCAAACACACCCCCTGGGCAGCTGCAGGGGGCGGCAGGCAGCATGGCCATGGGCCTCAGCAGCAGCGGCTATGCGTTCATGAGCAGCAGTGGCCTGGGGCCTGGCTCTCTGGATGGGGCAGGCGGTCCGCAGCTGTTGGGTGTTGGTGGCGGCTGGAGTCAGCGCAGGTGATGCGCTGATGCTGCTGGGTGGCATGGAGGCGAGGCCTTTTGTTCCGGTGAACTGGGTTGCTGTCGCACCTGCAGCGTCTGATTTGTTTGGACTAGTCTGACAGCACCCTTGAATGATGCTTGGCCCATTTGGATGTAACACGCTACATAGGTTGCTTCGGCGCAGTTCCAATTGCTGACCAAGTTGCTGTAGTGCTTTACGTTGTTGCAGCGTACATGTTCATGCGATAGCGCTGAGCTCAGGTGCCAGCAGCTTCCAGCACGGGACTGTCCTGGCACAGGGTTGCACCTTCGCTTCGGCTGTTCAGCTGCTCAGCAGCACCAGGGCTCCTGCACACCAGCTGCCTGGAAGCTTGTGTAGGACATTACGAGGCGTGCGAGCTGCAGCACTTCAGCTGTAGCTTCATGCATGGCCCGTGCATGTCTTGCGCTGCCTGGATGGCCAGGTAAGTGGAGTACGCGACTGATGTGCACTCTCTTCTGTTGCTTCTGTCGCTGCTGGCACTGCTGCTCCTGCTTCTCTACCTGCAGTTCCAGCCTCCCTGCCACACAAAGGTCAACCCTGCCGATCCATGCCAGGGCGCCCACACCTGTGCTTCAGGGCACGGCACCACAGGGTACTTGGTCATCATCAAGCTTAGGCTCGGGTTCAAGTTCAGCGGCTGGCAGCAGCGTTAGGTGTGACAACACTGTTGTGACATTGAGCTCCAAGGCGGCAGCAGTAGCATCACACAGCACTGGCAACAGCAGAAGAAGCACAGGGGAGCCTCTTGCAGCGATGTTGGCGCCCCATCCCTGCAGAGCTGGCATCGAGCAGCAATGGCTGCAAGGCACAATAGTGCAGGCTGCAACAGCACACAACGGCGGCAGCAGCAGCTGCGTGACGCGCAGAGGTTGTCAAACAGCTTGCATGAAGATGGTCAGCAGCAGCAGCAGCAGCAAGCAGACCAGCACATCACGACAACCAACAGGGAAGCAGGACCGAAGGATCTGCCTCCCAGGCGTCATCGTCATCATCATCAGGCGCGGTGTTGACCGGCTCATCCAGGCCAGACAGCACAGGCGACTCTACCAGCAGAAGCATGGTTGACACAGAACAGCAGGGCAAAAGGCGCCCACTTGCCGGGCAGCAGCTGCAGCAGCAGCCGGTTCCTGCAGCACCCACAGACACCGGCGATCCTGATGCTGCCGCAGCGGCTATTATGGCAGCCATCACAGCAGACATAGGGGAGCCGCTGGCTGCCGGCTGCAGGGCGCGGCCGCAGCTGTTCATAGGGGACCTGTTTGTAGGGCCAACTGGCGGTTTGTTGCCGGCTGCTGAGCAGCAGCTGGCAGTGCTCAGCGTGCTCTTTCAGCGGTGTGCTGGAGAATTGTTGGAGGTCTATGGGTACTATGCACTGCTGGGGTGCTCTGCACACGTGGTGGCTGACAGGTGAGCACCCACGACGGGCGAGTAAGGCAGGACAGCTGTCAGCATTCATTGCTGGTCCTTGCAGCAGCTGTCACGACACACACTGTGTGCAATAAAAGACGATGGGCCGTGCCGTGCTTGCTTTTTCAACCTGGCTGATATGATGGGCTGCATATCCACGTTGCCAAGTTATGGTTTGGTCTCCTGGCTTGGCATATGGTGTGCTTTGAGCCGCTACGGCGGTAAACTGAGCATGGACGCATGCTGGGCTGGGGTAAGCAGCCGTGGTGTATGCTGAGGTGGCAGGCTGCAGGACGGCTAATGTGAATGCAGCAGGCTGCTTCATGTGTTGAGCAGTGCTTTGCACATGTGCTGCTCTGGCCTGCAGGCTGGCCATGGACCTCCGCAGCCTGGGCAAGCTTGCGCACGACCTGCACATCTCCCAGGACAGCAGAAGCCTGTCGGCAGTGGAGGACGTGTTCTACCTGCTGTCGGACCGGCGGCCGTGCCTGGTGCGAATGCGTGTCGCATGCCTGCCTGCGGCGTGGTGCTGCCGGTGCCGTGTTTGCACTGCCAGAGAATGCTTGGCAGGACCGCTGTGATACCTTGCATTACCTCATGTGCCCTTTCACGAACACCGCATGCCAGGCAGGTTGTTGCGCTGTGACCAACAGTGGAGCGGATGAGCGCTGCAACTCGTGGCACACGAACTAGACCTGCCAATGGCTGTCCAGTTGATGCCAGCACTTTATCACCTGTGTGTTTGCTGCACAGGCACTGCAATCGAAGACAAGACCGTCTTCAGCAGCACCCACGTCTAGCCGGTCGGGCCACGGAGCCAGCAGCAGCACCACCCCTGACATGCTGCTGAACGGAGCAGCTGCAGCAGCTGCTGTGGCATCTGACTCGGCTTACCTCGAGCCTGGAGCACAGCATGCTGCGGCGCGCGCTGCTGCCCCTGAGTGGACACGGAGGGACCGTGCGGCCACAAGCAACGCTGCTGCCGTTGCTGCGGCTGCGATCGCGTCAGCGTTTGAGGCTGAGGTGATCCTGCCTGAGCAGTTTCCTGAGGCGCTCATTCGGCTGGCATGTGTGAGATACAGGTGGGCCGCATGAGAAAGCGTGCTTGTCCAGTGCTGCAACGGCTCTGGCACACACACCCTCTCAAACCATAACTTACGCTGGCGATAGCCCCAGCATAGTGTATTTACTTACAGGTGGGCCGAGGTGTGGGCGAGGCTAAGCCTGCGATGCGGCTGCAAGCGCTGCGAGTCCCTGCTGCTGCTGCCGCTGACGTCGTGCATGTACACGTGGCGAGTGTACACATGCGAGTCCTGCAAGACCTCTGCTAAGTTGCAACGATGTGGACAACAAGCTTCTGTTGGTCTGTCTAGAAGGCATCGCGATGTGTCCTTGCTCCTAGCAACCCTCATACCTGCTCAGGACCCACCACCAATGTGAGCATCCTTCGCTTGTATGCAGGTGGGGCGTCATCAACGAGGAGTATGATTGGGATGATGAGAGCTCAAACTACTCGGATGGGGACTGTGAAGAAGACGCCTGCTCACCCGAAAAATCGCCGGTGAGAGGCACCCGGCATGTCACCTTTGGTGCTGCTGGACTGCAGGCCATGACTGCTTGCTTGGCGCATACACTCACGTCACGTACAACAGCACGGGATGGCACAGCTCTTCTGAGTTTCAGGTGAATGCACACAGCCCGGCACGTGTAGGGCACACTACAGTACCGTGCTGCTTTGCACAAGGGCACTTGACAGCAACAGCAGCTTGCCCCATTTGTAAAAGCGCAGTTCCTCGTGCTGTCCTCCTGTTGCCTTTCTATACTGCAGTCAGTCCCCGCATGAACCGGCTGGTGCTGTCCTCCTGTTGCCTTTCCATACCACAGTCAGTCCTCGGATGAACCGGCTGGTGCAGCAGCAGAAGATGCAGCAGCAGCAGCAGCAAAGCAAGCGCAAGCGCGGCCCTAAAGTGCTGCGGCCGGAAGGCCGGGGCCTGCACGATGCGGCACCCTCTGCGGTGGCCCTGCGCAGCACAACCAACCCTGCAGCCAGCCGCAGCAGACCACCCAGCCCTGGCAGGGCTGGGGCACCTGACTATCGGCTGCCCACGGCGGCTGACGACCTCGTTGAGGTGGTCAGGACTTTCCTGCAGCACGAGGTGCTGAAGTGTGCCCGCAGGAACAGGCTTGCAGGAAGCCCCCTGGGGCTTAGGCGGGCGCAGACGGAGCAGCCACACCTGATGGGCTGGGAGGCGCTGCCGCATGGCGCGCTGAGGGACTGATGTGGCGTGCCTGACACAGCCTGTGGCGGATCCAGCAGCGGCCGCATGCGCACTGCTGAGCAAACTGCTGGCTGATGATGGATGGCAGCTTCGTAACTTCAGGGGGCTGGATTCAGCTCGCATGCTGAGGATCGTTCGTCCAGTGTGGGGTGGAGCCAACTGTGATCATGTGGGCTTGAGTCTGTGGGCCCCGGCTGCAAAGTTTGAGGCAAGCTGTGTAGTTGTCGGTGAATTCGGCTATGTGTCATTACAAGCTTTTTGACTGCAGCATCATCTCTGGGGCAGGCATAACGGGGCTCCCAGTTTGACGTTGCAAGTGAATGATATGTTTCAAGTTGAATTCATGTCTATCAGCATAGGTAGCGCAGGATTGCAGGGAAGTACAGTCTGCAAAGCACAATGCATCTGCACCAACATATGCCGGTGATCAGAGACTAGTGATATGTTCTTGTGCGCACGTGTGAGTCACCATGACGGTAGGTTTGCAGCACAAAGGGTTTGCAGCACAAAGGCTTACTAAGTAGTAGTAGTAGTACGCCGCCTTTCTGTGTCGCAACGTGGCGTTGCTGGCACGGTGCACATAACAACCCAGCATTACACACACCTTCAATAAGTGATATCATGCATGATGGCTACTTACATTTGGCCAGTAGGATTGCCACATGCACAAATGCAGATGGGCATGCACAGCCGGGAATGCTTGCAAGCAATAGCTGGTGGTGTCGGGCCGTGGCATTCCTCTCAATATCTGCTTTGTATGCAGTGCTGCTTCCTTCCGCAACTGTTGGTAATGTAACTTGCAATCTGTGTGATGGTGGTGCAGCACCCCGTGACGACTTTGTTCAATCATCCGATAAGGAACAAAGCACAAAACTGCAGCCTGCAGACGGTGCCAGCAACTAGGCAAGCACACAGCGCATGGCCAATGCGGCGTTGGCAACGAGTGGGCGCGCAGCGATGCAACACCATGCTGCGACAGCCAGCACGCGGCAGCCGTACACTGCACCGCACACCGTGGTACTCCAGCTTCAGCACACACAAAGCAAATGCTGCAAATGATGCAGTGTCTCCCTTCTCTTTCCGCCTCGGTGGGGCGCGGGGCCGATGGCGCTGATGCTATGGCTTCAATGGGTAATATGATGATGATGAGCAAATGCTGCAAGCTGCTTACGGGTCAGCCACACATGGCCCATAAGCAACATATGCTTCCGGCCAGGCCCAGATGCAGCATCACAAGCACGTGCCAGCAGCAGGACACAACCCAACATAATGCCACAACAACTGCAATGAGCTCAACTGTGTTGTCCCCACAAATATTCTAGTTGCTCAGCTTGATATTCAGCCAACAGCATGGCGTGAGTCTGCTTGTCAGCTACGTAAGAGTGCTGCTGCTTATTACAGCATTGGCATCATGACGGCCATAGTAGCATATGGTACAACAAACCACACGATGGTGATGGTACAAGTCCCGATCCAATGGGAAGCTGGGCCAACGGCATGGCTGCTATGGCTTGGCTGGCAACATGACGACTGATGATGGTCACATGATAATGGTACAGAAGACCCTTAAATGGCTTGGCACTGCCAGTAACAAAGAATGGTACAATGGGTGCAGTATGGGTGCAGTACAGCAGCTTGCCCCCCTCTAGCATGAGTACAACTGTCCCCACAACTTCGCTACAAGTTCGCTGCAATACAGATGGCATGCTGCTGCAGCTGTGGATGCAACCAGACTAGTGTGCGCATTTGCAAGATTGCCACCACAGCCCCACTCAACGACCAGTATATATCTCCTTATAAGAACATACAAAATGGCTTGTGGCCCATTTAAGCTGTTGAATGCCACCAAGCCAAGCCACCAAGCCAAGACACTCCATGCAGCCTGGTGGAAGACAGCGCAGTTACAAATGCACTTGCGCAAGTCAACCAAACCTGCCAGGCTTCTGCCAGAACTCGCGATGACAGGTATGACTCAAAAGCAGACAGACGATCCATCCCGCTCACCCGCGGCACTCATGGTGGCACAATCAGCAAGCAACAATGTGCTAGGTGCGCCAACCACGGTCTTCAACTGCGGCTGCAGCAGGCACTGTGGCACATTGCGCACGTCACTCAACAGCCGTACGCAAGCAGGTGTCCGCCCTGCTGCTGGCCAGTACTATGTCATTGCCAAATTTCCTGGCATCAGACGCAGGATTTGATGATAATCGAACCAAACCTCCCCATAGAAGTGTGCACTTCTATGTGCCACAAGCAGCAGTCGTCTGTCTGCTAAGCACTGGTCTGCCTCAAATGCACTGCAGCTGCAGCAGCTGTTGCCTCCTCAGCAGCTGCCGGATGTCTGCCTGGTAGTCAGGCGAATACAGCACCTGAGGGTGCTGGTGCAGGAACGCCTTTGCCTCTGCTGCTGACATGCCCCTTGCTCGCAGGTGGCCAACAACTGCCTGCAGCTGGCTCTGGACATCCATCTGCAGCCAACATAAAAGCACGCACAGCCACAAGAGACGGCAGCAGCAGGCACACCTGTCATCAGCATGCCAAGGGTGCAGCGTGCATGTTCGTGACACTGAAACCATAAGAAGAAGAAGAAGCGGCCATGCCCAACTGGGATGCAACCAAGTGCTCCAAAGTTGCTGCCCAGCTTGTGTCCCTGCTGCTGCAGCAGCAGCCCAATATGTTGCACTACATCATGCCGGCGCTGCATTGCAGCTTTTGGCACGCTGCAGGACTGCCCGTTGCTTTCTGCCTCGGCCCTCACCTGCAGTATCTCTGCATGGTGTGGGATTATGATGGAAGTGATCTCCAGCTCACTCCAACCCATGGCTTGCAGGAACATCAGCACATTGCCTGTCTGCCACACTGAGCCATGCAGCAGCAGCGCCGGGTTGTTGCAGCACAGCTGCCAGAACTGAGCATCCTCAAGGCCTATGGCAGCAAAGAAGTCGTGCCAGGCCTGCAGCGGCACTGCCAGCAGTGCAGGGTTGCGCAGGACGGTTGCACGAACCTGCAGAGCAAGCACACATGAGGCGCAGTGTTAGGGTTCACTTCAGCAGAGCAGATATGCGTGGAAGGTAGTTGATCGGGTCAAGTCATCTTTCAAGTCAGATGTCTATGTGACCAGCCGTCAATCCAGCAACTGGTGCCAACATCAGCCATGGGAACAGCTCTGCGCGTGGCTCAAGCAGCATACCCCACAGCGGCAAAGCAACAAAAGTGAGTGCTGCGATGATCACTGCATGCAGATCAACAGGCTACGGCATGACCTACCTGATCCAGGGGTGCTATGGCGTTCAGAATTGCGATGTTGGGCTCAACTTCTTCCTTCCCACAGCTGGACAGTGAAGGGCACAGTGCCAGCATGCCTCCGTTGACTGTATGGTCCCTGAGAGCCAGTGTGCTGCGCAGGTAGCGCCGCAGGGGCGTGTCCTTGCTTGCAGGACGGCCCCAATGCTTTACTATGTGCCTTTGTGGCCGTGCATGGTTGTGAGCCCGGCTAGGGCTGCTGCTACTACAGACGACAGGCTGCTGCTTGCATGAAGAGCACAACCGCTGCATGGTGAAGCTTGATCGTTGCAACTGATATCCCCCTTGATATTACACTGCAATAAACATCTGCGCAGCTGAACCCACAGCAAGATGCGTAGGAGCAATATTGACTACAGGAACGGAACAAGCGGGAGTCACAGTGTGTTTCGCAGGGGCAGCTCACGTCATATTAAGAGAACACGACGTGTACAACATCCCATCAGACAGTGATTGGTCGCTCAAGACATCGCAGTGAAGATCCGAGAGAGGCGCTCACCACGCCACGTCAGGGCTCTGTCCGGCAGGGTTTGTTAAGTGCACTAGTCCACCACTTTGTCTTCAAGCCAGTACAGTCTACACAGATCAGTTCAGCAACAGCTCCATGGCAGTGACGTCAAATTCAACAACTCTGGCCAGCAGGTCACGCTGCCCAGCAGTGGTGCGCTGCTGCAACCAACTGCAGCAGCAGGCACAGCGCTCACCTGCGCGCATAAACTTCCAGACACAGGCAGCAGTCTATTGTAGCCCAGCACAGATTGTTGCAAAACAGCACAACTGCACACTATGCTCGCAGCTGAGCCTGGACAGGTGACCAAGCATGCAGCGCAACACTTGCAACCCTGAGCAGCCACACTTTCCTTGCACTAGCACCCATGGTGACTCTCACATTAAACATCCTTCCAATCTCTCGAACAAGAACTCCACACAGCTGCTCACGTGCGTTACTGAGTGTCGTGTGCCTGCACTGCTGCTGCCATATAAATAGATGGCCAAGATGGGCGCAACAAGCTCAGTCGTGGGGAGGAGCAGTTTCGGTTGCGCTGTACATCCCTGCGCCCATTGGCAGCACAGCGGCAAACGCAGGCATGCAGCTTGCACACCAGCTGGCTGAGCAGTACGCGCGCCGCCACCCGCAGCAGCCACTGCTGCTGTCGGCACTGTTTGCTTGGCACTATGCTCAGGAGGGCGCTGCTGCATTGCAGCAGGCAGGTGAGCTGGCAAGCACTACTGTTGCGTGAAAGACCCAGCGGCTGGATTTTGAGCCAGTTCTTCTGTATGAAGGGCAAAGGAAGTATTGAAGTTAGTGCTGGAACACTCATTTTGCTGGCCAGATTGCACACATCTTTATGGCATCATACATACAGCACTTCTCACACCCCGCTTGTCAGCACCATTCCTACAACCACGTATGCACTCCTACTCTTTGACACCTGCACCTGTGCTGCTGCTGCTGCTGCTGCTGCTGCTGCTGCTGCTGTTGCTATGTTGCAGGCGTTACTGTAAAGCAGCACCCCCTGCTCGACCCTGGCACTCCCTATCAGCCCAGCTATGACCAGCTATACCCCATCAATGCGCTGCGCAATCTAGCAGTTAGCCAAGCAGCCACCCCGCTGGTGCTGTGTGCCGATGGCGACTTCATATTCAGCGAAGGGCTGCAGGAATTGCTGCTGCAGCCGTGGGTGCCGCGTGTGCTGCAGTTGTCGCATCACCAGCAGCGGCACGTCCAGGATCAAGCACAGCAGCAGAAGATCAAGCAGGCAGGCACCAGGCAGGAGGATGCAGCTGCCAGTGCTTGCCTGCAGCAGCAGCAGCAGAGGCAGGCGCCAGTCATGCTGGTGCTGCCTGTCTTTCAGTGTGTGTTGCAGCAGGAGCTGCCTGACAGTCAGCCTGCTGCAGTGCAAGGACCAAGCAGCAGCTGGCACAAGCTCTGGCGGCTGGCCAGGTGGAGCCGTTCCAGTGCGGTGCGTTTTCCCCACAGCAACAGCCGGTTGATGTGTCTGCGTGGCTGGCAGCAGGCGCTAATCCAAGCATGCCCGCAGCAGGTGCAACAGCGAGCACAATGGCAATCACAGCAGATGCAGCGAGTGCAGCAGCAGAAGCAGGTGACGCAGCAGCCGCAGCATGTGTGAATGCATACGAGGTGGAGTACTGCGAGTATTTCGAGCCGCAGGGCGTGGCTGTGAAGCAGCAGCTGCCGCTGTATGACGAGCGCTTCCGGGGCTACGGCCTCAACAAGGTGCAGCATGCCTGGCACTGCTCCCGGCTCGGCTACAGCTTCAAGGTGCGCGAGGCAGGGTGGCGGGTGGATGCAGCAACATCTGTCCCAACACTTTCAAAGAATGATGGTGTGGAGTCTGCCGGCAGGGTTGCACTGGGATGGGTTGTCTGGCAGCACACGCGCACAACGCTGCATAGCTCGGCTTACAGTGACATGGCAACAGTGCCGGCTGTGCTGTTGCCCTT
>JACERP010000333.1:0-82909 GCA_014080715.1 Scenedesmus sp. NREL 46B-D3
GTAACCCCTCAAACCTGGGGGTCCGGTGTCACTGACACTGCTTAGACTACTGCTTGCATGCTCATATACTTCCAAGCAAACAACATTTGCGTGTGATGGGGACGACGGGTCGTGCTGAGCACGGCTGATGTTATGGCCCCACACACAGAGGCTTTCCTGGGGGTTGAGCCTCCTTGAGTGACAGCCTGCGTTGAGCTGCACGCAGCTTTCCTTTTATTCCAGGTGTCCGTTGTGGCGTAGCCGCTTGAGCACACCGTGTAACCCCTTAAACCTGGGGGTCCGGCGGGACGTTAAACACGTGGCTCAGTGGTTAGAGAGCCTGGCTCCTAATCTCGAGGTCTCGGGTTCGAACCTCGCTGAAGTCGAAAGCGCTCAAAAATACTCGAGCGGCTCATTGGTGCGGCCCACCCACGTTGTCGCCCAATCGAGTGGTAGGGGGTTTCGGTGGTTTACCCCTTACCCGGAGAGGAGAGGAGTCT
The DNA here is from genome assembly GCA_014080715.1 of Scenedesmus sp. NREL 46B-D3. Taxonomy (NCBI): domain Eukaryota; kingdom Viridiplantae; phylum Chlorophyta; class Chlorophyceae; order Sphaeropleales; family Scenedesmaceae; genus Scenedesmus; species Scenedesmus sp. NREL 46B-D3. Next base: position 480 of record JACERP010000333.1, read on the forward strand.
GGGTAGACCATTCAAAGGTCGTGTACTGCGCACTGCAGTGCTTGAAATCCCGGACCCGCACACCTTTCTTCTGCTGGGAGTCAATGCCCTGAGTAAGGCATTAAACTGCTCCGGCTCTGCTTTGCCCACCCGGCCTTTGCTGGGCGCGGCCCGCGAGTCGCAAGCGACAGCATAGAAGACCGGCAGCGGCCTTACAGTGCTAGATCTAAAGCAGTCAGCTCTTTTGACGGGCTGGCAGCTCCTGGACCTTGCACTAGGCGAGCAGCATCAGTCTGACGTGTGCAGTCGTTGGTGCCGCTTCTCTGGCACCTCCGATACCGCCTAGCTGCCTTCTCGACATCGTCTGGAATTTCAGAGGTTCATCTCGCGGGGCCTTTGTTGCAGCCCTGCGCCATTGCAGGCTGGTGTCGGAGCAGCATCGAAGGTTTGCAGCCCCTGCTGGATTGACGTCCTTAAGGCGTGCAGCCGTCCTCGAGTACGCAGCATCAGCAGTATCGTGTTTCTGTCTGGCGCGCTGCAGCATGCGACAGCCGCTAGCAGGCCCCTGACACAGTAGCAGCAGCAGCAGCAACAGTGTGGCAGAGCTCTGCCCTGTCGCTGCATGCTCCAGAGTCTGGCAGCAACAGTCTCGCTGTGTACGGTTTCAGCAGGCAGTTGGGCTTGGTTTAGGGTGGCCTGCGCCGGAAGGCAGGTGTTGGTTCTGGCAGCTCTGTTATACTGCTGTTGGCAGGGTGTTGGCCTGGTCTAATGATCAGTAGCCATCTTTTACCCTTTTTTGCTCTCCAGGCAGTCTCTGTTTGGAGCGGGCTGATGGCATCACATATTGGACGCTATGCTGGGGCGTAGGTGTGTCAGGGCAGCACTCTGTTTACGCCCCTACATTGTTGTCCTCCTTTGGTGTTGTTCTAGCCTTTTGCCTGGTCTCACCTACTCAGTGCTTTGCATCCCGTGGTTGGTTGTGATGGTGCAGCTGCTTCATGTCCTGTCATTGCCCCAGGGCCCTGCCATGTCATGGTGCAGCCGGGGTTGGTGCAACATGGTTTGCCGCTGCTACTGCCACCCTTCTTCTGAGCGTGCATTGTTGCTGTTGCTTTGATCCTTGCCCCTGGTCAGTTCAAGGTTGTCCGGCTTTGTTGATAGCCACTAGCATGCCACTGCAATATGTGGTTGCAGTGTCTGATTCTCAGCCCTACAGCCTTTTGCTGCTCAGTTACCCTCTTGTTGCCTCTAGTCCTCATCACCCTTAACGGGGTGACGCCCGGGGTGGTGTAGTGACTTGAGAGCCCAGCCTGCTCGCAGTGCCGGAAGTGCATGGCGGCCCTGTGCACTTTTAGCACTGCATGCCGTCACTGACACTGTTGGCAGCACTTGAGATTTCCATTGACACCAATTCTCCTCTGGAGGTACACTTACAACACTTGTGGGGGCAATACTGCGTGGAGTAAGGAAGGCGGCTGTGCATGCATGGCCAAATGCCGAAACTTACACACTGAGGCTTTTTCTAGGGGTGGGCCTCCTTTCGAGTGACGGCCCGCGCTGAGCTTTTAGCAATCTTTTCAACTCTGGTGCCCGTTGCGGCGTAGCTGCTTGAACGCACCTTGTAACCCCTTCTTCTTCTTCTTCTGGGAGTCAATGCTATGGATGTTGGCAGGAGGGCAGCCAACCTACAGCATGTGCTAAACAGGCAGCATGACCTTGTTGCCAGTCCAGCAGGTGGCCCTGCCGGGCGCCACCTGCTGACCAGCAGCTTATCACTCAGTTGTTGCAGCCTGCTACTCCCTCAGCTGCGCAACTGGCTCATAATGAGGCAGTGAGGCAGCACAGAGAGCAGCAGCAGCTACAGCTTCAGCAGCGGCGACAGCAGGAGCTTGATGAGCTGGTGCAGACGAAGAAGAAGAAGGCGGTGGCTAGGTTTTGGGAGCTGCTGGTTGACTTCATAGTCATCAAGGCGGCACCCTTGACCTGGCTGGATATTGTGCCAGCTGATCACCCCTTTTTACGCGTGGTTGAAGGCCGGCTGCAGCTAGCACCAAGAAGGGACTTGGCCTCTGCGTCATAGCATGAATTGGGGTTATTTCTTGCATCCTCTGCTCTTTGATCCGTTTTGCTACATGTGGTGCATGTCTTGTGCTGTTAGTACTCTCATGCAGCCTGTGTCAGCCAGTAGGTGTGTTGGGCAGGTGCCATTGCCAGGGGTGTGGCCTTGCCAGACACATCAGTAGGGTGGCAGGTGCCTGTGGTGCCACGGCGCTGCGGGTTATGCTGTTGCTTTGTGCGCGTTCTAGTAGCAGAGAGTTATGATCATGTTGATCATCATGTTGTACAATGTCTTCAACACCTGAAGCAGGAGCACCGAGGTGCCCAGTACCTGCTAGTTGTTGCCATGTCTGCATGTTCCAATCCTATTTCGCTGACGTTGACACCTTTTTGTTCCGTCCTGATGATTTTTCTCTGCGCAGAGTTTGTGTTATTTTGGGTGAGGAAGCTGCAAATTGCTTCTCTGAGGCTTTTTGTGGTTTATTCTCGTGTCCTGCGCGCTGCAGTCCTCGAAGTGTTCCGTTTCCAACGTGCACACCCATGTAACTCTCCTCAATCAATCAAGCTGGGAGGAGAAAGTGCAGGGAGTTGAAGCAGCCTTGACAAGGTTGTCCCGCGTAAAGGCGCTGTCCATTTTTGGCAGGGGTATGGGCAGTGCATCATACGGGGTTAGCAAACTCTTGTATGCTGCGGAATTCTCAGACCTGCCTTCCGCGCAACAGTGTCAGCATCTGCAGGCCAAGGTGGCCAAGTTGGTTGACAGGGGGTTGGCACCCTCGGATGTCACTAGAAAGTTCACCGGCATTCCTGCGCGACTTCTTGTTGGCAGACCAGCTGATGGTGGCTTTGGTGTGTTGCCTTGGTATGAGCATATGGTTGCTCGACATGCGTGGTGGGGGGCGTTCTTTGCTACTGCGCCTCATGATACAGACATTCCATGGGTCAACATTGGCAGAGCTTGCCTGCGATCCAAGTGTTGTTGGTGGGGCCCTCTGGCTCTTTTTGACTGCGCAGCTGACACCCAATCACCAGCTGAGTGGGCTGGGGTGCCGCCGCCACCTTTGCGCCGCATGATCTCTGGGCTGCAAGCACTGGGGGATGTGTGTGATGTGCAACAGCAGCAGCAGCAGCAGCAGCAGCAACCGCAACAACAACAGCAACCACAGCAACAGCAGCCAGCGCTGCCGCTACAACAGCAGCAACCGCTGCTGCTACAGCAGCAGCAACCGCTGCCGCCACGGCAGCAGCAAGCGCTGCCGCTACAGCAGCGGCTAACGCTGCCGCAACAGCAGCAGCAGCAGCAGCAGCAGCAGCCATTGCAGACGCAGCCGCCCCTGCCTCCAGGGCAGCCGTCCCCAGGTTTGGGTCAATTGCGCCAGCAGATGGCTGTTCTTTCCAGTGCCCCGGTTCTACAGCCTGGGCCTTGGTGTGCTCTGGCCCCTGTCTTTGCCAATTGTTTCCTGCTTGGGGGTATCCCTGGTGCTAGGCCGGGTGGTTTGCATGTGTTGCCTGTTCCGCCGGCTAGAGGTGCATTCTACTACACGGGCGGGAAGGTCAGGCCCACCATTCGTACACTTGGGGATTTGATTAGGTCTCATCGTGTGATTGAACGTGTGGTACAAGCCAAACTGCCCCACCCTCTGATCCCATGCAGCAGCAGCAATGCTGAGGGCGAGTTTGATGACCTCAACTTGTTGCTGTATAATGTGCCTCTTGCATGGACTCAAGCTGCTGCAAGCGAGGCAGCAAGAGCAGGGTGGCCAGCTGTTCTGCCTTCTGCTCCTGCAGTGCCATCTGAGGCAGAACAAATTGTTGAATGCATGCTGGTGTCACGGCTTGGCTGGTATCTGTTGCCTGCAGGCAAGCCCTGCTCCATCAGGCGGCTGTCCGTGAAGACAGCTACCGCCTTGCAGCTGCGTAATTTGCGTGTTGAGCAGCAGGCTCGGAAACGTCAGTTTGTGGTCCTTGCACTCAATAACTCAAATTCAGCAGCGACTAGGGATGGTGTTGGTAGTGTGACCGCTGCGCAGCGTAAACTGTGGAAGTTGCGCTGGGATAACCGCATCAAAGAGGTGTTCTGGCGTGTGGTGTTGAATGGTGTACCTACTGCTGCTCGAATGCCGGGCGTGCAGCGTGCTTGCTTGTGTGGTGCGTGTATGCCTGGGTATGACCACCATTACTGGCACTGCCCTGTTGCGCAAGCGGTGGTACAGTCCATAGTGGAGAATTTGCCTACAGCATGGTGCACTCGCACGCCTGGATCCTCAGCTTTAAGTATGCAGCATATTTGGCTCATGCAACCGCCGCATGGTGGGCGGAGTGTGCTCACATGCGTGTGGCGTGTCGTGTGTTTGGCGGCCTTCAATGCTATGGATGTTGGCAGGAGGGCAGCCAACCTACAGCATGTGCTAAACAGGCAGCATGACCTTGTTGCCAGTCCAGCAGGTGGCCCTGCCCGGGCGCCACCTGCTGACCAGCAGCTTATCACTCAGTTGTTGCAGCCTGCTACTCCCTCAGCTGCGCAACTGGCTCATAATGAGGCAGTGAGGCAGCACAGAGAGCAGCAGCAGCTACAGCTTCAGCAGCGGCGACAGCAGGAGCTTGATGAGCTGGTGCAGACGAAGAAGAAGAAGGCGGTGGCTAGGTTTTGGGAGCTGCTGGTTGACTTCATAGTCATCAAGGCGGCACCCTTGACCTGGCTGGATATTGTGCCAGCTGATCACCCCTTTTTACGCGTGGTTGAAGGCCGGCTGCAGCTAGCACCAAGAAGGGACTTGGCCTCTGCGTCATAGCATGAATTGGGGTTATTTCTTGCATCCTCTGCTCTTTGATCCGTTTTGCTACATGTGGTTGCATGTCTTGTGCTGTTAGTACTCTCATGCAGCCTGTGTCAGCCAGTAGGTGTGTTGGGCGGTGCCATTGCCAGGGGTGTGGCCTTGTCAGACACATCAGTAGGGTGGCAGGTGCCTGTGGTGCCACGGCGCTGCGGGTTATGCTGTTGCTTTGTGCGCGTTCTAGTAGCAGAGAGTTATGATCATGTTGATCATCATGTTGTACAATGTCTTCAACACCTGAAGCAGGAGCACCGAGGTGCCCAGTACCTGCTAGTTGTTGCCATGTCTGCATGTTCCAATCCTATTTCGCTGACGTTGACACCTTTTTGTTCCGTCCTGATGATTTTTCTCTGCGCAGAGTTTGTGTTATTTTGGGTGAGGAAGCTGCAAATTGCTTCTCTGAGGCTTTTTGTGGTTTATTCTCGTGTCCTGCGCGCTGCAGTCCTCGAAGTGTTCCGTTTCCAACGTGCACACCCATGTAACTCTCCTCAATCAAATCAACAACGTGTAAAACCTCCTCTATTCAGATCCATCTCGAGCCCTGAGTAAGGCATTAAACTGCTCCGGCTCTGCTTTGCCCACCCGGCCTTTGCTGGGCGCGGCCCGCGAGTCGCAAGCGACAGCATAGAAGACCGGCAGCGGCCTTACAGTGCTAGATCTAAAGCAGTCAGCTTTTTGACGGGCTGGCAGCTCCTGACCTTGCACTAGGCGAGCAGCATCAGTCTGACGTGTGCAGTCGTTGGTGCCGCTTCTCTGGCACCTCCGATACCGCCTAGCTGCCTTCTCGACATCGTCTGGAATTTCAGAGGTTCATCTCGCGGGGCCTTTGTTGCAGCCCTGCGCCATTGCAGGCTGGTGTCGGAGCAGCATCGAAGGTTTGCAGCCCCTGCTGGATTGACGTCCTTAAGGCGTGCAGCCGTCCTCGAGTACGCAGCATCAGCAGTATCGTGTTTCTGTCTGGCGCGCTGCAGCATGCGACAGCCGCTAGCAGGCCCCTGACACAGTAGCAGCAGCAGCAGCAACAGTGTGGCAGAGCTCTGCCCTGTCGCTGCATGCTCCAGAGTCTGGCAGCAACAGTCTCGCTGTGTACGGTTTCAGCAGGCAGTTGGGCTTGGTTAGGGTGGCCTGCGCCGGAAGGCAGGTGTTGGTTCTGGCAGCTCTGTTATACTGCTGTTGGCAGGGTGTTGGCCTGGTCTAATGATCAGTAGCCATCTTTTACCCTTTTTTTCTCTCCAGGCAGTCTCTGTTTGGAGCGGGCTGATGGCATCACATATTGGACGCTATGCTGGGGCGTAGGTGTGTCTGGGCAGCACTCTGTTTACGCCCCTACATTGTTGTCCTACTTTGGTGTTGTTCTAGCCTTTTGCCTGGTCTCACTTACTCAGTGCTTTGCATCCCGTGGTTGGTTGTGATGGTGCAGCTGCTTCATGTCCTGTCATTGCCCCAGGGCCCTGCCATGTCATGGTGCAGCCAGGGTTGGTGCAACATGGTTTGCCGCTGCTACTGCCACCCTTCTTCTGAGCGTGCATTGTTGCTGTTGCTTTGATCCTTGCCCCTGGTCAGTTCAAGGTTGTGCGGCTTTGTTGATAGCCACTAGCATGCCACTGCAATATGTGGTTACAGTGTCTGATTCTCAGCCCTACAGTCTTTTGCTGCTCAGTTACCCTCTTGTTGCCTCTAGTCCTCATCACCCTTAACGGGGTGACGCCCGGGGTGGTGTAGTGACTTGAGAGCCCAGCCTGCTCGCAGTGCCGGAAGTGCATGGCGGCCCTATGCACTTTTAGCACTGCATGCCGTCACTGACACTGTTGGCAGCACTTGATTTCCATTGACACCAATTCTCCTCTGGAGGTACTATTGTGGGGGCAATACTGCGTGGAGTAAGGAAGGCGGCTGTGCATGCATGGCCAAATGCCGAAACTTACACACTGAGGCTTTTTCTAGGGGTGGGCCTCCTTTCGAGTGACGGCCCGCGCTGAGCTTTTAGCAATCTTTTCAACTCTGGTGCCCGTTGCGGCGTAGCTGCTTGAACGCACCTTGTAACCCCTTCTTCTGCTACGGTCCTGCGGTGCAGTCCTCGAAGTGTCCGTTAACTGCCACCATGTACTCCCCAATCTATCAGCATGTAAGCTGAGTAAGGCATTAAACTGCTCCGGCTCTGCTTTGCCCACCCGGCCTTTGCTGGGCGCGGCCCGCGAGTCGCAAGCGACAGCATAGAAGACCGGCAGCGGCCTTACAGTGCTAGATCTAAAGCAGTCAGCTTTTTTGACGGGCTGGCAGCTCCTGGACCTTGCACTAGGCGAGCAGCATCAGTCTGACGTGTGCAGTCGTTGGTGCCGCTTCTCTGGCACCTCCGATACCGCCTAGCTGCCTTCTCGACATCGTCTGGAATTTCAGAGGTTCATCTCGCGGGGCCTTTGTTGCAGCCCTGCGCCATTGCAGGCTGGTGTCGGAGCAGCATCGAAGGTTTGCAGCCCCTGCTGGATTGACGTCCTTAAGGCGTGCAGCCGTCCTCGAGTACGCAGCATCAGCAGTATCGTGTTTCTGTCTGGCGCGCTGCAGCATGCGACAGCCGCTAGCAGGCCCCTGACACAGTAGCAGCAGCAGCAGCAACAGTGTGGCAGAGCTCTGCCCTGTCGCTGCATGCTCCAGAGTCTGGCAGCAACAGTCTCGCTGTGTACGGTTTCAGCAGGCAGTTGGGCTTGGTTAGGGTGGCCTGCGCCGGAAGGCAGGTGTTGGTTCTGGCAGCTCTGTTATACTGCTGTTGGCAGGGTGTTGGCCTGGTCTAATGATCAGTAGCCATCTTTTACCCTTTTTTTCTCTCCAGGCAGTCTCTGTTTGGAGCGGGCTGATGGCATCACATATTGGACGCTATGCTGGGGCGTAGGTGTGTCTGGGCAGCACTCTGTTTACGCCCCTACATTGTTGTCCTACTTTGGTGTTGTTCTAGCCTTTTGCCTGGTCTCACTTACTCAGTGCTTTGCATCCCGTGGTTGGTTGTGATGGTGCAGCTGCTTCATGTCCTGTCATTGCCCCAGGGCCCTGCCATGTCATGGTGCAGCCAGGGTTGGTGCAACATGGTTTGCCGCTGCTACTGCCACCCTTCTTCTGAGCGTGCATTGTTGCTGTTGCTTTGATCCTTGCCCCTGGTCAGTTCAAGGTTGTCCGGCTTTGTTGATAGCCACTAGCATGCCACTGCAATATGTGGTTGCAGTGTCTGATTCTCAGCCCTACAGTCTTTTGCTGCTCAGTTACCCTCTTGTTGCCTCTAGTCCTCATCACCCTTAACGGGGTGACGCCCGGGGTGGTGTAGTGACTTGAGAGCCCAGCCTGCTCGCAGTGCCGGAAGTGCATGGCGGCCCTATGCACTTTTAGCACTGCATGCCGTCACTGACACTGTTGGCAGCACTTGATTTCCATTGACACCAATTCTCCTCTGGAGGTACTATTGTGGGGGCAATACTGCGTGGAGTAAGGAAGGCGGCTGTGCATGCATGGCCAAATGCCGAAACTTACACACTGAGGCTTTTTCTAGGGGTGGGCCTCCTTTCGAGTGACGGCCCGCGCTGAGCTTTTAGCAATCTTTTCAACTCTGGTGCCCGTTGCGGCGTAGCTGCTTGAACGCACCTTGTAACCCCTTCTTCTTCTACTTGTAATTTGCGTGTTGAGCAGCAGGCTCGGAAACGTCAGTTTGTGGTCCTTGCACTTAATAACTCAAATTCAGCAGCGACTAGGGATGGTGTTGGTAGTGTGACCGCTGCGCAGCGTAAACTGTGGAAGTTGCGCTGGGATAACCGCATCAAAGAGGTGTTCTGGCGTGTGGTGTTGAATGGTGTACCTACTGCTGCTCGAATGCCGGGCGTGCAGCGTGCTTGCTTGTGTGGTGCGTGTATGCCTGGGTATGACCACCATTACTGGCACTGCCCTGTTGCGCAAGCGGTGGTACAGTCCATAGTGGAGAATTTGCCTACAGCATGGTGCACTCGCACGCCTGGATCCTCAGCTTTAAGTATGCAGCATATTTGGCTCATGCAACCGCCGCATGGTGGGCGGAGTGTGCTCACATGCGTGTGGCGTGTCGTGTGTTTGGCGGCCTTCAATGCTATGGATGTTGGCAGGAGGGCAGCCAACCTACAGCATGTGCTAAACAGGCAGCATGACCTTGTTGCCAGTCCAGCAGGTGGCCCTGCCCGGGCGCCACCTGCTGACCAGCAGCTTATCACTCAGTTGTTGCAGCCTGCTACTCCCTCAGCTGCGCAACTGGCTCATAATGAGGCAGTGAGGCAGCACAGAGAGCAGCAGCAGCTACAGCTTCAGCAGCGGCGACAGCAGGAGCTTGATGAGCTGGTGCAGACGAAGAAGAAGAAGGCGGTGGCTAGGTTTTGGGAGCTGCTGGTTGACTTCATAGTCATCAAGGCGGCACCCTTGACCTGGCTGGATATTGTGCCAGCTGATCACCCCTTTTTACGCGTGGTTGAAGGCCGGCTGCAGCTAGCACCAAGAAGGGACTTGGCCTCTGCGTCATAGCATGAATTGGGGTTATTTCTTGCATCCTCTGCTCTTTGATCCGTTTTGCTACATGTGGTTGCATGTCTTGTGCTGTTAGTACTCTCATGCAGCCTGTGTCAGCCAGTAGGTGTGTTGGGCGGGTGCCATTGCCAGGGGTGTGGCCTTGTCAGACACATCAGTAGGGTGGCAGGTGCCTGTGGTGCCACGGCGCTGCGGGTTATGCTGTTGCTTTGTGCGCGTTCTAGTAGCAGAGAGTTATGATCATGTTGATCATCATGTTGTACAATGTCTTCAACACCTGAAGCAGGAGCACCGAGGTGCCCAGTACCTGCTAGTTGTTGCCATGTCTGCATGTTCCAATCCTATTTCGCTGACGTTGACACCTTTTTGTTCCGTCCTGATGATTTTTCTCTGCGCAGAGTTTGTGTTATTTTGGGTGAGGAAGCTGCAAATTGCTTCTCTGAGGCTTTTTGTGGTTTATTCTCGTGTCCTGCGCGCTGCAGTCCTCGAAGTGTTCCGTTTCCAACGTGCACACCCATGTAACTCTCCTCAATCAAAAAAAGCTACTTGGCCTCTGCGTCATAGCATGAATTGGGGTTATTTCTTGCATCCTCTGCTCTTTGATCCGTTTTGCTACATGTGGTTGCATGTCTTGTGCTGTTAGTACTCTCATGCAGCCTGTGTCAGCCAGTAGGTGTGTTGGGCGGGTGCCATTGCCAGGGGTGTGGCCTTGTCAGACACATCAGTAGGGTGGCAGGTGCCTGTGGTGCCACGGCGCTGCGGGTTATGCTGTTGCTTTGTGCGCGTTCTAGTAGCAGAGAGTTATGATCATGTTGATCATCATGTTGTACAATGTCTTCAACACCTGAAGCAGGAGCACCGAGGTGCCCAGTACCTGCTAGTTGTTGCCATGTCTGCATGTTCCAATCCTATTTCGCTGACGTTGACACCCTTTTGTTCCGTCCTGATGATTTTTCTCTGCGCAGAGTTTGTGTTATTTTGGGTGAGGAAGCTGCAAATTGCTTCTCGGAGGCTTTTTGTGGTTTATTCTCGTGTCCTGCGCGCTGCAGTCCTCGAAGTGTTCCGTTTCCAACGTGCACACCCATGTAACTCTCCTCAACCAAGCTACGCATAGACCTATGCCCTGAGTAAGGCATTAAACTGCTCCGGCTCTGCTTTGCCCACCCGGCCTTTGCTGGGCGCGGCCCGCGAGTCGCAAGCGACAGCATAGAAGACCGGCAGCGGCCTTACAGTGCTAGATCTAAAGCAGTCAGCTTTTTTGACGGGCTGGCAGCTCCTTGACCTTGCACTAGGCGAGCAGCATCAGTCTGACGTGTGCAGTCGTTGGTGCCGCTTCTCTGGCACCTCCGATACCGCCTAGCTGCCTTCTCGACAACGTCTGGAATTTCAGAGGTTCATCTCGCGGGGCCTTTGTTGCAGCCCTGCGCCATTGCAGGCTGGTGTCGGAGCAGCATCGAAGGTTTGCAGCCCCTGCTGGATTGACGTCCTTAAGGCGTGCAGCCGTCCTCGAGTACGCAGCATCAGCAGTATCGTGTTTCTGTCTGGCGCGCTGCAGCATGCGACAGCCGCTAGCAGGCCCCTGACACAGTAGCAGCAGCAGCAGCAACAGTGTGGCAGAGCTCTGCCCTGTCGCTGCATGCTCCAGAGTCTGGCAGCAACAGTCTCGCTGTGTACGGTTTCAGCAGGCAGTTGGGCTTGGTCTAGGGTGGCCTGCGCCGGAAGGCAGGTGTTGGTTCTGGCAGCTCTGTTATACTGCTGTTGGCAGGGTGTTGGCCTGGTCTAATGATCAGTAGCCATCTTTTACCCTTTTTTTTCTCTCCAGGCAGTCTCTGTTTGGAGCGGGCTGATGGCATCACATATTGGACGCTATGCTGGGGCGTAGGTGTGTCTGGGCAGCACTCTGTTTACGCCCCTACATTGTTGTCCTACTTTGGTGTTGTTCTAGCCTTTTGCCTGGTCTCACTTACTCAGTGCTTTGCATCCCGTGGTTGGTTGTGATGGTGCAGCTGCTTCATGTCCTGTCATTGCCCCAGGGCCCTGCCATGTCATGGTGCAGCCAGGGTTGGTGCAACATGGTTTGCCGCTGCTACCGCCACCCTTCTTCTGAGCGTGCATTGTTGCTGTTGCTTTGATCCTTGCCCCTGGTCAGTTCAAGGTTGTCCGGCTTTGTTGATAGCCACTAGCATGCCACTGCAGTATGTGGTTGCAGTGTCTGATTCTCAGCCCTACAGTCTTTTGCTGCTCAGTTACCCTCTTGTTGCCTCTAGTCCTCATCACCCTTAACGGGGTGACGCCCGGGGTGGTGTAGTGACTTGAGAGCCCAGCCTGCTCGCAGTGCCGGAAGTGCATGGCGGCCCTATGCACTTTTAGCACTGCATGCCGTCACTGACACTGTTGGCAGCACTTGATTTCCATTGACACCAATTCTCCTCTGGAGGTACTATTGTGGGGGCAATACTGCGTGGAGTAAGGAAGGCGGCTGTGCATGCATGGCCAAATGCCGAAACTTACACACTGAGGCTTTTTCTAGGGGTGGGCCTCCTTTCGAGTGACGGCCCGCGCTGAGCTTTTAGCAATCTTGTCAACTCTGGTGCCCGTTGCGGCGTAGCTGCTTGAACGCACCTTGTAACCCCTTCTTCGCTACGCATAGACCTAGTAACCCCTTCTTCTTCTGCTACGCATAGAGGCACAAGCCTCCCGTTACACGTGGCTCCCTCGTCGCAATTGACGTATGACGCGGGAGTGCAGCGGTTTCAGCGTTCCTGCCACATAGCGGGTAAGAGCATGCAGCCGCACTCAGCGGCTGTGGCGGAGTTTATTGCCTGCATGGTGGCAGCCAACTATAAGTTGTCGACCATAGCAGTAACCATGGCGAGTCTGCGCCGGTGGGCATGGCAGGTGTGGCAGTGTGGGGAGGGGTTGGAAACGCAGGAGGTTCAGAAGGCGCTGAAGGTTGCGCGCAGGCTGGCTGTGCGTGACCAGCAGCAAAGCTGCCGCTATCAGCGGAGGACATGGTGGATGTTTTGGGGTTGTTGAGCGGTACCAACAGCAGCAGCAGCAGCAGCAGCAGCAGCAGCAGCAGCAGCAGCAGCAGCAGGTTTGTTGCGGTGCGGGATGCCGCTATGTTTGTGGTTGGCTGGGCTGGGCTGCTGCGTAGCTCGGAGATTGTGGGCTTGGACTGGGAGGACGTGCATTTCACCAGCGGGGGGGGAAGTCATGCTGTACTTGCCGAAATCCAAGACTGATCCGGGCGCTGGTGCATGGGTGTTTCTGGGCTCGGGGTTTGAGGGCAGCATCCGCCCAGCAGTGATGCTCCAGGCGTTGCAACAACTGGCTGGTGGCAACACCGCGGTGGGTCCGGTGTTCACATCGTTCCAAACCTCCCGGTCGCGTCTCAGCAAAAACATGGTGGGTCCGCGCTTGAAGAAGGCGTTGGTGCAGGCTGGTGTTCCTGCTGCTGGCATGTATGCGGCGCATTCTCTGCGCCGAGGCGGTGCTACGCACGCCGCCAACGTGGGTGTGCACACTAGGCTCATTCAAGTCATGGGGCGGTGGAAGTCTGACGCTGTCCGTGCATACCTGTACACCAGCCCTCAGCAGCTGTTCGCTGCGTCCACCAGCATGCTGCAGCGGCGGCGGCGGTGAGTGTGGCTTGGGGAGCTTGGGGGTTTGACGGTAGTGGGCATGTTGCAAGTAAGAAGATGGAATGGGCGTGTACGGGCGTTCAGGTCAGCATGTGGAGTGCCGTTAGCGCCTAGTTGTGGCCGAGTGTCAGTGCATGCATGCAATATCAGTGATATGATCAGTGGCTAGGCATACGGACTAGTGCTGAGCTTATTGTGGCGATGTGGGTGTTGCATTTGCTGCATCGTGCCTTTGACATGTCCGTCTTTGTATATTAATGCATATGTGCGTAGTGACATGCATGAGGGTCAGTGTTAGGGTATATGTATGGGAGGTGCTGCTGCAGCTCATCTGTTGATATAGATATAGGGCCCACGAGGTTCGAATCGCGAATCAGGGGCTCGTATCAGCAGTGTGGGCTGGTTGGGTACAATGGCATATGGAAGTACGTATTAGTATATCATATAGAGGATCAAGGCATTACTAATTGTCATTATCCAGGTCAGCAGGTACTGTCAACGGTGGAAGGTCCAAGACTTAGAAGATCAAGGCTGACGAACCTGACCAAGACTCTGAAGAGGGAAGACAATACAGAAATTTGCTGTGTAGCTGGGAGGAAGTGGAAGGGTCATAGGAGTGAGGCTAAAACGGACTGGTAATGATAACGCAGTGGCAATTAACATGCTGTACAAACGTTCGGTATTCCCCGAGCGACAATTCTCGGAGCTGCGACCGGGACCTCAAAACGCCTGGTTTAGTCCGGGTCAGCAGAGTCTGGCCAGACACCATGGTGTCATAAAGGAAAACTTACAGAACACAGCAACCTCGACAGCTCCCGGATCGGGGACTTCTTGTGAAACACTTACGCTGTCCGTTTGGCATTCGAGCAACAGTGTCAGGGATCGCAACCATCGGCTGGCTATTGGAGCCTGTCGGTTGCTGGCGATTGGAGCCTGTCATTAAAGCCGTGGTAACTAATTACCAGGTGTCCGTTAATGGATCATGCTTGGGCGACAGGAGCAATATGGCGGGAAGTCGGTTGAAACGACACCTGTTCAGCGGCCGGTACTTCGAACATTGGGTCAAAGCCCGACTTCGTGTTTCAGAATCAGAGCACTCAGATCTTTGAATTGCTGAAGAACTATTGGGGAGCGCTGAGCGATTGTTGCAGGAGCATACAGGCAAAGGCCAGCAGTGCAACTTCAAACAGCAGCAGCAGGAGCAGCAGCACTGCTGAGCAGCTGCCAAGAGTAACGATCGGAAATCTGCAGGCATACATGCATGCCCCTACCACAAACCACACACTCTACTCTGCTTCTCCTGCTTTTTTGCGGAGATCCACTCCAGAGAACATGAACTACAAGAAGACGACCATCCAGAGCAAGTGTCACTGACAGTGTTAGTCTGACACCTGGTTGCATGTACATGTGTTATGGCGCGCTACCTCAAGGACTAAATCAGAGTTGAAGGCCGTCAGTGCTCGACCCCGGCTCGACCCCGGCTGCCATGGCCACGCCACTGGTGAGCAGCATTGATGGCGGTTCACCGTGCAACATTTCATTCAGCGGTTTTTGAGTGCAGATTAGACTAGCGAATCACTAGCAGGAGAAGAAGCAGATCCTTGGTTAAAGCTAGGCAACTGCAGCAAATTGGCAAAGTGCAGACAGACATCACCAAATGTGCAATGCGCTGTGGCAAGGGGCGTCCATGCTCTTCAGCTCTCTTGGCCGATTGGGGTGTGAAACCGTTGCATATGTGGCTCCATCAGAGGGCTTTAAAGTACTACTTCAGGATTCAGCGGATTGCAGGGAGTTCGGCTGCATCAAGTGTCAGCTGAATGGAGGCGTCCTAGTGGTGCTGTGGCAGTAACGCCATGGCATATGTATGTGAAAGGAGATGCCATGGCATATGTATGTGCAGAGCCTGTTGTGCAAGTATGGTGCAAATGTCAAGATCGCCGCAAGCAGAGCCAGCGAGTGTAAGAGCCATGTCAACAAGGAGGTCAGGACACTACATGCTGAAAGGAGTGCACGTGAAACTTTGGAGCACTCCACTTTGAGTCGGTATGTTGCTCATGTACATCCCACTCATGTTGATACTATGGGTTTTAGGAGGCCTAGGCCGTACTAGCGTTCAGTGGCAACAGCACATGGTATTGAATTGTTGATGCGTGTTCGTATGGGTTGTGTGTGTGCATGAGCGTACTAGTCAGTATGGGAGTCGCAGATCTATTACCAATTCAGCATGTTGAGGCACTGTCACACTTGATGTTTGATTGCCCTGCTACCTCTACCGAAAGGGATAGTATGTTTGCTGAGATCAGATCACTGCCTGGCTGCGCTTAGAAGTTGCGCAGCGTTTTGTCCATGGCTGATTCATCAACCAAGGTGTTGCGTTATGTGTCTGATGTTATTTGGGGAATTAATGGAAGATGTCGGATGGTGTCACCGTGTGTTGCTGATATTCTTGTGAAGGGTTGGAATGTGCGCAATACTTGCAAACATTGTGGAAGAGTGCTCGCTCCTCCTTCCGGCCCGGTGGAATGCTGACAGTGCGGGGCCGACGGCGTTGATGCTATGGCTTAAATGGGTAATATGATGATGATGAACCTTAGTCCAAGACAATGTAGCCATGGTGGCGGGAGCTCTAATCCATAATCTGCATGCTGCATTTGCTGCAATGTGCTCTGTAGAGTGCATTTTTTGCAGCTCCTTACTACGTCACCGCATGTGGCTCACTGAGCCACATGCGGTGACGTAGCAAGGTGTTGCAGAAAATGCTGATGATCAGCAATGCTGGGCAACAAGCGTGATTGAACCAGCTCGTTAACCAGGCTGCAGCCTGGCATGGCATGCCACAATGCCCCTCTTTTGAAAAGCCTTGAGGAGTTCACTGCTGTAGTCACTAGTAGAACTTCACGTAGAACTTCTGGGTGGATGTGGAGCTCATGAGTGGCTTGCAACCGAAACCCCTGGTTGGAGGAGAGTGAGAAGTGCGTCAGTCCAGAAACTGCCCCCAACTGCCAGCACCATGAGTATGCAACAAACGTCTAATGTGGACCTCAGAGGACTGGCTGGATGCAAGCACACAGCCCAGAAGACCACCACTGGCATGCCCAGTTGATGGGACTGACCCGTGATCACATAGCACTGCATGCACAGCAAAGGATCCTCAGCAAGTTGCACTCCGGAGTGCCCACATCCCAGCACCATTTGATGTGTGCTGCTGGAGCAAACCAGCTTGTGTTGAGGCGACTTGTTAAAATCCTTGACGAGCAGGTGTCGGGATGTGCAGCCCCGACAGCCACAGCTATTAGTCTGTCCAAGAGCCTGGTGTAAACAGGGTTGAGTGGTTTGCCAACCTTTGCCAACCAGGGAGTTTTAGTGCATTAGGACGCTCAGTACGTTCCACGCACTCTCAGTACGCAGAAAGCAAGCTTGATATTGCCAGTACGTATTGCAATACTCTGTACGATTGGCAGTACGCTGCTGCTGCTGGTCAAGCTGTGACTGCTGCTGCTGCAGCAATTTGCAAATTGGTGCATGCATTGCATTGACACGATACACAATCCTCGTAACATGAGTACACCGTGGTTGCCACCAGCCACGAGTCGTCAATAAGCAGTTACAGGTGGATCAAACCACCGTGGGAGTCCCGCTGCTGCGCAGCTGGCATGCCAGCAGTTTCTATGGCACACCCAAGGCGCAGTCGCTGTGAAAAGAGCCTGCTGCTATGCTCTTCGTGCTGAAAGTAATATTCAATTTTGTACACATATCCAGTAGTTTGCAGTGAGTAAGGGGGTTTAGACTGCTTCCATGCATCCATCATCTTCAGGCTCGGGCCGAGCCGCTCATCGATCCATTGGCAAAGCCGATACCGTACTGCTCCTAATGTTTTCCGAAATAGTTATTTTTAAACGGCTTTCCGGCAAAAGACTTAAAAACCCAAATACTTAGTTTTTGACTTCCGGCAAACTTTATTTAAAACCCCAAGTATGTTCCCTGGCTCTAGAATAAGCGCCATTTGCCCTCGATCTGCAATGATAAAGCAACTTTGTGTAAGAATGCACTTTCCTAGACCTCGCTGACACCGTACCGAGCTGGCTAGGTGCCGTGTCGTGATGAGATGGCGGGCCTGCTGAAAGGCAAGCTTCCTGTTGGTAAACCTGATCCTGATCAACGAAAGCTAGATGGTTTCTTTGTTAGACTCAGTCAGCCCCCGGGCATCACTACAGCATCACAGCAGCAGAACGAAACACAGAACGTGGTTGCAGGGGCAGCAAAGGGAGCCAACACCAACACGCCTGCTGCTCTTAAAGAGAGCAAAGAAGAGAGGGAGGCCTCGAGGTAGCGGCAAGAACCAAATCGCTGCAGCAGCAGCAGCAGCAGCAGCAGCAGCAGCAGGAGCAGCAGAGGGAGCGGCACCCCTGCAGGAGCAGGACAGCAGGGCAAGGCCAAAACCAAGGGCAGGAAGAGCAGCAAGGGCAGCAAGGGTGGAGAGGGCAGCGTGCCTTCCTGGGCAAGGAAGCAGAAGGCTGCAGTGGACACAGACGATGACTGGATGTCTGATGAGTGACCGTTGTGTGCTGCACTGCTAGTGGTGTTTAGCTCAGCATGGACCAGCATGTTGCGGGGGTGTTGGTGAGCACCAAACCACTCAGCTGATGTTGCTGTGCGGCTGCAAATTCAATGTTTATTGGTTGTTCCTGGTCAGTGGACGGGTTTAGGGCTTGCTGACTTGATGTTCTTTGGTGATCACCGTTGAAATCCACAACGCTTCTGCTATGACTTCAAGCAGGTTGTGAGGGATTCATGCGTGTAGCATGCAACAGTGAGCTGGCAGCAGCTTGCTGATGCCCACAGCCAAGTGCAGAGACTTCATTCAAGTGCAATGGCATGTTTACACGTCCCGGCAACAATATTAATTCGCCATTTCAGTGCCGGCAAAACATAAAAACTGCCAGAGAATGCCATGCCGGCTTGCCGGCAAACATATTATATTCCAACAATCCTGCCGGCTTCCGGCAATATATATATTAGCGGCAAACATTAGGAGCAGTACGGTAGCCGACAAGGTTATTTAAAATTGATAAAACACGAAAGATTATACCTTTTCGTGTGCTTGGACTCTCCAGTACACTAGATACACGTAACATTCGTTTCAACGAACGCCACGGGACCTCCAGAATAGTTCGTTACATCAGCGTGTTCGTTACATCAGCGTGTTCGTTAGACTCTCGACCGCCCCGCTCTTGCCATAGTTTAGACGAAAGCGTTTTCCAGCTTTCTCCTGCTTTACTACAACAGGAGCATCAGCTGCGGACGCAGCAACAGGCTTGTTCTTGGGTGGCATTGCTTGGCTCAACAACGATCCGCGCTCGGCTGTTGCAGCCCCTCGAAACGATGTATAATAGCAATATCAATTGTTTCCAACGCTCAGAACAAGCTGATCGCGTGTTCGGTATTTCGCTATTAGACCCCCCCAACCTTCAAATAGCGGCACTGACAGTGGTTTAACATAATAGTGCAACGCTGCCACTAGCAGCTGCGTGGTCGCTCCAAATAAGATATATGTACATGTATCAATAGTTTTAGCTCATTAAACCAACTATCGGTGCAACTTTTTTTCCTTATAATAGTGGGCCGCACTATTATGAGATTTTTGCTATCAGGTGTAATAAGCCTCTAAACTGAACACGGCCTTAAACGGCCTGTTACGGGCTGCTCAGCGCCCAGACAGTCACCCCAGGTTGTTACATGCCTTTATCTCTCCCACCCACACCGAATGAACGCCTCTACCAGCATACAGCAGCACATGTACACCACCAAGCCTAGAGCACAATGTGCTCGTGCAGAAAGCCCACTAGCAAGGCATCAACCTCACCCAGTCCCTGCCAGGCAACTGGGACCTACTCCTGGGCTGCTGCTGCTGCTACATTAGGGTCTGCTGCTGCTGCTGGTGGTGGTGGTGGTGGTGCTGCTGCTGCCGCTGCTGCTGGGTCTGCTGCGGCTGCAGGGACCATGAAGTGTCTGATGTTGGCATCTGCTGTGCAGTTGCTGATCACCACCCTTGACAAACGATCAGCCAGCCGGCTGACAGAGGCCACGAGGCCGGCTGAGAACGCAAAAACACAGCAAAATTTTCAAATCGACCGCCCTTTTTTCTACCGAACTCCAGTGATAGATCAGGGGTTTGGGGTTCGGTGTTCGGAACCTGAGTTCGCTAAACGTGAGGGTGTTTTGCCCTGGAGCAACACCGGGGAACACCAATATGTTCGTCAAATCGCCCTTGCTCGTTAAATCATGGTTCGTTAAAACGAATGTTACGTGTACAATGTGTCTGTGTGTTGCTGTCAGCGAGCCTTTGCACTGTGCAGCAGTACCGTAAGTGCATTAATAGGAACGAACCGAAATAACAACAATTATGCTCGGCGCAATAACATTGAACAATAAATATAAGTAACGTCCCCTCTCGTGACATATCAGTGCGCGATGGTTGTAAGTAACGCAGCCCTCGAACTACTGCTGTGAGGCCGTGTTTAGCGCTTTTTCTGTGAAAATGCAATACTTACTTGCTACAGTAACAAAGTAGGGAGGTTTTGATGACACAGAGCAGGCGACACCGCTCGAAACATGTGCTGACAGCACAGCATGTACCGCTACAGTGGTGGCCTGCTGCAGTGGATGCCAATGTGGTGCCGCGCATTGGGGGCAACCACCCTGTCATGCAGCCGATTCTGTGGCCTATTCACCATTCTTCTGTCGGGGGGCGGTTGCAGACCCGCTGCTCAGCTATTGCAAATGACACGCGCCTTGGGCCGGCCCTTTGCGGGGTCCGTTCATGGGCGCTTCGAACACGATCTGCTGCTCTGCTATTGCAAATGAGTAATTTTATACTTTTGAAGGGTTGCACTGGAGCTGGAACAGCGTGCTGCAGCTACGTACTGCGAACGTACTATGTGCCAGACGTTGAACGTTGTGAAAATGAACGTACTGGTGCTCCCTGTTGCCAACAACTGCCCTCACCTCCCATGCGATGCATCAGCATACTTCTGAATGCTGTGCTGCAACGGCTTTGGCAACAGTATCGCAGAAGCCAGCGGATATGATAAACACAGCAATG
Source organism: Scenedesmus sp. NREL 46B-D3 (assembly GCA_014080715.1). Classification (NCBI taxonomy): domain Eukaryota; kingdom Viridiplantae; phylum Chlorophyta; class Chlorophyceae; order Sphaeropleales; family Scenedesmaceae; genus Scenedesmus; species Scenedesmus sp. NREL 46B-D3. Next base: position 20,627 of record JACERP010000333.1, read on the forward strand.
AATTTAAATATGCACAGAACAGCCCTTCTGCTGTGACGCATGCCGCGGCAGCCTGCAGCGCATCACCTAGTACAGGTCCTTGCAAAAGTTTTGTCTGCAACCAGCAATTGTGAGCTGTTCACCACAGCCACTCTGTAAATGACATTCGTGCACACAAGCACAGCCTTCAACCATGCAGCTATATGACTGCTACTCACGACCATGCAGTTTTAGCCACTGCAAGGCATGTTTGGTGCATGCTGTCACTTCAATTTGCCCCCATGTCAGGGTTCGAAAATTATACTGTTGTTCACTGCTTTTAAAGGCGTGCAAGAGAACCCTGCAAACACACTCATTGCTTCAGCATCAGCTGCAGCCAGCCTTTACCACCCCTTACCCACACACTAGGGCCCCACCTCAGAAGTAACAAGCCAGGATCTGACCATACCAGGACAAAGGATCAGTGCCACAAGACACTGCTTTGATGCAAGCAGCAGATGTTGACCAGGAGCCACCAACAGGGCATGTCAGAGCATACCCAGAGCACAGTACAGCTCTGGCAGCACAGCAGCACCCATGCAAAACAAGTACAGGGGCCAGGAAGCTGTCTGCGGTCATGCGGCTAAGGCTAAGGCTAAGAACGCGCGCATTATGGATCTGTGGTTGACCAGACCCCGACTCGAACCAGCGACCTCATGGACAGCACGATGCCACGCTCCCAATCAGCCAAAACACCACATGCTCAGATGCTGCTGGGTACTTGTTGCTTGTATCTGAGCAGTGTCGTTCAACGGTAACTCTCCACTGCGAAGCGCATCACATTGACTATTTTCAGAACTTTTGCAAGAACCTGTACGAACAATATTGTCGACATGCATCCATCTTCAAGAAACTCCGCAAGCGTACCAACAACCAAAGGCCCACATTGCTGCAGATAGGTGCCCAATGCACGATTGTGTCGACTATGTTGAAGGATGCTGATGATGCATTACTGATGCACGTCACACGCAGCATGTGTGGCTGAGCCTTATGCGGCCTGCAAACTTGATGCGTGACTGTACATTTGCAAACAAAACTCCAGCCATGACAAGCGCACCTATTGTGTGGACACTCATTGTTCAAAAACACCTTCTTGACAGCTGCACAGACCACTACAATCATGTACAATGTTTTAGGAAAGGTTATGTGCATCATGCACAGCTACAAGCTGAAAAAGGGCTTCTTCATATGCTGAAGCAGACATCAACACCAACTGCACACTAGCTGAATGCACTACAGTCAAAACTGTCCATGGTGCACCCATGACGCCCTCCAACAGCCTCCCCCTCAGCCTGCCCTGTTCAATGCACACGAGCGATGCCATCCACACGCAGCACCAGCTTGCCGCTGCTGTCCAAGAAGGGCTCCAAGCAGCGCCGCTGCGCCTCCCCCCAGCCCACGCCCTCGCAGCTCAGCTGCAGCGGCAGCACCTCATTGCAGCTCAGCACCTTACCCTGCAGCAGGACATGCAGCTGCCGCCACGGGTCACAGCCCTCCGCCTGCAGCTGCCCGCGCGTCAGCACACTGCCGCCAGGCACGCCCGCCTTGCGGTGGTGCAGCACCGGCAGCCGCAGCCTGACCATGACTCCTGTCAGGCCCTGAGCAGTGGCCAGGCTGAACACCACACCAGCCTGCAGCTGCAGGCCCATCTTCTTTTGCCAGCGGCCAGGCGCCAGGCGCCAGCACAGCTGCCACTCCAGGCCGCCAAAGGTGTGGTGGCCAAGGCCCTGCCAGCGGCTGGCACCCTGCTCCGGCCTGCCAGCATACACCGCTGCCAGCTGCTGGGGGTCGAGGCTGGCTGTGAGCTGCAGCTGCGTCATCTGCGAGGGAGCGCGCAGGTCGCGCAGCAGCAGCAGCCAGGTGTTGCTCTCCTCACACCCTGTGGTTGCTTTCAAGGAGCGCTCCAGCACCTGGCGTACTGTCAGGCTGCTGCTGCTGCTGCGACTGCTGTACCTGCTGCTGTCACTGCAGCTGCTGCCGCCGCTGCTAGTGCTGTTGCCGGGGCTGCTGCCGAAGGCACCCAGCTGCTGCTCCTCTGCTTCTTTGCACACACGCAGCCAGCACTGAGCCTTGAGTGCAGCTGCAGGTGCAGGGTGTACAGCACAGGCCAGCAGTTTTGGTCAAGAGCATGTTCCTCCTCTCATAAATAAACTTTCTATACTGGTACTGCCAATAATAAGGCATCTGCAACAGCCTGAACACTATCAACAGTTTGCGGCTGACCTGCCTGAACACTATCAACAGGTTGCGGCTGACCCGTCTGAAAACTACCACAAATTTGCGGCTGACCGGCATGCTGCTTAGTTCTTTGCCTTCTACCTGTCAGCTGTGCTGGTGGCTGCAGTCTAGGCGGTGCACTGCTGGCTGCAGGCGCGCGCCCCTAGCCGCACCTGGACCCATTGCCTCGCTCCACCACTGCAGCTGCGGCAGCACCTGCACCAAGCATAAAGAAAGCACTTTTCTTCTTGCCACCAAAGTTTGCATGTGTGTGATGCAGTACTTTAATGGTTGAAGTGTCATATGAAGTGCAAGCGCAGCAGCACAGCTGCAGGCCCATCAAGGCAGTGCTGCGTACAGGGCTTCTTGTCACCAGCAGCCACGTCCATGGTGGCCGCTGCAATGCCTCACCTGCTGCAGGTAGTAGGCAGGCATGCCTCGAAGCCTCAGGCAGCGAGCCAGCGCAACCTTCTGCTCTACGCTGACTGGGCCATGCTGCGCCGCCAGCCAGGTGTTGATGAGGCCGGCCACTGTGCTTTCTGCTGCCACGCGCGTCTCATGGCTGCTCAGCACCTCCAGCAGCACGTCAAATGGCAGCGTCAGCAGCATCTGCGAGCCTGCACTGCTCTGCTGCAGCACCTCCAAGTCGCAGGGCTGCAGCAGTGCCAGCAGCTGGGCCTTGGCCAGAGCCTTGCAGGGCTGGTAGAACTGACTGGCGGACAGCCAGGCCTCAGGGTTGTCCCTGCAGAGGTCGCTACAGGGTGTGCACGTGCGGCACGGCAGCAGAGCAGCATCGCGCTTGAGCAGGCAGGAGTGGCAGGAGACGCCGTGCCTGCCTTGCTGAGGTGCATGCACAGCAGCCAAGCACTTGGAGCCCTGCACGCACGCTGGCTGGTGCCAAAACTCGAAGCTGCTGCTGCCTGTGCATGGCTGCCACTACAAGCGCCCAATGGTGGGTTGCTGCGTCACACCCCGCCAGCTCCTGCACGGTGTGATGACTGCACTGGCAGCTGGCCAGAGGTGCCTGGTACACTCACAGCAAGGTGGCCCATGCAGGGCGGCGGCATGGCTGCAGCTGTGCCAGCAGCCACTGCAGGACGCAGTCCACCAGCAAAGGCACGTCAAAGTAGCCCCCCATCCACAGCAGCACCAGCAGGCTGTGCTGGCAGGCCTTGACCTCAGAGGGCATACGGCCATGGTGCAGCCAGTCAACCATCATGATGGCCAGATCCACGTCTTCCGGCTGGCTCACAGGCATCTGCATGCGGAACATATGTCCGAGTCACTGTGCAGGCACCTGACTTGCTGCAGCTTCTGTTCCGTAGTTACAGGCTGCAACCTGCAGTGCTCATGATGTGCGGTTTTGCAGCATATGCTGCATGCATGCAGGTTGCAACCGCATTTTGGCGCAAAAGCACAGGAGAGCACACAGCAGCTGCAGTTGCCCTGCACAACTCACCTTTATCTTTGCAGGCTGCTGGCCATGAAAGTCTATCCTGGCTCGGAACCAACCAGACTTGGTCAAGCAGCTGGGGACTCCGTTGGTGCGACCCTTCTTGGTGTTTGCGACATTCATGACACGGATCTTGATCTGAACCTCGTCTCCGTAGCAACCTGTGATTTTTGGATCATCATTGTAACCGGCCTGCTGGAGTTCGTCCCAAGTCATGTCCTCTTTATCGAGCAGTCCCAACTCTTCCATGGGTGCTGTTGTTAACATCGGGTACCAAGAGGGTGCAGTGGAAGGCTGCTTCTAATCTGTCACAGTTTGTTAACCAAGACTTGTATCAAAGCTATGCACACGCCATCGGCAGCCTTGGTTCGATCGCTCGGGTCACAACAGTGGTGACCTGCTCGAGCGTCCCTTGAATCGAGCTGTGCAAAAATAGCAGCAAGGTGACAAGTATCTGGTGTTTTTGCGGAAAACGTCAATCTCATTAGCAATATAAGCCCTTGTTTAAACAGCGGTTTTTGAAACCACCTGTCATGTTATGAGGTTCCACCAACGCATGGGCACTGGGTGGCACGCAAAAGACACTGCTATTCCGGCTTTGGGTGATGAACGGGTGCTAGTCAGGTGCTGACTGGTGTCCTGTGATGCACATGGGCCTTAGTGTGCTGGTGCTACGCTTGACAGCAATCTCTCAAGCAGCCCAGGCCCTCTTGAACATTTGATCTAGCGTCAGATGTTCGGGATACCAAGAATGGACCCAGTGTCCATACTTCAACTATCAGTTGTGATGTTTTCTTCAATCTTCACCGGATTGTTATTGCCCAGTATGCAAATCAATCACTATGATGTGCTACCACGGAACTCATTTCCCCAGAAGTGTAGGATTGGGGACGTGGATGTGCCAACAGCAACCCTGCTGAATCTGCTGGCTGGTTGCATGGATACGTCTGCAGCATTGCAGGATGTGGCAGAGGAGGTGAGTGGGCACTGCTGCCTAAGGACAACTGGGATCATCATCATCATCATATTACCCATTCGAGCCATAGCATCAGCGCCATCGGCCCCGCGCAACTGGGATGTTGTCTGCAGAGTTATGGCTGGTGGCCAGGCATTGCTATGTGGGTGGGTGTTTGCAGGAGCTCTGCAAACTTCTTGCGAGCCAGTATGGTGGGCAGACTGCTGCAGCCCAGGCAGCGTTTGCGCATGTTGCCAGGCAGCTGCTGCACGCAGCTACAAACCAGGGGTGGGAACTGGCTCTGGACAGGCACCGCTGCTATAAGGTGGTTGACGCCATGAGGGAGAAGAGGCGCACAGAGCAGACAACAGCAGCAGCAGCAGCAGCAACAGAAGCGCCAGCAGCAGCAGGAGCAACAGGACCATCAGCTGCAGGCCAGGAGGCAGGTGCAGGTGTGTGCCTTGGCTGTTTCTTGTCGTTGTGTCAGATGGTGATTGGCAAAAGCAGGTAAAAGCAGGTGAATTTCTGTATGTCTTTGCCAGCCTGATTGGGTGGCAGCATGGGCATGTTGGGCTTGTGCGCAAGCGCTTGTGGCTTCATCTGCATAAATGTTCGAGAGTTGTGATGAGAAGGATCTGGGTGCCCTTTTTGCGCTGTGTGTGGCTGATTGATGTCATTACTTATGCAAACTCTGTTGTCTGTCTTGCAGGGGCCACAGGGACCGCAGAGGAGGGTGCTGCCCGAGGCAAGAAGCGGCCGCACGCAAACTCGATGGTCAACCTGACAAACCAGAAGGCGTGCCCATCGTGCAAAGCAGTAGTGCCCAATGCGTAAGTTAGATCTGGCAGCTTCCTGTCCAGCGGTGTGTGGGGCAAGCTATTGGAGCAACCTGTGCCATCTTCAACGAGGTTTCTATGAGGCTGTGCCCCGCCCTGCACTGGCAGCAGCAGGGTTGCCCGCGGCATGCCCTTCACTGTATTGAATGCTCTTCCTGTGCTCTTGCCTTGGTACTCACCAGCAGGTTTGCTACTGCTGCTCATGCCCATATTCTGCTGTTCAGCACTAAAGAGTGCCCAACCGAAAACTGTGGGCACGTTTTTCGTAAGGAGAAGGTCAAGCGGCAGCATGCAGCGCCATGGACTGGTAGCAGAGCTGAAGTCCCTCGCGCGCAGACTCGCCAGGCGGCGCACAACACGCGCACCAAGCTGGAACAGTACATGGAGAAGGTGAGGCTGCGCACATCGCGGAGCATATGCAGTGTGCCACAGCTGAGGATTCATGGCAGTGACGCTGTGCAGCCCATGCAATTATGATGCATGCCCTATTGTGTCGGCCATGCACACTGCGCTTGTGTTTGTTTGCGGCATGCGCGAATTGTGGCTGTGCTAATGAAGCAAGCAATTGATGTAGCATGCTAAAGCGGTGGCAGCACTCACATACGATCATGCGTGTGATGGCAGCTAAGTCGCTTTTGGTGTGCTGAACACTTGTGTGCCTTGTTTGATCCATCCACTGCAATGTCTCAGTTGATCTTGCTGCCTGTATGCATTTGCTGTTCACATCATCCTGTATTCTTGCACAGGTCAAGCGGCTAGCAGAAGAACTTGGGTTGGAGGTGGTGGTGGCGGCGATTGGAGTGCTCAAGACTGGAGCAGGCGCCACAAGGATGGGCCAGGAGCACATCAGCTTCAAAAGCAGCACGCCTTTCATCTCCAACCTTCATGTGCCTGGCGGCGACCACGAGCTCAGCATTGCTGCGCTGCTTGCTGGGACAGGAGGCCCGCTGACGGCTGCCCTGGACGACCCAGAGCAAGGGTCGATGCTGGCAAACGCGTGCTTGGAGTCCCTGGCAAGCAATGCCTGCATGGCATTCCATGAGTGGCTGCAGGTCAGCTCCAGCGGCAGGGCAGCATGCAACCTAGATGGGCATCAAGCTGACCTTTGGTGCGAGCCTAATTGTTGTATGGGCTGCTACCTTTGTCAAGGCAGTGTCAAGGCAGTGCCAAGGCAGACAAAGAAGAATGTACCATTGCCAAACTGTTTGGAAGAGTAACAATGCTCATGCAAATTCAGTGGCATTCTTGATTTTTGATTGCCTCAAAACTGGCTGCAAACTGCATCTGTGCTGCGTTGCTGGGTGTCTGCAGGAAACCCAGCAGCAGCCTCCTACAGTTGCCGTGCCTAGCGGCGTTGCAGCAGGCGGTGCTGCCCCGCTGTTTGCTGCTGCAGGCACAGCCGGCGTGCGCACAAACATGCCGGTGCAGCAGCAGCAGCAGCCTGCGGTTGTAATGCCTAGCGGCGTTGCAGCAGGCAGCGCTGCCCCGCTGTTTGCTGCTGCAGGCACAGCCGGCGTGCGCACAAACATGCCGGCGCAGCAGCAGCAGCAGCAGCCTGCGGTTGTAATGCCTAGCGGCGTTGCAGCAGGCAGCGCTGCCCCGCTGTTTGCTGCTGCAGGCACAGCCGGCGTGCGCACAAACATGCCGGCGCAGCAGCAGCAGCAGCAGCAGCCTGCGGTTGTAATGCCTAGCGGCGTTGCAGCAGGCAGCGCTGCCCCGCTGTTTGCTGCTGCAGGCACAGCCGGCGTGCGCACAAACATGCCGGCGCAGCAGCAGCCTGCGGTTGTAATGCCTAGCGGCGTTGCAGCAGGCGGCGCTGCCCCGCTGTTTGGTGCTGCAGGCACAGCTGGCGTGCGCACAAACATGCCGGCGCAGCAGCAGCAGCAGCAGCAGCAGCAGCAGCCTGCGATTGTAATGCCTAGCGGCGTTGCAGCAGGCGGCGCTGCCCCGCTGTTTGCTGCTGCAGGCACAGCCGGCGTGCGCACAAACATGCCGGCGCAGCAGCAGCAGCAGCAGCCTGCGGTTGTAATGCCTAGCGGCGTTGCAGCAGGCAGCGCTGCCCCGCTGTTTGCTGCTGCAGGCACAGCCGGCGTGCGCACAAACATGCCGGCGCAGCAGCAACAGCAGCCTGCAGTTGCCATGCCTGGTGCAGCTGTAGCAGCGGCGCTGTTTGCTGCTGCTGGTACGGTTGACGTGCCTGTGCGCGTGCCTGATGCTGCCTCCAGCATGTGTGTCTTGCTTGCTGCAAAAGGCTTTGTGATACCGGGGATTCTAGAGCAGAGTAGGGGTGATGTTGTGCTGATGCGCACTGCATATGTCAAGCTTGTAGCTCAGACCCTGCAGCTGCAAGGGCAAGGCATTCCAACAGGAGCAGTTTGCGTGGTGCGCAAGGTTGAAGATGACGCTGAGCGGTTGGCGCTCGCCTGTGAGGTGGCATTGGGCAACGGCACGACGACCTTTGTGTGGCAATACTTGAAAGATGAACTGCTGAACCTGCTGCACCGCGTCAGTTGATTGGTTTCATGCTGTTGATGTGATGTGCTTTTATCAGCGATGTTCACATGACCCTTGCTTTGGTGGCTGTGCGCCGTCTTGATGGCCTTCTTGTGTTGTGAGGCTCATCAGTAGTACTCGGCGCATTATATGCTTTTGGTCTGCAACACCACCTTTGCATGTATAGTGTTATGCACACCTCTTCAGCAAAGCATGCAACCTGCATCTTCATCATTTGTTTTCTGCTGTGTCAAGTCAGCAGGTATCAACATGCAAAACTTTGATCTGTCACCTATGCCTCTGTCGATCAATGACGCTGGGCTTTGACCTGCAGGCTAGTTGCTGTTGCTGTAGTTTGCGTCTGGTGTCAACGTTGTCTTCTTGGATCCTGCGCACATTCATGTTGTGTGCGACTGGTTTGGGCAGTGGCTAGCTGCGCTTAGCCATCAGTATTTGTAGTATCGATCGGTATGCGCGCAGAACATGCACGCAGAACAGAATTGTTGTGCACAGGAATGTTGTGCTGTGTGTGCAGAGTGCGGGGAACAGGCAGGGTGCACTGAGTTGCCGTCGTCGTGACGGTGCAATGCCTCCCCACGGTTGTGGCACACAGTGTCAGTTTGCTGCGGTGTACTCTTAGCCTTCCAAGAGGGAGGAGTGGAGCGCCACCACCTTCCAGTTTATGGTGCAGCATCATGTCAGTCTAGTAGACTAGAGCAGTCGGCAGCAGTCAGTAGCAGTGAGATGCAGCCAGCTGCATTGAGCTGGGCATTTTGTTTGTGAAGTTGCTGATTATGTCTCTGGATGCTATGAACTGGTGCAGCACGCTGCGGCATGCACTGACTGATTATGTCTCTGGATGCTATGCACAGTATGTGTAGTGTGTGAGTGTGACAGCACAGCACTGGGTTCACAGGCCCTACACTTCTTGCGTCAAGGCATTGCAAGGTTGAGCACGCATTGCAAGGTTGTTTTTTGCTTGCAGCTGATGTTGTGTCGCTGGCAATTTAGTGGTGCTGGGCATATCGTTTGGCAATGCTGTAATGCACTGAGCAACTAGCAACTTGCAAGTTGAACTTGCATTTGGCTCATGCCAGCTTCCACATGTTTGACACGGGTATGGTGATCTGGTATGGTGATCTAGAGAGGGATATAGATGGCCATCAAGCTTTTACGTGTAAGACAGCTGTGACCTTGTAAGAAAAACCTGTCTGTGTGCTCAGCCTGAGTGTAGGCTACACCTTGCGCACAGCACAGCGCCCCAAAGCATGATACATGCATGCATGAAGCGTTCGCTGTACGGTACATGTTGATGTGTGCCACTAGCCTAAGGACTTGTGACAAGCTCAAGTGTGGGTGTGGGTGTGTCAGATCAACGAAAACGCTGTCACGACTCATAGCAAACAGTGTGCATGCACGCCTGGCAACAGCGCGGGCTGGGCTAGTGAATGCATGTAACTGTGTGACACCTCCAAAGCAGCAGCGCTACAGCCAGCGGTCTTTGGGTGCCGTGGCACCATGCCAAAGCTGCTGGTAATGTTTGGCAGCATTCCGACGGGGTGACATTTAACCTGTTATTGCTGGCTACTGTTTCAGACGGGCTTGAAGGCCTCAGGTGCCACAACAGCCTATAAACTAAACTCAGCACACCCAGCCCAGCCTCCTGCAGCTGAATGTCGACTGCAAGTGCACTCATTACTGCTGCGTATCCTGTTGTTGCTGCACCTTGTGCTGTTGGCGCAGGCTGGAGGGTGCCGCTTTCACTGCAGAAAACAAACTTTGCACGGCGTGCGAGATGCCAGCTGCACTGCACGATGGTGATGCCATAGGCTATGCATCAGGTCCGCTGCATCAGAGTCATAGCTGCCATTCCTGAAAAGTTGTTGCTGTTGCTGTAAAACCTTGTATAGAAGAGTAATTTCTGGCTGCGAGTACTTGTACACTAGGGAATGAGACAATGTTGTTAAATGTACATGTGTGTCTGACACTGGTCAGGTGGAGAAGCTGTTGTGGGTGTGTGCAGCCACTGGCATCTGAGATGCTCATTGCAGGACTGGACTAGTGACGGCCGCCGGCTGGCGGCCAGATGTCACGGCTGGTGACTAGTGTGCCACCACCAAAGCCTTTGGCAGCGGCTGCGGCAGAAGCTGCTACAGGCAACAGCTGTCCAAATATTGTGACGCTATGTCAAACCTGCTTAGTTATCAGCATTTTCACTAGGTGACTTGTTCACCTCACATAGCCGCATGCTGTGTTAAGTACTTGACAGACTAGTGTGTGTATGTGTGTGAGCCAACGAGGGGTATGATGCAGTTCACCGCACTTAGCGCAGTATCATCATCCTGGCCACATGGGATTCACCCGCACTGTCCCCGGTTCACACTAGTCAGCTCTCAGGGCCTGAGCTGCCACAGCACGCCCAAAACCAACCTCGGCAGAACTTATGCTGCTTCTGGCTGGCAGCCATACCTCCTGCAGCTGATTGCTGACTATGAATGCGATCATCACTGGCAGTGCCTTTGTTGTTGTTGCAGGCATTGCACCTGTTGCTGCCTGCTTGGCATGCTGCCGCAGCAATACACAGCTATCAAAGCGTGCGGCGCATGCCATGCACGTCAGCTGCAGGTGTGCTTTGCAACAAGTACCATCTGAGTAGCTACTACTGCTATGGTTGCCCGGCAGCTTTCAATTCATCCCATGGTGTGAAAGCAAACGGCAGTAACCTTTAACTTCAAGTTTTGCAACCAACATCATCACCATCACCATGTTACCACCACAACATAATCTCTAGGGCAGCAACAGCAGATGCAGCTACAACTCCATGCTGCAGTGTAGCCACGGCACCCGGCTGGCCATGTAACTTACAGCAACTGCGTAACCTGGCAGGAAAGCAAGCAGAGTCACCCGGCCTTGGGCATGCGATGTGATGCAGCACTAGAAACAAGCGCTGTAAGTCTCGCAGGCCACCTCCGGCCGGCATGCAAGCTCTGCTGCACACACCCGCTGCATACGGCGCTGGATGCTTTGTAACCCCCGTTCCAGACAGTAACTCATGATGCATCGTCAGCAGCTTCATCATCGCTGCTTGGGGCAAGGTCACTGCCTTCGCTGTCTACCTCTTCCCGCTCTGCCTCAACAAACCCAACCAGCACACCATCTACATTCAAGCTGCTGAAGAGCTTGACAGCCTTTGATAGCAGCTGCTGCGTTTCCAGCTTGCCTAGGCGCACACAGCTGAGAGCTCCACTTAGTGCCTGGTGATTGCTAAGCAGCTGCTCAGCAGATGGCTGGTAGCGCCCTACCCCTCCAAGCTGGACATAAGCTGCTGCCACCACACTGCTAGCTGCTGCCGCCACCTCACTGCTGGGAGTCTGCTGAGCAGCAAGCAGTGCGGCCTCAATGTCGCCTTGCGTGGACAGGAGTTGCTGCAGGTACTGCAGGTGCGCGCGCATCTCGCGTGGCAGCAGCTGCAGCTCCTCCTTTATGCGCTGCACCTCATTGTCTGCCTTACACCGGGTGATTGAGCGCGCGACGCCATACAGTCGCAGCTTGCTGCCCTCCCAAGCTACAAGCAGGGCATGACAGCACATACCACTTGTCAGTGCAATGGCGACAACTAGCATACCCCAGCGCTCCACTGTTCCTCTTTGCTAGACCTGCTCCTGTGGGCTAGCTATCTCACCTTGCTAATCATTGTCCCAGCAAAACTCCTGCTTCTTGACAGCATCCAGCGTTGTGGGCTGGAGCGGGTGCTGCTGCTGTGGAATGGCATTGTACTGACCAACCAGAAGATTGTACTGCTCCACAAGCTTGGCCAGGTGCTTGGCCAGGTTCTTTGTAATCTCTGTGCACCTCTTGTTGCAGCGCTGGCGCTCCTTGGGCAGCTCTGCAAGGCAAGTGCACACAGCAGGCACAACAGCATGCAGCGAACGGCATCCGCAATTAAGTGACGTGAAGAGCGCTGCATGCACTCAGCACATCCACATGCACGAGACACCAAAGCAACTGCAAGGTAAAAAGTGCGCCAATACTCTCAACTCTGATGCGCGGCTTTGCGTCTGTCCCGCCACTCCTGCAACAAGGATGGCAAGTATGCAGAAGCGGCACATTCAGCCGCAGATAACAAACCACCACAACAAACCCTTACTGCTGGCTCACCTGCAACTGCAGCACGCTTGACCTCCTGCTCCTTCAAGTTGTAGCTTACGCTCTCAATCATGTTCTGCATGCGGGCGATGCTTGCTTGCACTGCTGGTGCAAAGTTCTGCTCAATCAGCTGGCTGGCTGCCTCAGCTTGCAGCCTGCAGCAGCAGCAGCAACAGCACAGAAGAGCACAGCAAAGCCCACAACCTTTTGAAATCTATCCACGCCCTCCATGACGTCACGTATCTCATATGCAGCAACAACAGCGGCAACCCTAGCTCTGCTAAGCACCACAACTGAGAGCTGGATGATGAAATACCTGCAGCGAGTGCAGCTCAAGTTGCATTGTGCAGCACAGTGAGAGGGATGACACGCAGGGTGCTGCCCACCTGCTGGTCTGTGCCTGGGTGACAAGCTTTGTGGCCATGTCGTGCAGCAGATATGTGTTGGCGTCCCACACGCCAGCAATGATGCGGGAAGCCAGCACCTCCTGCACACCTGAACCCAGCAGCGCAGAGTTTGCGTATGCTGCCAGCGCATGCGCATCGCGCGCACGCACAGCATCTGCAAACTGCTGCAACACCTGCTGCTGCCGCGTGCGGTCACCTTCCACCTCAGCTGCAAAGGAAAAACGCGGGCAACATCAGCACAGTTTTGATATTCAATAATGGTATCTTCTTGGTACACATGGTGTGTCTGCGCAGCTGCCAAATATCACATGCATTCAATCAAGTCAACCTGTGCGCTAAGTCAGTGCTGTCGTCTTTGTTACAAGGCCGCAGGCTTGCACGCGCACCTCGCGCCATGGCCTTCAGGTCATCCTGCAGTTCACGCAAATAGCCAGCACGTGATGCTGCCCCACCCACCTGCTGAGCTCTGGTTCCTTGTTGTGCCGGAGAACCTGGAGAGGTAGGAGACCAGCAGCTCGCCCTCCTCACCCAGAGTCTTGGCACACCCACTGGTCCATCCTGGCTGCCACAGCATTTGACATGCAGTTGAATGCAGCATGCCATGCGCATGTGACAAGGCCTTGCGCACTCCTGCCCAGCGGCCATCTTCGCACATCCGAGCTCGTAGCTCTTGTATGCGCTGCTGCTGCTGCTGCTGCCCGGGCGGCTGCGTGCTGGTGGGCAGCTGGTACTGCCGCAGCGCTGTAACTGCCCGCTCGCTCCAAGGTGCCCACTTGCACATGATGTCGATATGCAGCTGCTGCAAATTGCTGCACATGAGGTTGTACGCAGCCAGGTGGAAGGCATAGCCATAGCGCTCGCCACTACCATTCAGGTTGGCGGCTGCTATTGGGCCGCCATGCCGTGCGTCAGTTGCTGCAACAGATCAATACAGTCAGAAGCAGCGTTTGAGGTACCACAAACCTGATCAATACAGTATATGCATGAGAAAGCAGCTCATCAGGGGCGGATGTGGTGCGCAAGATTCATCACCACGTGCATGCACGCTCAAGGAAACTTGCTGCTATGCTCGACTCACCCACGCAGCGCCCCGTGATCTCCTGCTGTGCTTGCCGCCGCTGCTTGCTGCCACCCGCTGCAGCCCACAGGCCATTGCAGACGTTGTCTGTGGCTAGCCGATGCACAGAAACAACAGGTATATAGGTGGCGCGGCATTTAGCTCGGTTGCTGCGATTCAGTGTCCGTTTGCTGTTGAAGTGAAGCCTGAGTGAAGTATAACACCGTCGCTATCAGTTGCACAGGCAGCAAACATAACAGCCAATCAAAATGCAAGCCAGGTGTGTGCTGACAGGTGCACGGGGTCTCACCCGGCTGCCCATTGCCAAGTCAAGCGCTTGCAGGCTCAGCTGCGCGCTGGCATCCTCTGCGAAGAACTCGCTGTAGTGCTGCGGCCGCCACGGCTCCCAGCCACGCTTCCACGTAAACAGCTTCATGTTGGCGTCTACGTGCACGCCAGCCATGCCAGCGCTGCAGGCTGGGCACTCCAGGTCGTTCAGCCGCTGCAGGCCAAGGCGCAGGTCCATCTGGCAGAACTTGTACTCGCGGTGCGCGTCGCGGAAGGCAGTGGTGTTGATCTCCCGCCGGGGCTGCACAGCAGCACGGTGCACACAACGGCGGCGCATGGTGGCGGTCAGCAAAAGTAAGACAGCAAGCAGAGCGTCAGCATCACCACCAACACACACCAGCAACACACCTGCGTAGGGCGCAGTATGGCTGCGGCATCCACGATGCCCTTCAGGAAGCCGCTCAGTGACGTGGTGGGGTTGTTCAGCTTCTGGGAGTCCCAAAGCTGCAGCAAAGCCTCGTCCACCACAGTCCTGTAAGATTGTTACAATAGTGGAGCAGCAACCCATGGCTGGAGTTGATATGCAAGTTGAGGTGCTGCGTAGTGTAACTAACAAGCAGTTGCAGGATAGCGCCAAGCGGAACATGGATTTGTGCTGCAGACCACAGCATGTAGGAAGATCTCACAGACCACCTTATGCCATGACTTGCAGGTGCACTAAAAACCAGATTGGCAAATGTGCCACACACTGCTAAGCGCACCTCAGCTGACTTGTACTGGGTGATGCAGGCCACGCCCGCACGCGCAGGAAGTCCTGCGGCTGCTGCCAGACAGTTGTGCTGCACCTTGAGCACATGAAGCCAGCGCGCTTTGCTTCTATGATGCCATCTGCAGGAGCCACACCATACGTTGACATGAAGCCCAAGCACCATTTTACAGGGCACTAAACAGCACGGCTTTCCTGTTGCTGAAACAAAACAGACAATGCTGCTGGGCTTGTGCGCAACGCTGGTCTCACCGCGGGTGATGTAGTCAAGCGGTAACAGCGCGCACGGCTCCTCCCCAAAGCAGTCACTGCACCCGCAGCTGCTGCAGTACTTGGGCTTGAACTGGAAGAACCCTGCAGGCCACACACTAGTCAATGAGTGACAGTGACGCTAAGTATGGTGCAGCTGATCACACAATCGCTTACCAGCGGCGGCATCAGCACGTGGCAGGTCTTGCCAGTACCCAGCAGCTACATACTGCTGCCTGTCGTGAAGGTGGGCTGCTGCATGTCGTTGCTTGTCACAGGTGTCACACAGCAGCACATCACAGCCAGCTGCAGGGTGACAGGTGAAGCACCTGCGACAGCAAAAAAGGCTGCCTTGTTAGGCGCTACAGCTGCTGACATGCATAAAGCATTTGCCAACTACTTACCGTATGGTGCAGTTTGTCTGCTGGCAGAAACTGCATCTGCTGTGTGCAGGCGGCGCTGCCTGCTGCTCCAGCACGCAACATGACAGAACAGGAGCTGCTGCACGCTGCTGCCTGAACCTCTCTTCCCTGTGCCGCTGCCACTCCGATGCTCGTGCCTGCCCTGCTTGAGCAGCCTGTGCATACTGCTGAAACACGGTCTGTCTTTGCTGATGCAGCTGTTGCAGCTGCTGCTGCAGCAGCTCCCAATCAGATGCTTGCTGCTGCTGTTGCTGCTGCTGCTGCTGCTGATCGTCCTGGTCATCCTGATGCTGGTGTGCTGATGCATCTGCAGCCTGGCCTTCAGCATGCACCCTCCTTGCTTGCTGTTGCCGGTCATCTGCATTAGGCATTGCCCGAGATCCTCTGGGAACACCAGCATCAGCACGAGTCCGCCTGTTGCCTGATGTAGGGGCGTCCCGGCGCTGCTGTGGTTGTGAGTGCTGCTGCTGATAAGCATGAAACCGCTGTTGGGCCTGCTGGTGCACGTACCGATGCAGAATGTACACGCTGCTACGCTGCTGCTGCCCAGTGCACTGCTGGCGCTGCTGCTGTGGCTGTGCAGCATGCTGCTGACACTGTTGCTGCTCCTGCTGTTGCTGCTGCTGTGCTGTTTCCATTGATGATGCTGATGTCGAGCTTGATTTACATATACTCTGGTGAACGTTGATGTAATCAAATAAGAAAAAGGAAATAAGCCCGTCTAAAGCCCGATTTAGTTTGTTTGCTGCGGCCGTGTCATGGCAGTGATACAGGCTGTATCATACAGCAGCAGAGCTATCACAAGGGGCGGAACGTAAATCGGGTGACAAGTCGAAGTTTGCAAATGAACATTCGGCGTGGCATCCGATCTTCATAATTCGAACATTGGGTTGAGGTTCCATTGTTCGACCGAGCCAGTAGTGCTCTCAAGGCACTAGTTAATTCAAACGCAGCGTGAGATGTTAGAAAAACTTTACTATAACTACAACGTTCATAGTATGCGTAATGTGCTCACGCGCCCTGCAACCTTCAACTAATAACGCAGGGGTCTTCGAAACCGTGTGATTTCACGGGGTCACGGGGAAATACCCGTAAGTCTGTCAGACCTGCACGGGTTTGGCCTGTGTAATGGACCGACTGCGTAGCCTGGCACGGGGCAATACCCCGTGGAAATCTGCCTGGTGCACGGGCTTGCCCCCTGTGTTCCAAGCGGCTGTAGACAGCATGCGGGCATTGCACACACAAAAATTCGCCATTTTTGGGCGATACCGCGTCCGTGTAAACAACTGTAAGAACCTTCACCAGACAAGCCCGTGGTTTTGGGGGATGTCCACAGGCAAGCCCCGTGAAAACGCCGGCTTGCTACCACCTCGTACAACAATCAGGGCCGCACGGGCTCCTCCGTGACTTACAAAAACGTGATGTCAGTGCTGCATTCGGGGATGATCTCATTCTAGGACCCTGCAACTTGGGCACATGCTGAGATGAACAGGGTTGCAAGAAGACATGTACTGCAAGATACAATACAGAAAATCAAGCCCCGATGTAAACACGTGGGAAGTTGCATAGCATGCACCTAAACTTCACAAGTACAGACCTGCGATCTGGGTCATCAGCTTAAAGGTACTTTCCAGTACACAAGCATCATCACAGCCAACAGGCACCGCTGCCAAGCCAGCATGCCTTCAGCACTCGTCTTGCCAGCCGAAGGCAGTAGCTGGTTTGCCTCAGCGCCCGTCCTACCACTTCTTGCACACCTCGAGGCAACACAGCTGTACCAGCTGCCAACGCCCCTCTCATGCACAAGCCCTCAACAGGACACTCAGCATTGCCTGCATTTGCTGGCGCGCCCATACCCAACACTTTCCACCTGCTGCTGCACCCTCACACAACGCTTACGCCCTGCAACTGCTGCTCGAGTTGCTCCAGCTCAGCAGGATCCAGGTCGCCATCATCATCGTCATCTAACATATCTTCGTCATCATCATCATCAAACAGCGCAGCATCTGCAGCATCCAACTGCAGCGTAGTGCCCGCTGCTGCCGCACTGCTGCTGCTGGCGCCTCCACTGGCTGCTGCTGCGCTGCTGCTCGCACCGTCTGCTGCCGCTTGCTGCTCCTCTGCCGTGGGCCCTGCTGCCTGGCGTGCGGCTTCCTGCGCCTTGCGTGCCTGCATCCGGAACAGTCAGGGACGGCAACAAGTATCAAGCAGCAGTGCAGGCACAAGCCGAGCACAGTTTGCACGTGACGCCAGCTGCTGCATGCAGGCCATGCCTGTACCACTGCATGCCACCATCACAAGGATTTGCAACAGGGACATCACCATTAGCTCCGACATCCACGTCGTCACGCTGCGGGCAACGGTGCCTGGCGCTGCCCGCGCCGCGCGCCGCTCACCTGGTCGTACATGTCGTTGATGCGTGCCTCGTCATCATCCTCACGCCTGTATTCATCGTCATCGCCAGCGTTAGCGTCATCGAGGGCCACGAAGTTGTCAGACAGGAAAATCTCACGACCATTCAGCAGGCCCTGCAGGGGTGCGGCAGCGTGGGCAACATCACGAGCACAGCAGGGCACAGCATGTGAGCAGCTCAACACCCCGACGGTGGTGGGCAAACAGCACTGTGCTTTCCTGAACGCAGGTGCGGAGGCTGCTGCCATGTAACGGGCTCAGCACTTCTGTACACCATGCAGCAACCTTACAGCTGCATCACCTGCCAGGATGAGCTGCTTTTGTTGTTGTGATGCGAAAGCAGTAAGAGCAACAGAAGGCTGCCGTCCTATGACCAACTGATGCACGGAGACTGCCATGCAGCTGCCACCCTCTGGCCACCCCTTCACCTTCTTCTTGCGCTCCTCCAGCTCTGCCGCCCGCTTGGCCTCGCGGTCGGCACGCTTCCTGGCATGCCAGGCACCAAACACCTGCAGCGCAGCAGCAAGGGAAGCAGCACGGCAGAAGGCATGCTTTAAAACGGCTGCGCAGCAGGGCGCAGTTGGCCTGGCTTGCTTGCAGTGCCTGGATGGCGTTGCCTCCTCCTGCACAGTCGGTCACACGCAGCAGGCTGCGCAGGTCGCCAGGCACACCGCGCCCTGCGCGGCGCCCCGCCACCATGGCCAGCCGGGCGGCGCCATACGTGCTGGCTGCATGCCCCCCCCCCCCCCACACCCCCCGCGCACCTGCTCCGTGATGGGCGTGCGCGCGTCCACCTGTGCGCGCTCCTCCTCGATGACCTCCGCAATGTCCTTGGCGTTGGCGCGCTCCTGCTCCAGCAGCTCCTTCATCTGGCTCTTCAGCACGTAGCCGGGCGGCAGCGCGTGCCTGGGCAGCGTGGGGCGGGGCGGGGGCAGGCACGTGTGGCAGCGTCACAGCACGCGGGCGAGGCACAGCGCGGAGCTGGGTGGCGCAAGTGCTGGCCGTGGAGCCCACAGGGCTGGCTCCATCATCGGGGCGGACGCCAGAGTACACGCTGGGGCGCAGGCTGGCAGGCACCAGGGGTGCAGCACAGCCACTGACGGTGATGGCAGGCCTTGCGCTGCCTTGCTGCGCCTGGCGCTGCTGCCCCTGCCGAGCCACCAGCGGCGCCTCACTTGTACTTGCAGTCTGAGCCGTTGGGGCACTTCCAGAACCAGCCGTACTGGCGCTTCTCCACTGCGTCCAGGAAGAACTTGCAGATGATGCTGGTGGTGTTGCTGGGCTTCTCGGCACCGTGCTTCTCGCGCACCACCTTCTCCAGCGTCTCCTGGTCCCAGTCCTCCATGCCCTGCAGGGAGCGCCACCGGCAGTGCGCGGCAGCGGCGCAAGCCCGTGACCAGCCGCGCAACACGCGCGCGACAGGCAGCATCACCCGGGCTGCACCGCTTGCTGTCAAAAAGCATTGCAGCAGGCCACCTTGCAGCCTGCCTGGGGCTGCAGGCGCCAGCTGGCTGCAGGGTGCCGCGCGCTCACCTCCTCCCCCTCCTTGCCCAGCCCTCACCTCCTCCCCCTCCTTGCCCAGCCCTCACCTCCTCCCCCTCCTTGCCCAGCCCTCACCTCCTCCCCCTCCTTGCCCAGCTCCCGCTGGTCTGTGAAGAGGTCGATCTTGGCTGTCTTGCGCTCCACGCTGAGGTCGTGGCTGTACTTGCACTTGAACCCCTTGTCGCAGCGCCCATGGCGGAAGAACTCACACACCACAGACTTGGGGTCGACGCCTGGCGGGAGGCGCGCAGGGGCAGGGCAGGCCGGCAGACAGCCGCAGTGAGCAGGCGGGCTGCATGGCACCAGTCGCGCAGTGCTTGTGCAGTGGCACCGGCTGGCAACCTGCAGTGCAACTTTGCTGGTAGCGGACACTGGCGACAACCTATGCAAGAGTGGTGCTGCTGGGCACATGCGCGCACACTGTCGCGCACATGGTCACAGGCATTGGGCGCAAGCAGCAGGTGCAATGCGATGCCATGCCTGCCTTGCAGCTGCTGCTCGTGTTACATCCACGTGCAGCGCGCCAGTGTGCGACCACTGCTCGCCGCTACTGCACCTGGGCAGCCCACTGCTGTGACTGCAATGCTGGGGCCGCTGCTGCCCACCTGCTGGCACCTTGGGCTGCTTGATGGCTGATGCAAAGAGCTCTGCCAGCTCCTTCTTGCGCGCCTCCTCTGCCGCCTTCTTGTCCTGCAGGCAGCAGCGGCAGCGGCAGCAGCAGTAGCAGCAGCCAGAGCAGGGATGCATTTGCACACCACTGAACAGGCACGACCACTGCAGGTGCCAAGGCCAACACTGCCGGCGGGTGCAACGGAACAGCCACGAGCCTGCAGGACTGCAGCTCACAGGCAGGCAAGCTCTGGCTCCCCTGCAGTGCTGCTTGGAGCTCCCTGCCTGGCTGAAGGAGTGCAGGGTCATGTGCAGCAGTGCAGCCGGGGGGGGGCGGGGGGCTCTTGCGCCTCAGTCGCCTGTGAATCGGCACTGCAGCTGCTTGTGCACATACTCAGAACAACATGCGCAGCCCGTTGCTGCTGCAGCCGACAAGTGGACCGCAATGCGTGCTGCAGACCAGCCTGGCATGCAATGGCAGCAGGCTTGGCGTGGGCGGGGGGCGGGGGGGTGCTGCTGCTGCAGCGGCACTGCTGCCGTCTGCTGCAGAGGCACTGCTGACGCTGCTGCCACTGCTGCTCTTGTGCACCTTCTTGGCCTTCTCTGCCAACTCCTGTGCGCGCTTGTCCTTAGCACTGATGCCACCAACTGTGGAGTTGACGCCCTGCACATACCTGCAGCACGTAGCAAACCAAGGGTTACAGGAGATGTATTGAACCAACTGCCCAGCACGGTGTGTCTTCAAAGCCAGCCAGAGCAGACACAGCACGGTTGCTTGCAGCAGTGTACTGCCAGCACTCGATGGGAACAGGAGCGCCAGGAGCAGAACCTGCCCATGTGCACGTACTTCTGCACTTTAACACTCTTGTTCTTGTTCTTGAGCCCGAACGTCTTGTCCTCAGCAGCCTGTGGAAGCCAAGTGAAACAGCCCTGGTTACACTGCCAAGCAGCCAACAAGCAGCAGTAGCAGTGCTGTTCTACAACAGGACAGCACTCATACGGGCAGCACCTTGGCCTTGGCTTTTTGTCTAGCCTTATCAGCCTCCTTGGCCGCAGCTGACTTCGGCGCCATGGTGACAAGGCTGCAGCTGCAGCTGCACTATTAGCGCGAGTCTGCCTAATGGAATGGCGTCAACAGCGATCCTGCGCTGGCTTAGTTATAATGCGCTGCTTGTTTTGAGTGTGACAAAATTGGTTTGGCTCAGCCTGTCCGCAAGCAATGTATAACTTATGGGCAACTCGGCAGCAGCAGCAGCAGCAGCAGCAAGGCATACGTTCAGCATACATGCATACACGCTTCAATAAAGATTGAGACAAAGTATTGCCGTAATTGACAGGGAGAAGGTCTATGGTGTGTTGTGGGGTTTTGAGCACCAGGTTGGCACTGCGGTGCCTGCGGCACCACGGTTGTGTTGCCCAGATAAAAGCCAGCATGGAGAGATCAGCTGTTTCGTGACCTACGCATGGAAATCAGCAAACGATCAGCAAACGACCGGGGCTGTCAACCTTTGCAACTGCCACACCTAACCTTTCTAGTTGCTCAGACCTTCCCTGTTGTCTTGCACAACCAAGAGAATAGTGCATTTCTGCATCTCATTGCTTTTCATCGATCCACGAGCAAAAGATGTCTTGAAGCATGGGAGCTGTGGGGCAGTGGAAGCAGCATCAGGAACTGTTGCAGCAGCAGCAGCAGCAGCAGCAAGTATGGCAGTGCCAATTGTGCAGCCATGTGAAGTGGCTCTGGCCACCGGCGGCTTCCACAGCCTGGCAGGCATTGGCGAGGGTGGCTTTGGCAAGGTGTACAGGTGAGGAAGCACTGCCACTGCTGGCACTGGCCCAAGCAATTGCTTGTCTTGCAAGACGGCATATGCATGGCGCTGTGCAGGCACCGCGCTACGGCAGGCACAGTCCCGGCAGGCTGAAACAACTGGGGAACGCACGTCCAGCTGCTGCGGTCAGCTAGTATGTGATCCGTCTCTGCCTACAGAAACACCCGTCTTGTAAAAGTTTGTTACAGGCAGCAAGCCATGCTGCATGCCAGTTGAACTGGCAGCAAAGCCAACACCAGTCTTGTGGTGTGCCATTGCTACCAGCATGGCAGTGTCCCACAGCGCCTGTATGTGCCGCCTTGCGCGCAGGGCCATGGTGCACAACAGGCCTGTGGCAATCAAGGTGGGCAATCGCAACTGCGCAGCATCTGCTGTGGCATTGCCGTTGTGCAACCAGCCACGGCTCTGCCACCGTGCCGTGCGCACAGCGGCTCCAGCAGCAGCTGCATGACTGGGGCGCAGCAGACACAGCAGTTGCGTGCTCCAGTACTGTTCTTTCTGCTTTCGCAGCTGACTAGCTCGCGGCGGTTGCTGTGGCAGCAAGTGACAGTCAGCAGCGCGTCTGGAAAGTCATGGCATCTCACGGCTGCGACCTGCTGCTGCTTGTGCAGGTGATGGCTGAGGGCGGCCTGCAGGGACAGGCAGAGTTTGACACGGAGCAGCGGCTGCTGGCGCGGCTGAGCCACGGCCACCTGGTGCGGCTGCTGGGCGTGGTGCGCAGCGCGCAGCCATGCCTGCGCTGCCTGCTGTACGAGCTGATGCCTGGCGGCAACGTGGAGGAGCAACTGGCCAGCGAGGTGCGGCTGGGGTGCAGGGCGGACGCGCGCGCTGTGCGGCAGCGGGTGCGCGCGTGGCGGCCTGCGCCGGCTGCGGCTGGGGCTGGCGTCTCGCCTGCGCTGTTGGTGCCCGGCAGTGCGTGGTGCGGGGCAGGGGGGGCGCTGCTGTGGCAATGCACTGCCGTGTGGTGTGCAAACAAGTATTCAATCAATTACACGTTACTTTGGCAAGAGGGACACCTGCTAGGGAGTCACCTTCAAACCACGTGCGGCGGGTTCGTTCTGCCGTGTTGTGCAGCAGCTGCGTGGTTGCAAGTGCAGCAGAGCACCATCAGCTCTGAGTACATTGTGCGGTGCTTGCTGCTGCACGGCCAGGGTGGGCGGCGCGTGCTGCCCTGGTGGCTGCGGCTGCGTGTGGCTGCGCAGGTGTCTGCCGCAGTGGCCTACCTGCACGGCCTGCCTGCCTCAGCAGGTGGCGCGCTGGTGCATCGTGACATCAAGCCTGCCAACTGGTTCCTTGACGGCCGCTTGAATGCGAAGCTGGGCGACATGGGCCTGGCGCTGCCTCTGTCTGAGGCGGGCGCGGCCGGCAGCGTGCGCGGCGGTGCTGGCGGCAGGGAGCAGGCGATGGTGGGCACCTGGCAGTACATGCCGCCAGAGTACAGGTGGGAGCGGGGAGCGGAAGCGTCTGAACCTGCCGCTGCTGCTGCTGCTGCTGCTGCTGCTGGCGCTGATGTTGTAGGACAAGAACTCCATGCACTTGGGAGTGTAGTCGCAAAGGAGTGGCTAAACAGCGCTTATGCTGAGTTGGAACAGTGCATGCTAGCCATGCAGTTGTGCTTGTCTGTGTTGCTCACAAGTGACAAGTCCTGCATCCTGTGTTTGACCACTCTGCCCCTTTCACCAACCATCCACAGGTCGTCAGGCTTGATAGGCCTGAAGGGCGACGTATACGCGCTAGGCGTGTCCCTGCTGCAGCTAGCAACGGGGCAGCTGGAGCGCCTGGCTGAGCTGCTGCCCCGCTGCAGGGAGGCGGTGGCAGGCGGTCAGGGCTGCAGCCTGCTGGACCACAAGGCAGGTGCCTGGGATGAGGCAGCAGGGGAGCGGCTGCTGTGCCTGGGGCTGTGGTGCTGCCAGGACACACCAGAGGGACGCCCGAGCAGCCAGACTGTGGCTGACCAGCTGGCCAAGCTGTGGCTGGCAACAGATGAGACACTCAAGGCGGCAGCAACAGCTGGGGATGGACCTGTGGCGAGCGCAGCAGCCTGGGCCGGCAGCAGGACTCTGGGAGGGCAACAGCAGCAGCTCAGTGCCGGCGCACATCATCATCATCATCAGCAGCAGCAGCAGCACCTCCCACCGCAGCGGCAGCAACATGTGCCTGTGGTTGCAAGCAGCGGGGGGAGCTTCTGGCGCTTTCTGACTGGTGGTGCCCAGTAAGTCAACAGCAAGGAGCACAATCTATATGGCAGAAGCCTCATTTACTTCTAGGTTAGCAGCACATGTTAGGCATGAGAGCCAGCAGCTGAGTGACCTGTGGCTGCTGCTGCCGCTGCATCATATAATCACCCCTATTTGCCACTCTTTCGATCAGCAATAGGAGAGCTCGGCTGCCATGCGCATTTGCCTGCATGTAAGGACAGGCTGCTTTGGTGAGTATGCTTGCTTGGGTGCAGCAGCAAGTTGCCATAACTAAATACGACCTTGCTCATCTCAAGGTCGTTGTTGGCGAAGTATGGGCTAGCGTACAGAGCTGAGTCAAGGCACCTGTGGAGTGCCGCCACTGTTGTGATCTTGCAGCTCATTGATGCTGATGCTCGTCGATGCTGGTGCTTGGCAGTGCTGTCTTGTGACACGTTTGCGAGGACAGCATTTTTTATGCCCGTCAGTGTTGATCGGTTACGGGTGACATGGAGTTCTAACTACCGTAATTACGGTGTCTTCGGCCATGTAGCCAGCCGGCTTCGTACGTCGAGTTTATTGTGGCATTCTTTCTGGGCAATCAATACACTGCTGCTTCACCGGCTATCACTTGTATATGAGTGCATTGGCTCGGGTTCTACGCAAGCACTTTGACTGTGACAGCTGATGCTCCATTGCAAGTTGTAACTCCGCCTTCTGTCCTAATCGCATGCCGTGGCTCATTATCCACTTGCCGCATGGTTGACTAGCAGAGACGACCGTTTGGAGCAAAAGTCCTTCCTGTTCTGCTCCTGTTCAGCTCAAAACTCATTAAAAGTCGCAAGTAAAACCAAATTGCAGTTGCAGATGCAAGGCCACGTGCACCTGCCGGACAGGTTCAGGAAGAAGCAAACGCTGCAGCACTGCAACAGTCGCAGCAGCAACCACAGCAGGTCGGCCTCGCCTGAACGAGGGTCATCGCTTCAACCCTGGAGGCCTGCAGGGAGCATCAGCGTGCACACCACAGGAACTGCGGAGAACTGCTTACACGGCCCCCTGCACCAAGGTCAACAGAGCCGCATGCCACCCTCGCCACGCCTCCACCATAGTTCCTGCAGCAGTGAAGCCACAAGGGACAACAACAAGGAGAACGCTGTGTTCAGCAGCCAGATCTTCAAGTCACAAGAGACAAAGGCTGGCGCTTCTTCTAGGTCCCAGAGCAGGGCTGGATGCAGCAGCAGCAGTAGAGGCAGTGCAGAAGTGCGGCCAGCCCTCAAGGCCTTGAAAGCTGCCTGCAATGCACAGCATGGCCGCGCAGGTGTCAGCGCCAATAGGGAGACAAGGTCGGATGCCAGGTCCACAGCCATAGCGCAGCTTCACTGCCAGCGGAGTAGCAACAGCAGGGGTGGCCTCTTCAAGCCACACCCAGCTTGCGACAGCAGCAGAAGCTACAGCAACAGCCAGCATTCTGTCGCCACAAGCAAATTTAGCATCCGGGGCTTCCTTGCAGGCAGCGGCAGCATTCATGATGACTGTGGCAGCGATGCAGCAGCAACAGCAGCAGCAGCGACAGTCGGCGCCCATGCCATGCCATGGCAGCCCTTGGCTTGCCGGCCGCCCAGCAAGCCAGGAAACCGGCACGGCAGCCCTTGGGGCCAGGTCATGCCTGGCTTGAGCCCTGCTGCCACCCGCTATGCTTCGCAGCAGCAGTGCTCTTCTGACAGCAGTGAGCAGCAGCCAAGCAGCGCCACCAGCAGCAGTCAGAGCGACAGGCTGCGCCACACCATGCCCTTAGGAAGGCGGCAGCAGCAGGTGCAGCAGCAGCTGCGGCAGTCATGTCAACAGCTGCAGGAGTTGGCCTGTTTGCTGAGCAGCCCGCAGCAAGAAAGCACCGGCCTATGGGCAGCTGGCAACATCAGCAACGACAGCACCAGCAGGCACCTTGCTGGCAGCAGCAGTAGCTTTGCCAGCAGCCTCATTTACAGCCAGCACACCTGCAGCCCTACTGCTGGTGCTGCTGCTGCCTCGTGTGCTGGCAGCAGCAGCAGCATGCGCTTGGGTGGCGCCCTGCAGGCTGCAGAGGCACGCCTGGAGCTGCCGGCTGGGGGCGATGCAGGGTCGGGCCTGGGCGCCCCGCAACACCCGGCGTTGGCCATCAGCCAGGCTGCAGCACCAAGCACGGCACGGACGTCCTGCGGTGCGGCGCCCGGATCAGCAGTGCAAGAGGTCTCTGGCAGCAGCTGCCTTCATAGCAGTGGCAGCATGAGCATGCAGCAGTGCACACCTAGACCTGGTGAGTGCATCACTCCCATGACGGGCGCTGCCAAAGCTGCTGCTGCAAGGGTGTCCGAAGACTTGCCTGCTGATCCAGTCAGCTCTGCATCACCCTCACCAGCACCTCAGGCCCAGGCAAAGCACGAACCCCAGCAGCAGCTGCTGCATTGTGGTTTGCCGTCAACTGCTTCGGCCGCTGCCGCTTCTGCTGCCTCTTACAAGGAGCTGCTCAGCAAGTGCCAGGTGAGGCGGCTGGCGCCACAGCCACACATGCCGGGTGTCAGCGCTGCCTGCGGTGGTACCAGTGGCACGTGCCTTTGCTTGTCCGCCCGTTGCTGCCCTTGCCTGCGTGCACAACTGCTCACAACTGGCGTGAACACCCTGCTGTGCTGTTTCAACCCGCCTGCATGCTCCACACCCCTGCGCTTTCTGCAACCCCTTTGCCAGACACTGGTGCACAACAGCAATGCTGCATGGACGCAGTTGAGCTGGTATCACCGGCAGCGCATCTCAGGGCCGCTGCCAGGTGGCAACAGCACAACTCCAGGTGCGAGGCAGCAGAAGTGTGTGCAGCAAGAGTACGCTGATGTTGCGACGGCTGCATACATGCTGCTTCTGTGAATCGTGCCTATTGTCATGACCTTCTGCATGTTGCTGGTGATCTCAGACCTCTAAACAAGCTGGCTCTTGATGCTCTCTGATGATGCAATCCAGCCCACAGCATGCATGTAGTGCAGATCATGAGCATCAAGTGCAAGAGTGCATGAAAGCGACGAGTCCCCAGCACATGTCACCTTGTGTTGCTCGTAGATTCCATTTTGGGTAATCCTTTGTGTTGATCTCTTGCAGGGGCCAGCAGCAAGCCACTCAGCAGGATGGCTGACAGCAGCCAGAAGCAGCAGCTATGCATTAGCCTTCCAGTCACCCCTAGCCGAACTTCAACAGCGGCCCTGCCCAGCAGCCTGCGCCTGAGCACGCCGGCACGCCTGGCAGGCCTCAGGGCCTCCAGCATGTTCCCGGGCACCCTGCAGCTGCCAGGATCGCCAGCACACATGGCCATGGCAGGAACAGCAGCGGCGCATCACCTGTCAAGCTCCAGCAGCTGTGCCATGCAGCCTGGTGTCCGCGGCAACAGCACAGAAGCTGGACTGATGCCTGGCATGGCCAACCTGCTTCGCCAGCTTGGAGCGTGTGCCAGGCGCCCGCCGCGTCTGGTGGAGCATGCACTGCCGGTGCCAGCAGCCAGCCTCCAGGCCGCAAGGCAGGACACGTGCAGGCTGCCTGCAGCCGGACCTCGCCGCCCTGTGACAGCAGCAGCAAGCGCGAAGCGCAGCAGCCACCGCAGGCCAGCCCCTGGCAGGCATGGTGGCGGGGCCTGGAGGGTGGCGCAGCCGCTGTGGGCTGCAGCCCAGCTGTCAGGCCGCGTGTGCTGTTCTGCCATGAGGAGGTCTCCGCAGCAGCAGGTGTCTTGCCAGCAGCAGCTGCTCAGTGCGCAGCAGAGGATGTTGCTAGCCCAGCAAACTTCCCTTTTGGCTGCCGCAGCGCGACCAAGGCCGCCACCAAATGGGGGCAGCAGCAGGGGCAGGCACCGCAAGGTGGCTGCCGGCAGGCTGTGCGCAGCCTGAGCCCCATGAGCCTGACAAGTGAGGACGCTGACCTGGCGCATGCTGACGACGGCGGCTGCACTAGTCTGTCTCCTGCATGGAGTGTGCACACCAACTGGGCAGCAGTCGGTCACGACGATGATGCAGCAGCAGGCGGCCTGCGCAGCATGGCAGAGGCAGTGGAAGCAGCAGCCATTGACACCCCAGAGAACTGTACACACAGCTCCCTTCCGATGGCTGGTGTAGTCACTGCACTGGCCATGGTTACTGCAGCAGGGGCTGGAGGTACAGGGGAACGGCTGCCCCTGCAAAAAGTCACCAACACGCCCGTGCAGCCCCCTGTAAAGCCAGCAGCAGCACACACGCCAGGCATCAGCAGCATTGATGGCCTGGAGGACATGAGCCCCGCTGAGGCGGTGGCAGCACTGTCACAGCTGGCTCACAAATGAAGGCCTGTATGGACCAAGCCGTCCAAGTGGGGCTGAGTGGTGGCGTCGCTCCAGTGATCAGCAGGGGTGACGTGGGCATGTTTGTGCCCTCACCCACAGCTGACGGTGGTGCAGTGGGCCGCTGGCAGCAGGGTGGAAGAGCGATGAGCAGTGATGTGCAGCGCTGTGGTTCACACAGCTCGAGGTAACTGACATGACTTGCAGGGGCAGTAGCAGGGTATTGACAGCACTTTTGACGTTGCACCCATTGACAACTGCAGGTTATTTCATCAGGATTTGCTTTTCAAGGTTTGTGTGCTACGGATGCAGCACAGGTTGGTCACGCAGTGCCGATTTGTGGGCTGCACTTCCGCGTGTACCAGTGTGCAGCCACAGGGGAGGGAGTCGGAGGCCTGTAACAGTGGTTGACGGCTCCAGTGGTGTATGGGTGAACACTCAACACACGAGATACGCTTGTGGTTGGAAATGCTTTGTATGCGGTGATGTACTTCATTGGGTGCTGGTGCTGTGGTTGTTGGTGTGCGCTGCATGCTGGCAGGGCAACAGCTGTGCCTCCGGGGGCCCTGTGTCAAGGCAGTTCAGCGTCATGTGGTGTACAGGGTCAGCACACAGGGTCGGCGGCCTGGAGGGCGTCAGATTCAGCTGACGGAGCAGACGGGGTTGCCTTGACCCGTGAATGATACATGTGATCAATTGCAAGGATTGCTGAATTTGCCGGAAGTGCAGGAGACCGGGATTGGCATCAGCACCAGTGTGCGGCAGGGGTGTGTCATTGCTCCCATGCTGTTCAATTGTACTCAGGCAAGTGCAGGCAGCTAAGCCACAACGCTGTGGTGTGCAGCCATCCTACGATGCCACCGGCCGGTGCGCTGTTTTGAACATTCCAGTAGTGCTGGCTCCTGCTTGTTCACTACCTCCACTGCTTGTTCACTACCTCCACAACTGGCACGCTGATGATGTGGTGCTTGTAAGAAATGTAAGGAAGAGCTTGAGTGCATCCCCAGGGTAGTGGTTGACCTTGCCGCAAGATGGGCATGCATGTTGTTTACTAAACATCAGAGAGTATGTCAGCAAGACAGAGCTAGTTGCTGAGCAACTGTCAGTTGCTCTGGCACCATCTTTTTGATGGGCACTGCGGCGAGGCGTGCACCTCCCAGGATGGTGGCAAACGTGCCTAGCCAAACATCTGATTTGTAGCTATCTGGGTGGCGGTGTTGACACGACGGCTACCTGTGAACCCGGCTAAGCAATGCCTGTATAGGCAGGATTCTCTGAAGCAAACTTTGCCTTGATGGAATAGGTGGTGCTGATGCTATGGCTTGAATGGGTAATATGATGATGATGATGGAATAGGTGGTTGCCCAATGAGCCTGTCATTGGCTCAAAAACGGGCGATGTTTTCGTTGTGTAACATCCAAACTGTTGTTGTTGTTGTTGTTGTTGTTGTTGTTGTTGTTGTTGTTGTTGTTGTTGTTGTTGTTGTTGTTGTTGTTGTTGTTGTTGGGGCAGTTCTGGAAGATGTCGGATGGTGTCACCGTGCATTGCTGACTTTCTTCTGAAGGCTTGGAATGTGCGCAATACTTGCAAAGGTTCTGGAGCAGTGCTCCCTCCTCCTTCCGTCCCGGTGGGGCGCGGGGCCGATGGCATTGATGCTATGGCTTGAATGGGTAATGTGCTGATGATGAAGGCTTTGGGTTATGATGAAGATGTCTGCCAGTAAAGAGATGCGGTACTACACCATTTATGCTCTACTACACCAGCACGTACTGCCGACACGTTCGTTTGCGGATGAGACATGCGTGTTGACAAACAGACTTGCGGAGCACCTGGAGTGTATGCACTGCATATGATGGCATCCCAGCTGCCTGCGGCACGTGCGGCTCTGACAGGAACCGTTCAGTCATCAGGCAGCAGTGTGGCCCAGTCAGCCCTACGTATACAGCCAACCATTGGGGGGCTCGCCCTCAGTGGCTGGGGCATGGTTGTGTACATAAAAACTTGAGCGGGGTTTTCCTGGTCCAGGATTGCTTGTGGTGCATAGCTGCATCATCCTGGAGCCCAGGAGCCGCCTTGTTCTCGTCTTCTACATTTATGGGGCAGGACCCCCCGGGTTGTCCAATATAAATCATAGATGGAGTGAAGAATTTGAGTAGGGGCCGCCTTTGGTTTGGTGGCAGCACTTTGTACACATCAATTGCTGTTGCAACATGCAGCAGCTGGAACTCCCTCTCATACCATCTGAGATGGTAACGTTAACTGGACCCATGTGTAACTACTCTCTCTCAAAATGGACGGCCCATGTCGTCGCTGCTTGATGAGCTGTGCATGGCAATGTAAAGTCAACAGGGTTGGACACTGTGACAACACCCTGATCAGCATCATATGCTGTGTGCTTCCCTGTCCACAGGTGGACCTTTGCTGATCAAAGATCTTTTTTTGCCGCCATACTGGCTCTGCTGCTGCGTTAGAGTGCTGCTGCTTCTTCACAGCCTCTGTACGGTCCTTTTCTCCCACCTTCGGCGCGTGTTATGAACCTGCAGGGCAGGCCTAGTAACGTTCATTAAATGAACCTGATGCACCTGCAGCTGCGGCGTTCTGTTCGGTATTATGATCCATGCACCGGCTACACCGCCACTATGTCAAAAGAGACAGCACGCTAACGCAGCAGCATAAAAGCAAGCAAGCCAGCAGTGTCACCCGACCCCTGCATGCAAGGCTGCCGCATGTAAGCAAAGCTGGCTCCATCTATTGTGCTGCGCCGCTGGTTGTACTGATGAACACGTTGCAAGCATCCAAGTCCAGAGTAGTTGCTTTGGGGGCACCAACCCTTCCGCGTACAGGAAGCACAGGCAAGAGGGCTGCCCAACCTTCAATCTTCCTGCGCAGATTACCTGAAGCAAACGTAGAAAATGCAGCAGCAGGGGGCGCGTTACTGGGCTGGTGCCCCAGAGAGCCTGATCCTGCTGCCCCGTCTTGTACTCCGGTGAGATGTCACCCAGACTAGAACCCCAGAGCTCAAACACGCAGCATCCGCAACGACGCGTCAAATGAACTATGTGATTGTGAACCACGTCAGATCTGGTACTGGGGCAGATGTGTGCTTGCACGCCGGCCTCAATGACTGGCATGCAGTACATTTTGAACACCCCTCACACCAACAGCAACTGTGGCACGCTACGGTGGCCTGCAGACAGGCTGACCCGCTAAACCATTTTGAGGCTCGCGCTTCGCTATTTTTATAAAATATTGCAATTGCTCCACCGCTGAACTCCGCTAAACTCGCTAAACCCGCTGAACCGGTACATAAGCCAAAACTGCAGGTGTGTTTACATGCTAATTGACATTAAAGCACCACACGATCATCTACACGTCTGGTTGCCACCTGCTGGCCACCATGCCTCCCATAAACAAAGCACATGCATGGCACAATACCATGCCACTCGAGACTCTCCAAGCAAAACCATACTCATTACTGTTCATACAGTGGATTTACTGCTGCTGGTGCGGGATCTGCATTCCCTGCATCACGACTCAATCGTGGCTAGATCACTAGACAGGAGCGAAGAGTCTGGAAGCCGCGCCCCCACAGCTTTCACAGGCTTGGTGACGGGACACAACGCGGGCGTAGGGCACACGTTAATTTAAAACTGATAATCAAATACATAAAAATGCAATCGCTTGCTCTGTTCGCTGCATACATCGTGCTGTCTAGGGCTTAGAACGCATAACACCGCATATAGCGGGTTGAGCGGGCCTGAGGGCTGGCGCTAAAGGTCTCGCTAAACTCCGCTAAACCGCTATTCGTCAAAGGGGTTTACTTAGCGGGTCATCCTGACGCTACCATACCAGGGCCTGCAGTGACCAAGTGGTCAGGATATGTTACTGCTTTGTCACTTGTCACTTCATTCAGCGCAACTCCGTCGATGTCAACTTCACCGTTGTTGACAAGGTTTTTGTATCAAAAACTGCTTGCCTGGCGATTGCCTTGTCGCCGCTAACATTTGACTGCTGTGCGCATTGTCGGCTCTTTCACTGTTCACAAGCTCGCCGTCAGGCATCAAAGTTATTACTAAGTCACCTGTAGCTTATGAATAACGTAGTCAACATCAAACCCGTACAGAGCATTGTTGCTGCTGCTGCTGGTGCTGCTGCTGCCACACTTCACTAAGTCCCTTGCAGTCAATTCCCGGGTGTTGAAACAGCTACAGATGTGCACTGAATAAACCAGGGCGGGTTTACACCAGAATTCACATGGAGCTGGACTCCAGGAACCTGCACCTGGTGGACCATGTGACGGCACGGCTGAAAGTTTTCATCCAGCCTGCTTATGCTAAACAAGTAGAGCTAGGCGTCAAGAAAGAGCTGGACACGCATGTCTTGAGGTGAGCAGCGTGGTGACTGCCCGACCCGTCACATGTCAGCAGTGAAGCTGCCTCTTGGCAAGCCCTGCTGTAGCAGGGATTGCAGGACGCAATGGTGCAGCGACGCTGAGCCGTGGCGCTGAGCAGTGCATCATGCAGCTTGCTGCTGCCTGCAGGTACATGGAGGACCAGCAGGCGGTGCTGCTGGGCTACCGCGACGTCAAGGTCGCCAGTAAGCAGGTGATCACATGCTGCGGTGCCAGCTGTGCCGTGGCGTGTCTTGATCAGGCGACGGGGTGGGCTTGCCTGCAGCAGGCCAGCACTGCCCCGTGGCTCACCTGCGCAGTCTGCTGCCCATCACTCCTGCTGCAGGCGCTTCTGACCGCGTACATCCCCTACCTGACCATTGAGTGCACAGCGCAGCTGGTGCTGTTCAGGCCCAACATAGGCAATGTGCTGGGTGAGCAGCGACGAGTTGGTGTTGTGTGCGTGCTGGGGCCTTGTACCAGCAAAACAGCCGCCTGATGGTGCATGCTCACCCCCGTTGTCACGCCTGTCAGCTGCTGACGCTCCAATGGCAAGTATGTGCCAATGCAATGTTACACAGGTGTGTGTGACATATCCTGCTGCTTGCCTTTGATTCGTTTTGTCTGCGCCATCCAACATCCTGCGGCATGTGGCATGCTCCCACTGCTGCAGTCGGCCGCGTGCACTCGGCGTCCCCCGGCCAGCTCAGCGTGCTGGTGCTGGGCGGCATCAACGCGTGCGTGACGGAGGAGGAGCTGCCCGAGGGCTTTGCCTTTGACCTGGACGTGAGCAGGCGGCGCGGCAGGCACCCGCAGCCGCAGCGGTGATGGCACCGCGCAGCAGGCACATGCACCGGCCCACGCACCAGCAGCCGCCCGCCATGCCCTCCGCCATGCGAGTGCTGGGCTGCAGCATGTGTGATGCCGCGGTGGCCCGCCATGGCAGCCGCCACCCATGGTGTGCTGCAAGCCGTGATGCTGGTGTCTGCCTGCACAGGTCCATGTCGGGGCGACTTGCTGAGTGCATGTCCTGCTGTCGCCCCTCGCAGAACAATTGCTGGGTGCGGCATGGCGACTACTCGCGCGCCATCCTCATGGGCGACATTGTGGCTGTCAAAGTGCTCAGGTGAGGTGCTGCTGGCAGTTGCGGATTCCCGCTCGGCTAAGCCCAGTGTTGCAGTGTGCTTGCTCACCGTAACCACCCAGTGCCTGATGGCAGCTGCTGCACCTGGCTGGCCCGCCTGCACTGCCTGTGGCTCCTGTGGTGTCGCCTGGCATGGCTGCAGTGCGCCTGTGACAGACGTGGACCAAGAGCAGCTGCTGTTCAACCTGGACGCCTCGATGCTGTCACAAAGCACGGGATTGTTGCAGCAGCAGCCGCCACTGCAGCAGCAGCGGCGAGCGGAGCTGCAAGCGGCAGTAGCTGCAGCGGCAGCGGCAGCAGCAGCAGCAGCAGCAGCCAGGGCAGCCCAGAAGGCAGCGCGCAAGGAAGCCAAGGCAGCAGCCAAGGCAGCGGCCAAGGAGGAGAGGGACGCAGCCAGGGCAGCCAGGAAAGCTGAGAAGGCTGCAGCAAAGGCAGCCAAGGCTGAACAAAAGGCTGCCAAGGGCAAGCAGCAAGAAGAATCAGCGGGAGGGCAGCCGCCGCCAAAAAGGCAAAAGCGCAGCCAGTCGCCGCAGCTGCAGCAGCAGCAGCACGAGCAGCATAAGTCTGGGCAGCTGCCGCAAACTGGCAGCATGCCTGCAGCAGGTCGCAGCAGCAGCGATCAGAGTCCTCCTCAGGCTCAGGCTCAGCAGCAGCAGCAGGAGCAGCAGCAGCAGCAGTCTGGAAAGAAGAGCAGCAAACACAAGCACAAGGATAAGCACAAGGACAAACACAGGGACAGGAGTGATGGCAAGGCTAAGCACAAGGACAAGCGCGGTGGCAAACATCAGCCTGCTGCTTGACTGCCATGACAAGGTCCTACCTGCCAAGTTTGATTGCAAGGCGAAGCAGTATACTTGCATGACTGCACACTGCGACCATGCAATCAGGGCAGCTGCTGCCGCGCACGATTTGGTTGCTGGCAACGTGTTTTCAGGATCTGGGAAGGGATGAACGGTGGCAGCTACTCAAGGCACTGCAGGAGATGAGTGTGCACATGCTGCTTGCTGCATCGTTTGTATAGTGACACGACTCCCGGACAGCTCTACGTTGGGCGCAGAGCCCCATCATGGCATCAACCGCCCCCTTCAGGCCATGGAGCACATTTGCCCGTCATGTGCAGCACTGTACAGTGGGTGTGCAGTGGTGGAGACTGTTTTGCATGCTGGTGCCGTGTCCTTTCACTTGCAGCAACCATGCTTTCGTGAGGCCGCTGCGTGTGGAAATATCCATCCAGTGTTGGGCATGCCGGTGCTGTTCCCCTTCACATCTGCAATGCACTGCAAAGTGGGACTGCCTGATGTGTGACATGCTGTGAGGGCAGCTTGCGACACGCATGGCACACTGTGCTGCCACCTGCAGTGCTTTGTGGCCGTTTGAGAGCCGCGGTGCCAGAACTGCCTGCCCCAACAGTGCTCTTGCACATACACCTTGTCAACCACTGGCCGGCTCCTGCTGTGCCACAGCGTATATCGTGTTGTCACTGCTGCATTGTCAGCAGCGGACACATTGATGTGCTGATACTGTGTGTGACGGAGCAGCCCCATTATGGATGCTACGGCCCCTGTACTGGGTGTAGATTGACCAGTGTTGACAGTCAGTGAGTGCTCAACAATCTCTTTGCTTCCTGGCTGCAGCACGGTGCTGCGCTTCCACAAAGGGAACTGCAAGGTGGTTTTCTGTAGCTGGTTACATCGCATGCCATGGTGACAGCTGTTAGTTCACAGGGACCATTTAAACCTGGTTCTTTCACAGTCACAGTTCACAGGAGCCGTTGAAAGCTTTCTTTTACAGTCTCTCCCTGCACAGCTGCCGCTCTACAGTGTTAGACACAACAAGGTTCTGAGCCAATTAGGACATGCCTCATGATCAGGCCTTTGCTGTGCTTGCCATGTCCGTGTTTGTCAAAAGGAGCAGCACTTGTGCACAGCAGCAAGAAAGCAAGCAAGCCAGCAGTGTCATCCTACCTCTGCATGCGAGGCTGCGCATGTAAGCAGAGCTGGCTCCAGTGTTTGTGCCGCAGCTTGTCGCATTTGTAAAAAACGGATTTAACGGCTCCTGGGCTCCAGGTAAATGCAAAAAGGACATACCTTCAAAGCATTGCTTTTTGTATCTTGCTTTGGAACGTGTGCTTTCCTGCAAACCTTTACATATGTACTGACTGTATAGTCAGTTCTGACAGGCTGCAGTTACCTAGGTCTTGTCATCAGGGTACCCTCAGGTTACAGGCTGTCAAGAACAGCAGCACTCCAACGCAGCAGCAAAAGGCAAGCAAGCATTTTCAAACTTGCAAAGCAGTGTTACCCTACAGGCTGTCATCATCATCATCATCATATTACCCATTCAAGCCATAGCATCAGCGCCACCCTACAGGCTGTAACTGGTTACCAGCTGCAACCCTTTACATGGTTACCAGCCTTGTTTCAAAGTTCCTGGACGCAGAAGGGTTGGTGCCCCTGAAGCTCCTGGATATGGACAGCTGCTTTCTACAAGTCATCAATGGCACCAGCATCGTTTACAGTGGGTGGTTCGCGTTGCGTGCATGAGCAGCAGCAGTCATTCGCTTTCATGTGGGGGGTTGGGTGGGCTGCCAGTGTACTGCATGCTAGTGTCGTGTCCTCTCACAGTGGGGGCGCATGCTCGTATGCAACTTTCCCTCTGGGTCAGAGTGCTGCTGCTTGTTACATACAACTTGCTAGGCTAGCTTGCGTTCAGGGCTGGGTGGGAGCAGAGTGTCACAGCAGTGCTACTGCGGTAGTACAATGTTCTGCATGCTAATGCCGTGTTTTCATATCCTCAAAATCTGTGGTTCCTGCAACTCTTGAATGGCTGCCTTAGTACTGTACTGATGCTATCACCACATAAGAGCGATGCACCTGTGTGATGAAGCCCGCTCTGGCAACACCCGAAAAACGGTTGAACGTGAGCATGTACCGCAAACACACTTCCCTGATGTTACATGGTCACATCACCGCTGTGCAACAACCGCAACCATCAGCCCCTTCAGCTTGCCCCTAAAGCTAATGCAACTTGCAGCATAAGTTGAAGCAATTGCCTGAACACTGTGCTTGCCACGAATACAGTGCTGCAGCTTCAAGCAACAAGTTGTCACACAGCACTGATGTCATGAGTGCAGCATCATGCCTAATGCATGCCTGCAGTGCTGTGTCCTATCCCATCACCGCCGAGGAGCATACAGGGCACTGCCCTAAGGCTTATAGCCGCCAGCGCCGCTCAACGAAAGCGCAAGCAACCCCTGAAACAAAACCGCCCCATACCACCATCACTGTGGCTGCCATCTTCATGCCAGTGGTTCCTGCAGCACCACACTCAAACAGGCTGCATGTGACAGCCGCACAGCACACATGATGTGCAGCATGACCGCAGTCTGTGCCCTGCAAGGTCAGCTGCAGCCTGCGCCACAGCCCTGCAACAAACAGCCAAGGTGCAGCACGCCACACATGTTCTGCAACGCAACGATAAACTAACCAAGCAGCAAACAAGCACCCCAGCTACTATACACGTAGTCAACTTACACAGATCAACCAAGAGACTGCCTGCAAGCACCTGGCGGGCTGCGGTACGCTACAATGCAGCATGTCCACCCCCTGACAATAAAGTTACAGTCATACACTGCTTGAAAGCGTGCGCAAATGGCAGCACACCTCTTAGGTGGGTATGTGAACACACCCACACGCAACAGCCCACACACAAAACCACAGCAAGACATACCACCAAGTTTGCAGTTCCTGAAACGCCAGAAGAGTCACGCACGATCCTCCCCTGGTTCCAATGCCAGGGTGGTACTTGCCTCTTGGCACGCTCGCTCACACAACTCACCAGCCTCTTGCTGCTGCAGCTGCAGCTGACTCGACCATTTGGGCAGAAACGCCTGCTGCAGCTGCTGCGTGGTGCTCCAGGCATGGCTGCCGCGTGTGGCAGCTGCATCATAGCCCACTGGTGGCCGCCGCGCGCTGCTTTGTGCAGCGTTGCTGTCTGCCATCACCCCTTCATGCTGTGAGCTGCCACCAGCGCCAGCAACCGATGCTGCCCTTCTGGCTGGGCTGGGTAGATCTGCCTCTGCCAGGAATGTCAGCTCCTGGCAGCTGCTGCTGCATGAAGGTGCAGCTGAGCTGCCACAGCAGGGCCCGAACGCCTCAGCAATGCTTTCTAGCCCAGGAGGCATCGTTACAGGAGGGAACCTGCACAGCAGGCATGCGAAGGCAGAACACAGTACCAACACAACACAGACTATGAGTCAGCAGAGGCATGTGCAAGCCATGACAAGCACAACGTCACACAGACCAGTTGCTAACCATGTCTTCGGCGTGGCATGCCGCTCCAGCACCCTGCCTGACACAGCTGACCCGTCTCTCTGACAGTCACAGCCAGTCCCATCCAGCCCCCAGCCTGGCTGTACCCCTCCGCCCCACCACCCCACAGCACCCCGCCACCACCCACCTGAAGCAGGGTGCTACCAAGCAGTTGGGCCCAGGCTGCAGCGTGCCTGCCGCGTACATCTGCTGCTGAGCAGCGCACTCCTGGGGCGCGCCCACGTACACGGGGCGGCCACTGCGCCGCAGCCTGCGCGCCTGTGCGCGCCTGCTCACGGCCCTCAGGTTGAAGGTGCGCGTGATCAAGCCCAGGGCACCCTGCGCAGGGGAACCCCTGCAGCAGTCGACCGAGCCGCTGCTGCCAACACTTGGGCGACTCGGCAGCGAACTGCATGCTGCTGCCAGCAGGTGCTCGTCAAGGCACCCGCCGCTGCTCTCGGGCGAAGCTGCGCGCATGCACTGCGCATTGATGCTACCCACCGCCATGATGAGGCCCACACACATGCACGGCACCAGTATGGCTGGCAGCAGCAGCACCAGCAGCGACGACAGACCACCCTCCTCTTCACCTGGAGCAGGCAAAACAAACAGCGGGTCAGCGCAGTAGTTGCGCAGTCTGTTGCTTGGTGCGCACACCGGCACAGGCAAGCTGCGATAATGCCATCACGCGGCACTGAGGGAGGTGGCACAGCCGCATTTTCCATGATGTGCAGGTGAGCAGGGCGTGGCCACGCCCCAGCATGTCGCGCGCACGCACCCGGCACTGGCCGCAGGCTGGCATCTGATGCTGCGCGCACGTCGAAGCGCAGCACGCAAGCTCCATAGCGCACGTGCATGGCTTCGTCTGGCCGGCGGAACTCAACAGACACAGGCACAGCCACGTGGCCTGCGCTGCCAGGCAAATGCCCGCTGATGGTGCCATGTGCAATGTTCACGTCTGTAAGCATGCAGAGCAAGCAGCAGCAGCAGCAACCTTACCAGGCTGTCACAGACGCTATGGCTGTGTGTGTGTGCAAAAGCAGAGAGCACCATGCAGGTACCGTCAAGTGCTGCATATGCCACATAGCGCCATAAGCGTGTGTCAGGCAAGACATGGTAGAAAATATGCCAGCCATTGGTGCCACTGCAGTGGTGGCAGACGCTGGGCCACCAACCTGTCACATTTGCCAGCAGCCTGATGCCAGCGCAGGGCGTGTGCCGCTTGTGCGCCTGGTGCGGCCAAGCCTTGATGCTGCACTCCTTCACGCGCATAGCGACAGAAGTAAAGCATGCAAGCTGGCTGCTAGGACCGCACTGCGAATGGCCGGCCAGCATCAACATCGCAGTGCCTGCAGGATGCACAGCGCAGTGACGATGAGTCCAGTGCTTGGGCGACTGTGCCTGTCATGCCACGCCAGCCACGAGCTCATCAAACTGCACTGGCACGTAACAGCACCCGCATCAGCGTAGTTGCTCACCTTGACCGCAATCAAAGCCCTGGTAGGCAGCAGTGCTGCTCAGCAGGGATAACAGCACCAGGCCCATGCTGCCAGCCCATGCTGAGGTAACCCGATGCGTAACTCTGCCATGCATCTGTCGCTGCAATGTATCTTGACGCGTTGCCTGCAGCCCAGCGTCCTGTTGCCGATGTTTGACAGCAGGTGCTATCTTGATGAGGTGCTGGATGCTGCTCCACGCAGACCGGCGAAGTAAGCGTTCTGCCGTCTAGCTGGTCACTCAAGGATAATTGCATACCATGTAGGCTGTTACAACTATCGGTTCAGCACAGCAGCAAATAGATGCTTCCACTCCAGACTTAATGCGCTAAGCGCGCAACACAAGCCAGAAGTAACACAGATGTAGGTTCGTAAGCGACGTGTGCGTCTCGACAAGTAGATGACAGGGCTGGCCAGCGACAACTCGGGCAGCTGACCTGTGTTAGCACTTAATGAGAGTACTCGCGTTGTGTATCGTATGTTTGGTACTATGCTAAAGTTCATGTAAGTGTTCGGCTGCGACGTGACGGTGCTGCGCCAGGGCAGCACACTGGCCCCCTGTATTGTCCACAACCCTGAACCACATATAGCTATCGTTGTAACCCCCAAGGTCAGGTCCGTCTCGATGGTGCGGCCGTCTCGGTGGTGAGGTCAAGCTCTCTTTCTGCAAAAACACTCATCAAGCTTCAAGGCTGTATCCCTTGCTGGCTGTGTCCCAGCTGAGCTGGCTGCAGCATGCATGCTGTAACAAGTGCAGGATCCTACAACCGCACTACAACAACAGCCTTGTTGTAGCCCTGCTGTAAACAGGTTGTAGACGTGTTGTAGCCTGTGTGTTGCAGCAGGTTGTAGTAAAGTGGGATTTGTAGTTGTGTTGTAACAACCCAGTTGTAGTCACACTTCATGTTTGATTGCCCTGCTGCTTCTGCTCAGAGGGATAGTATGTTTGCTGAGATTAGATCCCTGCCTGGTTGCGTTGAAAATTTGCGCAGCGTTTTGTCCATGGCTGATTCGTCAATCAAGGTGTTGCGTTTTGTATCTGATGATACTTGGGGCAGTTCTGGAAGATGTCGGATGGTGTCACCGTGTATTGCTGCTTTTCTTGTCAAGTCTTGGGATGTGCGCAATGCATGCAAACATTCTGGAGCAGTGCTCCCTCCTCCTTCCGCCCCGGTGGGGCGCGGGGCCGATGGCGCTGATGCTATGGCTTGAATGGGTAATATGATGATGATGATGAACCCAGTTGTAGTGTAGTTGTAGTCAATTACCAGCTACAAAAATTGGTTGTAGTTATGAGGTTGTAGACAGGTTGTAGACGTGTTGTAGACGTGTTGTAGCCTGTGTGTTGTAGCTAGGTTGTAGTAAAGTGGGATTTGCAGTTGTGTTGTAACAACCCAGTTCTAGTGTAGTTGTAGTCAATTACCAGCTACAAAAATGGTTGTAGTTATGAGTGCTGTGCCTTGTATTAGCCCATACATGCTGTCATAACCTTGCACAGTCTGTCAGCAACAACAACAAGTGCATACAACCACAATGCTGCAGGACTGCAGCACACCATAATGAGCCGCTGCCAAACCAAGATGTCTCAGCTGTGCATGCAGTTGCAGACAGGATGTAGGCAGGTTGTAGGGATTATGCCTTCCCACAAAGATGCACTGTACTGCGACAACTCATGGTACCATGTACCGGTACACACCGTATGGAACCACCAGCTTTAAACTCGGTGACTGTCTGCCATGGCCTTTTGGAAGTTAATCCCAAGCAGGTACACCACCCTACAGGCCTGGACAGTTTCAGCAACAGCCCTAACAATGAGTTCGCTGACACGAGCGGATGAGACAAATTAGTGCACTGGCAGGCCTGCATGATGTCCCAACAATTATTGTTCCATGAACAAGCACGAACATACAATGCCCA
Organism: Scenedesmus sp. NREL 46B-D3; assembly: GCA_014080715.1. Taxonomy (NCBI): domain Eukaryota; kingdom Viridiplantae; phylum Chlorophyta; class Chlorophyceae; order Sphaeropleales; family Scenedesmaceae; genus Scenedesmus; species Scenedesmus sp. NREL 46B-D3. Next base: position 62,084 of record JACERP010000333.1, read on the forward strand.
CCAGAAAGCACATGCCAAAGGATAAAAGCACATCCAGATTATATTCCTCACCATTTGCTGATATGCCAGGGCTGCCAAATAGGCATGTTTTAGCAATGAAACACAACAGTCATATTATATGACTGTTGCGCCCTACGCGCGCCCGCGCTCACTGTGCTGCGGACCACACCCAGCGCAGCTTGCACAGGCCGAACAGCACAGCCATCAGCAGCGCAGCCACAGCACCCAGGCCCATCAGGCAGGTCTGCAGCCAGCGCAGGAGCTTGGCGCCACGCCCGGCTGGCCTGCCTGCCGCCATCATCAGCATGCGCGCCGTGGGGCAGGCATCGATGGCTGCGTCCAGCTCGCTGCACCTGCCCCGCCCGGCGTCAGCGCGCTGGCGCAGCAGCAGCAGCGCTGGCGCAGTGCGCGCCTCCTCCTGCTCCCGCCGTGCTGCCACTGCCGCCTGGCGCGCGAGCTTCAGCGTCTCCAGGACGGCGCACGCTGCGGGCGACCCTGCGCACGGGCAGGTGCGACGTGGCAGCACACACGAGGGGCTTGAGCGGCTGGTGTGCATGCGTCATGGGACAGTCTGGTGAATACGCCATTTGGAACGCAGGGCATGCAGCCGGTATCCAAGTCAGTGCTGATGGCAACGTGACAAGGAACCAAGGCCAGCTTCAAGCAGTTGCGCAGCAACGTGCGCGCAGAGTCAGCGTCTGTACATGCCTGCAGGCAGCGCAGCGCCGGCGCGCTCACCACGGCGCGCCTTCTGCGCTGTGAAAGCCGCCATCTCCCTGTCATACTGCAGCATGGTTGGCAAGGGCGCACAACAACACGTGTCAGTGCCCTGCCAAAAGCGGCGTTGGAGTGTTGTACCGATGGCCTGGATCTCTTTGCAAGTGGAGCCACCCGCCAAACACATGCAGGCCAAGGAGGGGTTGCTGATCAGCAGCGGGACTGCCGCGCTGCAGCCTGCCGCCTGCAGCTGGCCTGCCGCAGCCTGGATGCATGAGCTGAGGACGCCAGTGCGGCAGGCCGTGAGCCTGGCAGTGTGAGCAGCCACTGTGCGGCCGTCCAGCCCCACCTCCGCCTCCACTCGTGCCACTGACGCCTCCACTGAGCGCACCAGCGCCCCTGCCTCTTCCTCTACAGCCGCCCAGTCAGCCAGTGCGGTGCGTAGCTGATGCACCAGGCCGGCAGCATCCTGCAGGGCAAGTGGCCAGCATGACTGGGTGTGGAGTGAGCAGCAGGACACAAGCGCACACAAGCGGCGAGCCAGAGAGCATGCTGCTGTGAGGGAAGTGTGACAGCACATGCAGGCTTTCCTGGGGGAGAGCATACATGAGTGATATTAACAAGGATGTGCCACTGTGCAGCCACCAGGATACAGGCACAGGCGGATAGTCCTGCTGCGGCAAGGAAGTTTGCAGAACACTGTGCAGCAATGTCGGCACCAGCAACATCATGCACTACAGCGGCCGCTGCCGGCAAGCAACCAACGACAACAAGGCTCACCCCTCCCTCAGCTGTCTCAAAGGTGCTATCGCCAACCTGCTCTTGTCCGCGTGCTGGTGCGCGTGGCACCGCAGCAGCACCTGGCCTTAGCACCTCGTCAGCGGCACATGGCGCCAGCGCCTCATCTGCCGCATCCTGGCGCTTGTCAGCGGACCGAGTCACACGCAGCGCAGGCAGCGACGTGCTGCCGCGCACGGGCGTGGCGGGTGCAGGCGTGGCTCCTGCTGCAGTAGCTGCCGCCTGTTTGGCTGATTTGGTCTGCCAAGCATACCGCCTGTGCAGTTTGGGGAGGACGCTGGTCATGTTTGCTTCTTCTGCACAGCTCCTCAGGACGCCCACAGCTGACTCCTCTGCACATCCGTGGCATCATTAGAGGTAAAGTAGGGGCAGGGGCAGGGGCAGGGGCAGCAGCAACAGCAGCAGCAGCAGCACAGGCAGGCTTCAGCTGGTTGGCGCAAAATACAAAAGCAGGACGATCAGGTCATCACAGAACAGTGGACACGCCAGAGTACAGTGCATATTAATGTGATATGTTTAATGCTTTACTCTTCACACACTCCAGCCACCTTCCACGATCCGAGCCCCCCAAATCCTCCACCACTCCACCACAAACCACCCACGTCGGTGCACATGCATCAGCGAGGGGTGGGCATCTGGAGTGGTCAACGGAAACCCTAGTTTACTCACCGGTCTGTTGTCTTCCAGAATGGTGACAGATTTTGAAAGAAAACGTGGTTTTGCTTCTGTTGGCAAAGAATACCTCCAAGCTCAGGGGCTCTGGCACTTTGAGGTAGTGCAGCTCCGCGATGATCAGCGCGTGCTTCTCATCAAGCCTGCTGCCCATACCTGCGGACCACACTAGTGACCTCCTTTTGCTGTCCGTATAGATGGTTACTGCTTCTTGTACCCGAAAAGTTGCACTCGAAACTTGCGGCGTTACAGAATCCGTGCCAGCCCTGTCTCTAAAACGCTGTCTGCGATGTTCCGTACATCTTGTGATATAATTTCATACTCTGTTGGCCAATGTTAGCCCTCAACTGTCTCGGATCTGGTTCTGTCACGTTTGTTCATTGTCACTTGGGCTGGCACGTGTCATCACACTGCCCCACGCCCAGGGTGACCCGCTAAAGTGAACTCCGTTAGCGATCAGCGGTTTAGCGGCGTATATCAAAACCTTTAGCGCCAGCCTTCAGGCCCGCTCAACCCGCTATATGCGGTGTTATGCGTTGGTTACCCGTTGGTTACCGGTAACCGGGTACCCGTAATCAAACTAATGCATAGTCGGACAAATGATAGTGGGCTTCACAAGTAGCATGTCGGAAACACTAATTCAGAGTAGGATATTGAGCAGAAGCACGCCACCCACACGAAATAATAGTAGAAAACGAGTGTCTGGTATTGTGCGTTGTCGAGCTGTTTTTCGTGCTTTTCGCCTTGTGTTTGCTTTCAGATTGCTTCAACCACTTTCTCAACCAATTGCACACTGCTGGCTACCTGGACGGGTGCAGCGCGCCAATCCATCAAACATCTGACACTGTGCCCTGCACACTAAATCATAGTCGTCTCGCCAAACGAAACATGTAAACACACCTGAGATAGCAGGTAAACCCAACCTACTTTTTATTCAACCCGACTATGTATTAGTGCGATTACGGGTACCAGTCTGGTAATATATTAGGTATATACTAGAAGGTGCAACACGTGAAGAAGAAGAAGCACTCTAACGCAGCAGCAAAAGGCAAGAAAGTGTCACCCTACCCCTGCAACATGTGCGCTGCCGAGTACTTCAGCCCGCACAACGTGCAGGTAGCATTGAACATGGTACTGCAGGTCGTAGTAGCTCAACTTGAAGGGCCTGATCTGTAGTGACTGCGCTTGGTGATGCGTCTTATGAGGATCATGCTTCTGGCTGTTGTGCCCAGTTGTTGCTATATACATAATGTGCCCAACAGCACAATCCAAAACTGAACGCATACAGGAGCACTTGCAAGTGTTGCAGCCACCAAGATTCAGCGTATGCAGGGGGTTCGGCTGCCACACCAAGTGTTTACAGCTGAAGGGAGGCGTCCTGGTGGTGCTGTGGCGGTGACACCGTGGCACAAGTATGTGCAGAGCCTGCTGTGCAAGTATGGTGTGAATGTTGTGACCGCGGAAGGCAGAGCCAGTGCGTGCAAGAGCCATGTCAAAAAGCAGGTCAGGACACTACATGCTGAAAGGATTGCATGTGAAACGTAGGAGCACTCCACTCTGAGTCGGTATATTGCTCATGTGCATCCCACTCATGTTGATGCTATGGATTTCAGGAGGCCTAGGCCGTACTTGCCTTGAGTGGCAATACCACGTGGTATTGAATTGCTTTTACCGAATTACCGAATTACCAAAGTAGGGGCACTGGCCCACCCGCAAAGGAGCCAAACAAGGCTCATGGGGTCCACAAAACTCAAAAGAAGACCATCAACCGAAAGAAGCCGCAACCTCAACAAGCTCAGAGAGCTCAGAACTCAGAAAGGAGCCAGACAAGGCTCGTGGGGTCCAAAATATCTCTCCACAACCAAAGGGGGGGAAATGGAGGCAGAGCATGCACACACAAGCAGCCAACATACAGTATAATTTAGCGGTAAATCCATGCGAAAGGGCACAATATCTGGTAGCAGCATCGGTGGCACGGTGAACCACGCAACAAACCAGGATGGGGGATGTGGCCCTCCTCTGTGGGGGCAGCATACTCCTCAAGCAACAGCACAACCAAGAAACAAATATGGATGTCAGCATGGCTCAGGTGGCATCAAAATGCAACATTATGCGCAAATTCCATAAGGTCCATAGGCAACCTTGTCTCAAGTGGCAAACTGGTGAAAGCTCAAAGAACTCAAAACGCTGACAAACGCAGCACTACAAGCACAAAGGCAAGATGATTGCTGTGACAACGATGCTATGACATCACGTGCGTGTTCGTATGGTTGTTTGTGTGTACATGAGCGTACTAGTCAGTGTGGGGGTCGCAGAGCTAACTCCACTTCAGGATGTCCTTGTTGTGGTGCAGAAGTTGAGTCTTTGTCACACTTGATGTTTGATTGCCCTGCTACCTCTGCTCAGAGGGATAGTATGTTTGCTGAGATCAGATCCCTGCCTGCAGCTGGTTGCGCTGAAAGTTGCGCAGCGTTTTGTCCATGGCTGATTCGTCAATCAAGGTGTTGCGTTTCGTATCTGATGATATTAGGGCAGTTCTGAAAGATGTCGGATGGTGTCACCGTGTATTGCTGCTTTTCTTGTCAAGTCTTGGGATGTGCGCAATGCATGCAAACATTCTGGAGCAGTGCTCCCTCCTCCTTCCGCCCCGGTGGGGCGCGGGGCCGATGCCGCTGATGCTATGGCTTGAATGAGTGATATAATGATGATGATGCACCACCAAGTTACCAACAAACAACACACAGCTGGGTACTCGTCATTGCAACGACACCAATTGGCTGCGGCTGGTACCTTCCTAGGGTTTTAGGGTTCGGTGCTGCCGGTGCCACCATGGTTGGCCAACCACATGAGACATCCGATGTCTGCCTGAGCCAGGCCATGCTGGCAAACATGCAGCAGCTGCGCCTGATGCCTTGCACAGCCCTTGCAAGCGCAGCCCCTGCCTGCGTCAGCCACATAAGCAGCGCTGCTGTTGGAAAGCCAGAGCCACAAATGGAAGCGACACAATTAAAAACATGTTGGCCGTTCTGCAGGCGTTCTGCCTTGTGTTTCAATAAAGTACTAGTCTACTTAGTAATACATGCCATGCAGACTATGCCATGCAGGTACAACAGCGCTACCGCGCAGGACAATACCCTGATATATGTGCACAGTGTGTGGACTAGTAATGAACTCAAACATAGGTTGCCTGGTGGACGCCTTTCACATCACCTGACACCCAGCAAACACACAGGCTGTTTCCACTGCAGTTTATTATGACCATAAATCAATGAGGGTAGGGCAGCTGATAAAGGATGGAAACAGGCGCTCTCCTGTATCAACCAGAAGCTGCAGCAAGCGCCTGTCGGCAGCGCACACCGCCCTCGCATACGCCACAATGGCACACTGCACATGACAACCAGCGACTGCCAGCAGAATCGCATTGTGCGCTGCCCTCATCCCTGTTAGGGTTCAGTAGTACTAGCTGCCTGCCGGTTCCAGCACGTCCACCCATACTGCTGGCAGATTCCTGCCATGGCGCCTACAGCCCAGGGCTCCTTGTCAAGGTGGTGGCAGGGCTGGGTGGTGAACTCAGGCGCGTGCTCAGGCCGCTCACCCAGCAGCCGAGCCCAAGCCCTGCTGTCAACTGCCACAACGCGCGTGGCTGACAGCCCGTTCACTGAAGCAGCGTCAAAGGTGATGAGCAGGCCCTCCCTGCAGCCACGATCCTTGTCTCTCAGGTAGCGCCGCAGCTGTGCTGCGTGCTTCTCCCGCTTGTGCTGGCCCTGGTCACTGGGCAGCAGCTTGTACTCCACCACCAGCAGGGGTGCGCCGCCTGCCAGGCTGAACAGCACCAGGTCGCTGCGCCCATGGCCCAGCCTGGCCTCGCTGCAGATGTGCTGGCGCTCACCAACAGCCAGCAGGCCCACCAGCAGCCGCAGCACCTGGTCCCTGACGCAGCAGCGCGCGGCAGTAGCCAGGCAGGCGGGACAGGCCCGAGCAGGCGGCATGCAGGACGCAGACGGTGGGGCCCGCTCTTGCAGGGATGGAGTTGTAGTTGGTGCATGGCATGCTGCTCACATGTGGGCTGCCAGTGTACTGCATGCTAGTGCCGTGTCCTCTCACATGCGCAGAAGACGGGGCCCGGTCTTGCAGGGATGGTGCAAAGGCAGATACATGCTGCACTATAGCGTTGAAGTGCTGCAGGTACGTTTTTGCAGCTCAGGTAGCGATGGTGCACCTGTAACCAGGCAGGCACAGGTGGTTGCCAGCTGCTGCAGCAGGTTACCTGAGGCCGCACTCCCCGCGCCCTTCCACTGCGCCAAACTCTGCCTGCACCAGCCTGCTGACAGCCACCACCACAGCAACCAGCTCAGCAGCACTGGGCGGCTGAGCCTGGCTGCCCTGGTAGTAGGCGCGCGCATGCAGCACAATGCGCTCAAGCTTGCCTGTCGCTTGCCACACACTGCCAGCATTTGCTGCTGCTGCCCTGCTGAAGCCCAACTGCCCTGCAGCAGCAAGCAGCCTGCTGCTGTTGGACGGCCTGCTGTGCTGCCCTCCTGTGGCGGCTCGTTTACATGCTGCTGCAGCTGCAACTGCTGCTGCGCCTGGTGCTGCCCATGCTGGCAGCTGCATTGGCCTAGCCTGGCGCAGCAGCCACACGATTCGGCTGCCACACCAGCCTGCTACCTGCCCTGGCCTGCAGGCATCAACCCAGGTGCGTGCAGTTTAAACAGGCCATGGCGCTGGTGTGCTGGGTTCAGGCAAGAGGCTGCGTGACTTTTCAAACAGTGGCTGCAACAGACAAAAGACGCCAAGCACATACTTGAGCACAAAGTCAAAGTTGACATGCGGGCAATCACTTATTCATTTACAAACTGCCTGCACGCTTACACTCCCCAATGTTCATCACTCACAACACTGTGCAGCACATCATATGCCAAGCATATACACACGTCTAAATCTGCGCCAACACACACTGCATTGCTGCCAGGTCACAGCGGGCACGCACCCGTGCGCCACCGCGACAGCTGCTGCCATGCAGCAGCGCCTGCAGCCCACGTACACAAGCCCCACCGCCACCCTGCAATGGCAGCATGCATGCAACAAGCAATCAGCACAAGCAATGCCGCCAAGCTGCTAGTACCTGCACAGGCCATGTACAGCTTGCTGGCATGCCGCATCGACACACCAATACAAGCCAGTACAGCACAAGCCTTGGCGGGCCACAGCATGCCAGCTGTCACCATTGCAACAGAAGCAGCAGCTGTGGCCAAGCTTGTAAAAGCAAATCCAGCTCGTGCCTTGCACCTTCAGCATTTTGCCTAAAGACCGAGTATGCAACATGAGGACTGTGTTTGCCACCAAGGCACTGCTGATTCAGCTGCGGCACAGCCATCACATCCCCTAACATTGATGCTCCCTGCTGATCCCGCCCACTACAGCAAAGCAGCAATAGATGCTGTACAACCCATGCACAAGGCCGCAGACTCACCAAAGCCATGCAAACCTAACCACACACCAGCCTGGGGGCACAGCCCAAGCCCCATGCAGCTGCACACACCAGGCCATCCAAGCCCCAGGTCCACACACCAGCCTAGCTACAGCCCAAGGCCAAGCATGCACACACACCAGGCTGGCCACGTCCATGCTTGTCCATGCTTGCCCATGCCCAGAGGCGCACACACGCACACCAGGCTGGCCACGCCCCCTTGCCCACCATGCATACACATACGCACACACCAGGCTGGCCACATCCCCTTGCCCACCATGCATACACATACGCACACACCAGCTGGCCACGTCCCCTTGCCCACCATGCATACACATACGCACACACCAGGCTGGCCACGTCCCCTTGCCCACCATGCATACACATACGCACACACCAGGCTGGCCACGTCCCCTTGCCCACCATGGATACACATACGCACACACCAGGCTGGCCACATCCCCTTGCCCACCATGCATACACATACGCACACACCAGGCTGGCCACGTCCCCTTGCCCACCATGCATACACATACGCACACACCAGGCTGGCCACGTCCCCTTGCCCACCATGCATACACATACGCACACACCAGGCTGGCCACGTCCCCTTGCCCACCATGGATACACATACGCACACACCAGGCTGGCCACGCCCCCTTGCCCACCATACATACACATACGCACGCACGCCACACCAGGCTGGTCACGCCCCCTTGCCCACCATGGATACACATACGCACACACCAGGCTGGCCACGTCCCCTTGCCCACCATGCATACACATACGCACACACCAGGCTGGCCACGCCCCCTTGCCCACCATACATACACATACGCACGCACACCAGGCTGGCCACGTCCCCTTGCCCAACCCAGGCACACACGCACACCAGGGCTGGCCACGCCCCCTTGCCCACCATGCATACACATACGCACACACTAGGCTGGCCACGCCCCCTTGCCCAACCCAGGCACACGCACACACCAGGCTGGCCACGCCCCCTTGCTCAACCCAGGCACACGCACACACCAGGCTGGCCACGCCCCCTTGCCCACCATGCATACACATACGCACACACCAGGCTGGCCACGCCCCCTTGCCCAACCCAGGCACATGCACACACCAGGCTGGCCACGCCCCCCTTGCCCAACCCAGGCACACACACACACACACACACACACACACACACACACACAAGGCTGGCCACGTCCCCCTTGCCCACCATGCATACACATACGCACACACCAGGCTGGCCACGCCCCCTTGCCCAACCCAGGCACACACACACACACCCCAGGCTGGCCACGCCCCCCTTGCCCAAACCCAGGCACACGCACACACCAGGCTGGCCACGCTCCCTTACCCACTGCACGCACGCACGCACGCACGCATGCACGCACGAACGCAACACACGCACAACCAGGCGGCCACGCCCCCTTGCCCAACCCAGGCACACACACCCTGGCCGCAGCATATTCCCCGCCTTGCGCTTTACTCGGTGACTGTCGCCGTGGCCGGAAGAACCCAAGCAGGCACCCCCTACAGCCACAGTTCAGCACAGCCAACTAGTCGACACAGCGGATGAAAAAAGAGCCTGCAGGCTGCATGATGTCCCCAATTTTGTTCCAAAACCAAAACAACCCCAGAGCACATGCCCAAGATAAGCATCCAGATTATATTCCCCCAGCATTGCAGGCAAAAAAGTAAAAAAAACGCCCCCGCGCGCCGCGCTCACTGTGCTGCGGACCACACCCAGCGCAGCTTGCACAGGCCGAACAGCACAGCCATCAGCAGCGCAGCCACAGCACCCAGGCCCATCAGGCAGGTCTGCAGCCAGCGCAGGAGCTTGGCGCCACGCCCGGCTGGCCTGCCTGCCGCCATCATCAGCATGCGCGCCGTGGGGCAGGCATCGATGGCTGCGCCCAGCTCGCTGCACCTGCCCCGCGCGGCGTCAGCGCGCTGGCGCAGCAGCAGCAGCGCTGGCGCAATGCGCGCCTCCTCCTGCTCCCGCCGTGCTGCCACTGCCGCCTGGCGCGCGCGCTTCAGCGTCTCCAGGACGGCGCCAGCTGCGGAGGACCCTGCGCACGGGCAGGTGGCCGGTGGCAGCACACACGAGGGGCTTGAGCGCGTGGTGTGCATGGGGCAGTCTGGTGAATACGCCATTTGAAAAGCAGGGCATGCAGCCGGTATCCAAGTGAGTGCTGATGGCAACGTGACAAGCAATCAAGGCCAGCTTCAAGCAGTTGCGCAGCAACGTGCGCGCAGAGTCAGCGTCTGTGCATGCCTGCAGGCAGCGCAGCGCCGGCGCGCTCACCACGGCGCGCCTTCTGCGCTGTGAAAGCCGCCATCTCCCTGTCATACTGCAGCACGGTTGGCAAGGGCGCACAACAACACGTGTCAGTGCCCTGCCAAAAGCGGCGTTGGAGTGTTGTGCCGATGGCCTGGATCTCTTTGCAAGTGGAGCCACCCGCCAAACACAGGCAGGCCAAGGAGGGGTTGCTGATCAGCAGCGGGACTGCCGCGCTGCAGCCTGCCGCCTGCAGCTGGCCTGCCGCAGCCTGGATGCATGAGCTGAGGACGCCAGTGCGGCAGGCCGTGAGCCTGGCAGTGTGAGCAGCCACTGTGCGGCCGTCCAGCCCCACCTCCGCCTCCACTCGTGCCACTGACGCCTCCACTGAGCGCACCAGCGCCCCTGCCTCTTCCTCTACAGCCGCCCAGTCAGCCAGTGCGGTGCGTAGCTGATGCACCAGGCCGGCAGCATCCTGCAGGGCAAGTGGCCAGCATGACTGGGTGTGGAGTGAGCAGCAGGACACAAGCGCACACAAGCGGTGAGCCAGAGAGCGTGCTGCTGTGAGGGAAGTGTGACAGCACATGCAGGCTTTCCTGGGGGAGAGCATACATGAGTGATTCTAACAAGGATGTGCCACTGTGCAGCCACCAGGATACAGGCACAGGCGGATAGTCCTGCTGCGGCAAGGAAGTTTGCAGAACACTGTGCAGCAATGTCGGCACCAGCAACATCATGCACTGCAGCGGCCGCTGCCGGCAAGCAACCAACGACAACAAGGCTCACCCCTCCCTCAGCTGTCTCACAGGTGCTATCGCCAACCTGCTCTTGTCCGCGTGCTGGTGCGCGTGGCACCGCAGCAGCACCTGGCCTTAGCACCTCGTCAGCGGCACATGGCGCCAGCGCCTCATCTGCCGCATCCTGGCGCTTGTCAGCAGACCGAGTCACACGCAGCGCAGGCAGCCACGTGCTGCCGCGCACGGGCGTGGCAGGTGCAGGCGTGGCTCCTGCTGCAGTAGCTGCCGCCTGTTTGGCTGATTTGGTCTGCCAAGCATACCGCCTGTGCAGTTTGGGGAGGACGCTGGTCATGTTTGCTTCTTCTGCACAGCTCCTCAGGACGCCCACAGCTGACTCCTCTGCATATCCGTGGCATTAATAGAGGTAAAGTAGGGGCAGGGGCAGGGGCATCAGCAGCAGCAGCAGCAGCAGCAGCAGCAGCAGCAGCACAGGCAGGCTTCAGCTGGTTGGCGCACAATACAAAAGCAGGACGATCAGGTCATCACAGAACAGTGGACACGCCAGAGTACAGTGCATATTAATGTGATACGTTTGATGCTTTACTCTTCACACACTCCAGCCACCTTACACGATCCGAGCCCCCCAAATCCTCCACCACTCCACCACAAACCACCCACGTCGGTGCACATGCATCAGCGAGGGGTGGGCATCTGGAGTGGTCAACGGAAACCCTAGTTTACTCACCGGTCTGTTGTCTTCCAGAATGGTGACAGATTTTGAAAGAAAACGTGGTTTTGCTTCTGTTGGCAAAGAATACCTCCAAGCTCAGGGGCTCTGGCACTTTGAGGTAGTGCAGCTCCGCGATGATCAGCGCGTGCTTCTCATCAAGCCTGCTGTCCATACCTGCGGACCACACTAGTGACCTCCTTTTGCTGTCCGTATAGATAGTTACTGCTTCTTGTAACCGTAAAGTTGCACTCGAAACTTGCGGCGTTACAGAGTCCGTGCCAGCCCTGCCTCTAAAACGCTGTCTGCGATACTCCGTACATCTTTGATATAATTTCATACTCTGTTGGCCAATGTTAGCCCTCAACTGTCTCGGATCTGGTTCTGTTACGTTTGTTCATTGTCACTTGGGCTGGCACTTGTCATCACACTGCCCCACGCCCAGGGTGACCCGCTAAAGTGAACTCCGTTAGCGATCAGCGGTTTAGCGGCGTTTATCAAAACCTTGAGCGCCAGCCTTCAGGCCCGCTCAACCCGCTATATGCGGTGTTATGCGTTGGTTACCCGTTGGTTACCGGTAACCGGGTACCCGTAATCAAACTAATACATAGTCGGACAAATGATAGTGGGCTTCACAAGTAGCATGTCGGAAACACTAATTCAGAGTAGGATATTGCGCAGAAGCACGCCACCCACACGAAACAATAGTAGAAAACGAGTGTCTGGTATTGTGCGTTTTCGAGCTGTTTTTCGTGCTTTTCGCCTTGTGTTTGCTTTCAGATTGCTTCAACCACTTTCTCAACCAATTGCACACTGCTGGCTACCTGGACGGGTGCAGCGCGCCAATCCATCAAACATCTGACACTGTGCCCTGCACACTAAATCATAGTCGTCTTGCCAAACGAAACATGTAAACACACCTGAGATAGCGGGTAAACCCAACCTACTTTTTATTCAACCCGACTATGTACTAGTGCGATTACGGGTACCAGTCTGGCAATACTAGAAGGTGCAACACATGAAGAAGAAGAAGAAGCACTCTAACGCAGCAGCAAAAGGCAAGAAAGTGTCACCCTACCCCTGCAACATGTGCGCTGCCGAGTACTTCAGCCCGCACAACGTGCAGGTAGCATTGAACATGGTACTGCAGGTCGTAGTAGCTCAACTTGAAGGGCCTGCTCTGTAGTGACTGCACTTGGTGATGCGTCTTATGAGGATCATGCTTCTGGCTGTTGTGCCCAGTTGTTGCTATATACATTATGTGCCCAACAGCACAATCCAAAACTGAACGCATACAGGAGCACTTGCAAGTGTTGCAACACCAAGATTCAGCGTATACGTATGCAGGGGGTTCGGCTGCCACACCATGTGTTTACAGCTGAAGGGAGGCGTCCTAGTGGTGCTGTGGCGGTGACACCGTGGCACAAGTATGTGCAGAGCCTGCTGTGCAAGTATGGTGTGAATGTTGTGACCGCGGAAGGCAGAGCCAGTGCGTGCAAGAGCCATGTCAACAAGCAGGTCAGGACACTACATGCTGAAAGGATTGCATGTGAAACGTAGGAGCACTCCACTCTGAGTCGGTATGTTGCTCATGTGCATCCCACTCATGTTGATGCTATGGGTTGTCGCTCGGGGAATACTTGATGTTTGTTACAGCATGTTAATTGCCACTGCGTTATCACTACTAGTCCATTTCAGCTTCACTCCTATGACCCTTCCACTTCCTCCCAGCTACACAGTAACTTTCTGTACTGTCTTCCCTCTTCAGAGTCTTGGTCAGGTTCGTCAGCCTTGATCTTCCAAGTCTTGGACCTTCCACCGTTGACAGTACCTGCTGACCTGGATAATGACAATTAGTAATGCCTTGATCCTTTATATGATATAATAATACGTACTTCCATATGCCACTGTACCAACCAACCCACACTGCTGATACGAGCCCTTGATTCGCGATCCGAACCTCGTGGGCCCTATACCACCAGATGAGTTGCAACAGCACCTTCCGTACATATAACCTAACACTGACCCTCATGCATGTCACTATGCACATATGCATTAATATACAAAGACGTACATGTCACAAGGCAATTTGCAGCAATGCAACACCCATATTGCTACAATAAGCTCAGCACCAGTCCATATGCCTAGCCACTGATCACTGATATTGCATGCATGCACTGACACCCGGCCACCACTAGGCGCTAACGGCACTCCACATGCTGACCTGAACCCCCTTACACGCACATTCCATCTTCTTACTTGCAACATGCCCACTACCGTCAAACCCCCACGCTGCCCAAGCCACACTCACCGCCGCCGCCGCTGCAGCAGCATGCTGGTGGACGCAGCGAAGAACTGCTGAGGGCTGGTGTGCAGGTATGCACGGACAGCGTCAGACTTCCACCGCCCCATGACTTGAATGAGTCTGGTGTGCACAACCACGTTGGCGGCGTGCGTAGCACCGCCTCGGCGCAGAGAATGCGCCGCATACATGCCAGCTGCTGGAACACCAGCCAGCACCAACGCCTTCTTCAAGCGCGGACCCACCGTGTTGTTTGCTGAGACGCGACCGGGAGGTTTGGAACGATGTGAACACCGGACCCAGCGCGGCGTCACCACCTGCCAGCTGCTGCAACGCCCGGAGCATCACGGCTGGGCAGATGCTGCCCTCTAACCCCGAGCCCAGAAACACCCATGCACCAGCGCCTGGAGCAGTCTTGGATTTCGGCAAGCACAGCATGATTCCCCCCCGCTGGTGAAATGCACGTCCTCCCAGTCCAACCCCACAATCTCCGAGCTACGCAGCAGCCCAGCCCAGCCAACCACAAACATAGCGGCATCCCGCACCGCAACAAACCTGCTGCTGCTGCTGCCGCTGCTGCTGCTGCTGCTGCTGCGGCTGCTGCTGTTGGTGCCGCTCAACACCCCCAAAACATCCACCAAGTCTTTCGCGGACAGCGGCAGCTTTGCTGCTGGTCACGCACAGCCAGCCTGCGCGCAACCTTCAGCGCCTGCTGAACCTCCTGCGTATCCAACTCCTCCCCACACTGCCACCCTGCCGTGCCCACCGGCGCAGACTCGCCATGGTGACTGCTATGGTCGACAGCTTATAGTTGGCTGCCACCATGCAAGCAATAAACTCCGCCACAGCTGCTGAGTGCGGCTGCATGCTCTGACCCGCTATGAGGCAGTAACGCTGTAACCGCTGCACTCCCGCGTCATACGTCACTTGCGACGAGGGCCACGTCAGACGCCATGGAGTCCGGCATACACTGCTGCACTTGCTGCACAAAGTCATGCGTCCACCCGGACGTGGGCAGCAATGGCCGGAGCTGCTGCCGTCTAGCGGCGGCATACTGCCCCACCATCATCATACTACCCATGCAAGCCATAGCATCGGCGCCATCGGCCCCGCGCCCCACCGGGGCGGAAAGAGGAGGAAGCACTGCTCCAGAATGTGTGCATGCATTGCGCGCATCCCAAGACTTGACAAGAAAAGCAGCAATGCACCGCGACACCATCCGACAGCTTCCAACACTGCCCTAAATATCAACAGATACAAAACCCCTGATTGACGAATCAGCCATTGACAAAACGCCGCGCAACTTTGCAGCGCAACCAGGCATAAATCTGATGGCATACTGCCCCATGTACTAATGCAATTTGCATCAGCCAGGCAGCGGCAGAGAGGGTGGGGGGCGGGATTTAAGCGCAAGGCTTACAAAGATGCTGACAACGAGAGAAGCGATGACTTGCATGCACAGGCCAGCAGCCTGTATAGGTGCAACCAATGTGTTATGTGACAATGTCACATAACACATGCATCAAATCCTGCAGGATTTGTGCAATGTAACACGCAGCCGAGCGACAACAACGCTTTCACTACAGCCCTGTGGGTACAGGGCTTATGTGAAAGCTGCATTTTCAGGAGGCCTAGGCCGTACTTGCGTTGAGTGGCAATACCACGTGATTTTGAATTGCTTTACTAAATTACCGAATTACCAAAGTAGGGCCACTGGCCCACCCGCAAAGGGGCCAAACAAGGCTCATGGGGTCCACAAAACTCAAAAGAAGACCATCAACCGAAAGAAGCCGCAACCTCAACAAGCTCAGAGAGCTCAGAACTCAGAAAGGAGCCAGACAAGGCTCGTGGGGTCCAAAATGTCTCTCCACAACCAAAGGGGGGAAAGGGAGGCAGAGCATGCACACACAAGCAGCCAACATACAGTATAGTTTAGCGGTAAATCCATGCGAAAGGGCACAATATCTGGTAGCAGCATCGGTGGCACGGTGAACCACGCAACAAACCAGGATGGGGGTTGTGGCCCTCCTCTGTGGGGGCAGCATACTCCTCTAGCAACAGCACAACCAGGAAACACATATGGATGTCAGCATGGCTCAGGTGGCATCAAAATGCAACATTATGCGCAAATTCCAAAAGGTCCATAGGCAACCTCAAGTGGCAAACTGGTGAAAGCTCAAAGAACTCAAAACGCTGACAAACGCAGCACTACGAGCACAAAGGCAAGATGATTGCTGTGACAACGATGCTATGACATCACGTGCGTGTCCGTATGGTTGTCTGTGTGTACATGAGCGTACTAGTCAGTTTGGCGGTCGCAGAGCTATCTCCACTTCAGGATGTCCTTGTTGTGGTGCAGAAGTTGAGTCTTTGTCACACTTCATGTTTGATTGCCCTGCTACCTCTGCTCAGAGGGATAGTATGTTTGCTGAGATCAGATCCCTGCCTGCAGCTGGTTGCGCTGAAAGTTGCGCAGCGTTTTGTCCATGGCTGATTCGTCAATCAAGGTGTTGCGTTTCGTATCTGATGATATTAGGGCAGTTCTGAAAGATGTCAGATGGTGTCACCGTGTATAAATAGTGTACTCTCGTCTGGTCTAAATGTTCAATACTGTCTCTGTCAACGGTGCTGGGCATGTGGATTGAGCTGCGCTGTCGATGCCAAAACAAGAAAAACAAACATATCTGGGAGAGGTGCCAGTGCCTCATCTCCTGGATGTGTTGGGTGTGGGCCCGGCGCATGTGGAGACCCGCTCTCTGGTCCCGCCGTGTGGCATAAAAGCACTGGAATGACGGCTTGCGCGGTGGCGATCGCCAAAACGAAGAAAGACGGGTCACTACATACCTCATGGCGGAGTGGGCTGCTGGCTGTGCCTGAGGTCAGTTTCTTGAATTTTTTTTTTTTTTTTTTTTTTTTTTTTTTTTGATTGGCATGCATGCAAACATTGACATCTCCTCCTCCTTCTGCCCTGGCGCCCGATGGCTGATGCTATGGCTTGAACGAGTGATAATGATGATGATGCACCACCAAGTTACCAACAAACAACACACAGCTGGGTGCTCGTCATTGCAACGACACCAATTGGCTGCGGCTAGTACCTTCCTAGGGTTTTAGGGTTTGGTGCTGCGGTGCCACCATGGTTGGCCAACCACATGAGACATCCGATGTCTGCCTGAGCCAGGCCATGCTGGCACACATGCAGCAGCTGCGCCTGATGCCTTGCACAGCCCTTGCAAGCGCAGCCCCTGCCTGCGTCAGCCACATAAGCAGCGCTGCTGTTGGAAAGCCAGAGCCACAAATGGAAGCGATACAACCAAAAACATGTTGGCCGTTCTGCAGGCGTTCTGCCTTGTGTTTCAATAGAGTACTAGTCTACTTAGTAATACATGCCATGCAGATTATGCCATGCAGGTACAACAGCGCTACCGCGCAGGACAACACCCTGATATATGTGCACAGTGTGTGGACTAGTAATGAACTCAAACATAAGTTGCCTGGTGGACGCCTTTCACATCACCTGACACCCAGCAAACACACAGGCTGTTTCCACTGCAGTTTATTATGACCATAAATCAATGAGGGTAGGGCAGCTGATAAAGGATGGAAACAGGCGCTCTCCTGTATCAACCAGAAGCTGCAGCAAGCGCCTGTCGGCAGCGCACACCGCCCTCGCATACGCCACATTGGCACACTGCACATGACAACCAGCGACTGGCAGCAGAATCGCATTGTGCGCTGCCCTCATCCCTGTTAGGGCTTAGTAGTACTAGCTGCCTGCCGGGTTCCAGCACGTCCACCCCATACTGCTGGCAGATTCCTGCCATGGCGCCTACAGCCCAGGGCTCCTTGTCAAGGTGGTGGCAGGGCTGGGTGGTGAACTCAGGCGCGTGCTCAGGCCGCTCACCCAGCAGCCGAGCCCAAGCCCTGCTGTCAACTGCCACAACGCGCGTGGCTGACAGCCCGTTCACTGAAGCAGCGTCAAAGGTGATGAGCAGGCCCTCCCTGCAGCCACGATCCTTGTCTCTCAGGTAGCGCCGCAGCTGTGCTGCGTGCTTCTCCCGCTTGTGCTGGCCCTGGTCACTGGGCAGCAGCTTGTACTCCACCACCAGCAGGGGTGCGGCGCCTGCCAGGCTGAACAGCACCAGGTCGCTGCGCCCATGGCCCAGCCTGGCCTCGCTGCAGATGTGCTGGCGCTCACCAACAGCCAGCAGGCCCACCAGCAGCCGCAGCACCTGGTCCCTGACGCAGCAGCGCGCGCCAGTAGCCAGGCAGGCGGGACAGGCCCGAGCAGGCGGCATGCAGGACGCAGACGGTGGGGCCCGCTCTCGCAGGGATGGAGTTGTAGTTGGGGCATGGCATTCTGCTCACATGTGGGCTGCCAGTGTAACTGCATGCTAGTGCCGTGTCCTCTCACATGCGCAGAAGACGGGGCCCGGTCTTGCAGGGATGGTGCAAAGGCAGATACATGCTGCACTATAGCTTTGAAGTGCTGCAGGTACGTTTTTGCAGCTCAGGTAGCGATGGTGCACCTGTAACCAGACAGGCACAGGTGGTTGCCAGCTGCTGCAGCAGGTTACCTGAGGCTGCACTCCCCGCGCCCTTCCACTGCGCCAAACTCTGCCTGCACCAGCCTGCTGACAGCCACCACACCACAGCAACCAGCTCAGCAGCACTGGGCGGCTGAGCCTGGCTGCCCTGGTAGTAGGCGCGCGCATGCAGCACAATGCGCTCAGCTTGCCTGTCGCTTGCCACACACTGCCAGCATTTGCTGCTGCCTGCCCTGCTGAAGCCCAACTGCCCTGCAGCAGCAAGCAGCCTGCTGCTGTTGGAGGGCCTGCTGTGCTGCCCTCCTGTGGCGGCTCGTTTACATGCTGCTGCAGCTGCAACTGCTGCTGCGACTGGTGCTGCCCATGCTGGCAGCTGCATTGGCCTAGCCTGGCGCAGCAGCCACACGATTCGGCTGCCACACCAGCCTGCTACCTGCCCTGGCCTGCAGGCATCAACCCAGGTGCGTGCAGTTTAAACAGGCCATGGCGCTGGTGTGCTGGGTTCAGGCAAGAGGCTGCATGACTCTTCAAAACAGTGGCTGCAACAGACAAAAGACGCCAAGCACATACTTGAGCACAAAGTCAAAGTTGACATGCGGGCAATCACTCATTCATTTACAAACTGCCTGCACGCTTACACTCCCCGAATGTTCATCACTCACAACACTGTGCAGCACATCATATGCCAAGCATATACACACGTCTAAATCTGCGCCAACACACACTGCATTGCTGCCAGGTCACAGCGGGCACGCACCCGTGCGCCACCGCGACAGCTGCTGCCATGCAGCAGCGCCTGCAGCCCACGTACACAAGCCCCACCGCCACCCTGCAATGGCAGCATGCATGCAACAAGCAATCAGCACAAGCAATGCCGCCAAGCTGCTAGTACCTGCACAGGCCATGTACAGCTTGCTGGCATGCCGCATCGACACACCAATACAAGCCAGTACAGCACAAGCCTTGGCGGGCCACAGCATGCCAGCTGTCACCATTGCAACAGAAGCAGCAGCTGTGGCCAAGCTTGTAAAAGCAAATCCAGCTCGTGCCTTGCACCTTCAGCATTTTGCCTAAAGACCGAGTATGCAACATGAGGACTGTGTTTGCCACCAAGGCACTGCTGATTCAGCTGCGGCACAGCCATCACATCCCCTAACATTGATGCTCCCTGCTGATCCCGCCCCACTACAGCAAAGCGCAATAGATGCTGTACAACCCATGCACAAGGCCGCAGACTCACCAAAGCCATGCAAACCTAACCACACACCAGCCTGGGGGCACAGCCCAAGCCCCATGCAGCTGCACACACCAGGCCATCCCAAGCCCCAGGTCCACACACCAGCCTAGCTACAGCCCAAGGCCAAGCATGCACACACACCAGGCTGGCCACGTCCATGCTTGTCCATGCTTGCCCATGCCCAGAGGCGCACACACGCACACCAGGCTGGCCACGCCCCCTTGCCCACCATGCATACACATACGCACACACCAGGCTGGCCACATCCCCTTGCCCCACATGCATACACATACGCACACACCAGGCTGGCCACGTCCCCTTGCCCACCATGCATACACATACGCACACACCAGGCTGGCCACGTCCCTTGCCCATGCATACACATACGCACACACCAGGCTGGCCACGTCCCCTTGCCCACCATGGATACACATACGCACACACCAGGCTGGCCACATCCCCTTGCCCACCATGCATACACATACGCACACACCAGGCTGGCCACGTCCCCTTGCCCACCATGCATACACATACGCACACACCAGGCTGGCCACGTCCCTTGCCCACCATGCATACACATACGCACACACCAGGCTGGCCACGTCCCCTTGCCCACCATGGATACACATACGCACACACCAGGCTGGCCACGCCCCCTTGCCCACCATACATACACATACGCACGCACGCACACCAGGCTGGTCACGCCCCCTTGCCCACCATGGATACACATACGCACACACCAGGCTGGCCACGTCCCCTTGCCCACCATGCATACACATACGCACACACCAGGCTGGCCACGCCCCCTTGCCCACCATACATACACATACGCACGCACACCAGGCTGGCCACGTCCCCTTGCCCAACCCAGGCACACACGCACACCAGGCTGGCCACGCCCCCTTGCCCACCATGCATACACATACGCACACACTAGGCTGGCCACGCCCCCTTGCCCAACCCAGGCACACGCACACACCAGGCTGGCCACGCCCCCCTTGCTCAACCCAGGCACACGCACACACCAGGCTGGCCACGCCCCTTGCCCACCATGCATACACATACGCACACACCAGGCTGGCCACGCCCCTTGCCCAACCCAGGCACATGCACACACCAGGCTGGCCACGCCCCCCTTGCCCAACCCAGGCACACACACACACACACACACACACACACACACACACAAGGCTGGCCACGTCCCCTTGCCCACCATGCATACACATACGCACACACCAGGCTGGCCACGCCCCCTTGCCCAACCAGGCACACACACACACCCCAGGCTGGCCACGCCCCCCTTGCCAACCCAGGCACACGCACACA
>JACERP010000334.1:0-82823 GCA_014080715.1 Scenedesmus sp. NREL 46B-D3
AGCAGCTGCAGGCGAAGCTGGCACATGTGCGGGAACTTTTTGCAGGACAGCCGTTGCCAGAGATAGAAGTTTTCAAGTCGCACAGAGCACTTCCGCATGCGCACTGAGTTCAGGTACGTCATGCCTGTAAGTAGAACAAAAAGTACCCATACCTGGAACGGGGGAAGCAGCAGAAGTGCACACTACAGCGCTGAGAATAACGCCAGCGACTGGTTGGTGGCTGCTGGCACTCAAGGCAATATCCTTGCATGCACAAGTCTGACTGGCTGTTCCGCCACTCCTGCAGGGTGTGGCTTCAGCAGGATGAGGCGTACTACGTTATGTTTGAAAAGAATGAATCCAACGGCAGCCTTGGGGCCACTGCTGGTCAGGCAGATGATGCACAGCCCGTCAGCAGCGACGCAGAGCCAGCAGCTGCAGCAACAACTGCAGCAGACCTGGACGCTGATACAGCCGCGTCAGCAGAAGAAGGTGCGGCTGCTGACGCACCAGAGCCGGCAGCGGACGCAGAGCAGCAGCCAAAGTTGAGCAGCAAGCAGCGGCGGAAACAGCAGCGACGCAGGGGTAAGAAGGCAGCCATAGCCGCAGCAGCGGGTGACGGGGCGGCAGCAGCCGCCAGGCGCCGCTTCAACCGTGTGCGCATAGACGAGTTTCCCCGTCGCGTCCCAGCTCATCTGTGAGCTGATGCCTCTGCTGCGCAAGGAGCTTGTCGCACACCCAGAGCTCAGGGACAAGGTCTTCCAGGTGCGGGGGGCCTGGTGTGAGGGGCGCCCGGGCTCATGCGGGATGCATGGGCTGCGACAGCAGCACCGATCACGAACCACAGCAGCCTGCATCCTGCTTGACTGCGGGACTTTGCCCAACCACCTGGCACAGCAGTGTTGCACTCGCCGACGCCTCCAAGTGCAACGGGCACCTGTGCGATGCTGTCCACCTACTGGCGGTTGCACCGCCCTTGTTGCTGTCACACCGCAAGCGACCACCCCGTTGTGTGTCCTGCCAACCCACTGCACCCGGCCAGGCCAACTTCCACAGCACGCTCAGCAAGCAGGCCATGATCACACTGGTCTACCGCAGGCAGCTGGACGACGTGTGGCAGGAGGCGGCGCGCGCACTGCGCAGCAGGCTGCTCAAGGCGCTGGGGCCTGGGGCGTGCAGCGAGCTGCACATCGTGGGCCGCAGCCGCAAGCAGAAGGTGTGCATCGACGCCGACCATGTGTTTGAGCGCATGGAGGTGGCGGGGCGCAGCTTCGAGTACATGCAGGTGAGCTGGTGGTGACCGGGGCTCATCCCGGCTGTGTGTGGCTCCACGCCTCCTGTGGCCAGCTGTGGTGGCGTATGGGCTGACATGAATGTGGTCCACTGCAGGGGAGTGCAGTGCCGGGTGCATTGCTACTGGCGTGTGCCATGCAAGGGTTGTCATGGGTGTAGTTACAACAGCTGTGTGCGTCTTGCTTGCAGCTGGCGGTTCTCCGAGCCTGATGCGCTTGCAGGCATGGGCTAGCGACTGACAGCACAAGTCTCTTGCTATTGTGGAAGGCTGCAGAGGTGTTCAGTACCGCCTTGCTCATGACCTGGCATGTTTGGTCGTTCAACAGCAGGGCTCAACCACGTCTGGCAATGCACGTGTGTCGGGCCGCAGGTAGAAGGCGGGTTCTCGCAGCCCAACGGTGGCGTGTGCCAGCACATGCTCAGCTGGGCGGTTGACGCCACCAAGGGCAGCAGCGGTGACTTGCTTGAGCTATACTGCGGCAACGGCAACTTCACGATACCACTCGCACAAAACTTCAAACAGGTGGGACGCTGCAGCAACAGCAGTGACAAGTGCTGTCCTTGACGTAGCAGTGGCTGTGCATGCAGCATCAGGAATGCTGCAAGCCGTGCTGGCAGCTGTTGCAAGGCATACATCCCATGTGCCAGTCTTGCTTGCGTGTGGAGTCGAGCACGCGTTGGTCACGGTGCTGTGCATGATAATGCTTTGTCCTTTCACACCCTGGCTGCGGCTGCGTTGCACATGAGCTGCTGGTGGTGGTGGGGACCGGGCCACGTAGCCTGCATGCGTGCACGTCTGCAGGTGGTGGCAACAGAGGTGTCCAAGGCGTCAGTTGCTGCAGCCCGCCACAACATAGCCGCCAACAGCACCGACAACATCTTCCTGGCGCGCATGAGCAGCGAGGAGTTCACGGAGACATGGAAGGTCAAGGGCACACGCAACAGGTGCGGCTGGTGGCTAGACGATCAGCAGCAGCAGCAGCAGGTGCTGCTGCACAATATGTTGTGTGCAATGAGCCAGGGTGATGGTTGCTTTCGGCTGTTGTGGCCGCATTCCACTGCGCTGATTGATTGCAGGCTGGCTTGCGGCGCCTTCCGCGGCAGCTGCGACGACGTGCCAGCAGGCAGGGGCCCGCATCAGCACTGCTGCAGCCCACAACACACACCCTGCCAGCGGAGATTGTTGCAGTCAGTGCCTTGTGCTGTTGGTCACCCTGCTGTGTTGTTTGGTGTGTGCAGGCTGTCAGGCTTGGACTGGGAGCAGCTATCGCTGGACACGCTGTTTGTTGACCCGCCGCGCGCCGGCCTGGACCCCGCCACGGAGCAGATGCTGCAGGACTTTGAGCAGGTGGGTGCGGATGCGGCGTGCGCGGTGCTGTAGTTCAGGCTTTGCACTGTGTGCAAAAAGCAGCAGCACCCTAACCCAGCAGAGAAGCAAAGCAAAGGTAAGCAGAGTCAGCATCTTAACAAGGAGCAGCACTTTACCCCAACCGGACAGCAAAGCGGAGTCACAGCAGTGTGTGTATGTGTGTGACAATTGTCAATTACCACACTGTCCACCCCTGCAAGCTGCACCATGCCAACTTGATGTGCTCCTGCTTGCAAATAAGCGACCCACAGAACTCAAGTTATTTGCTGGCTGTATCATCAAAGTCCTTGTACATCTGCACAGCTTGACTTGGGACTGCTCAGCTACCAAGCAGCAGGGGCTGACCAGACAACAGCACTGCCCACAGGGAGCAAGTAACACGCCATGCTTGCCAGGGTCCGGGCTTTCTGCAGCCGGCTCACGGGTGGTTGTGCGGGGGCTGGTGGCCTGTGCAGGTGGTGTACATCAGCTGCAACCCCGAGACGCTGGCCAACAACTTGCGCAGCGTGGCTCACAGCCATGACATCGTGCGAATGGCAGTGTTTGACCAGTTCCCGTACACAGAGCATATCGAGGCAGGCGTGGTCATCAAGCGCAAGCGTGATGCAGCAGTGTGAAGCGGGTGGCGCGACCGTTGGTTTCACCACATCTGGGTGGCTGCCGTTTTTGTACTGCTGCAGCGGTGTGGGGGTGTAATCAAGGCGAGTTTGTTGATATCCCCGTAGGTGCAACCAAGAAGCATGTTGAGGGGCTCCTGCACACTGCAGTGGGTCACACAGCTGTCGTGCAATATCTTTGTAACATGTGCCAGTCAGAGCTGGTCCATCTTGTTTGCCTGCAAGCACTGTATAGCAAACTGGGTTGGCAAAGCAGCGGCTGTGGTCTGTTTGTACTTAATGTCGTTGCGGCTGCTGGCGATGGGCCTCGTCAAAGAGCTTGTCCCCACATTATGAGTGCTGCAGTTGCTGCAGTGTGCTTTGTGATGTATTAGGACACAGCACTGCACACACGCAAAGGATCCATCCCAGAGTGCATGAGTGTGTGATGTGTGCTTCTCTGCGCTCTGCAACTTTCCACATCATTACACAGCAAGCAGTTTCTCACCTGGATCAACATGACTATTTTTGAAATGAGATGTAAATGCCGTAGTTGGCAGGATGCAGGGGTGAAAAATTCGAAAGTCAGGCTTTTGGGAAGAGATACCGTTGTAGTGACTGCGGTGTCCCTGCCAGTCAGCTGACCGCAAGGCTCGGGGAGAATTGCGGACAGACTTGGTGGATATTCTCAACTTCTGCAATGCCGACTTCGAGGGGTTCTCAATCGGCGTCACACTTCACGTCGTATGTGACCTTTTCGCCCTGGTCTGTGACAAGCTCAAAGTGGTCTCACGTTGGCGGGCGGCAGTTCCTGCTGTTGTAACTTGTCTACTTTGCTGGCTTGCCTTGCATTGTCCGTATAAAAGCACGACGTTGCCGGGTCAGGCCTCAGTTCCCCACTGAACTGCCACAATCCCCTGTGCTGAATTCAACCTTCTGCTGCTTGGCACCTTCGAGGGCAGCCAAATCTAACTTAATACCGAGTAATTGCGGTGCGTCGCACTACTAGGTCAGGGTCTCGGAATGAAACCCTTCTGTCTAACACACTGCCCTAAGAGGCCTGTCTGCTGCCGCTGCTGGAACAATAGTGATGTGCGCCTTATAGCTCAGCAGCTGCTGGAAGACATTGACATATATGTACTTGTATTCTCTGCCGCAGATTTGCATCAGAAACCACCATGGTGCTAGCATCCATCCGCACCTCCAGGCTAGCAGCAGTGGCCCCTGCCAGGGCCGGCCAGGCGGCAACTGTTGTGCTGAGGGCCGCTGACGCCGAGCGTTCGCCTCTGCTGGAGAGGCTGGGCGGGCCTGCCGCCATCAAAGCATCGGTTGACATCTTTTACGGAAAGGTGTGTAGCCAGCCGTCCTTTGCAGCTGCCTCAACAGCAGCTGGTGCTGCTGCAGCTGCGGCCAAGCCGGATCCAGGCTCACTCGCCAGAGCCAGGCCTGTGCTCAAGGCACCCTTGGCCGCCAAAACAGCAGTGCTTACAGCCTGTACGCCGCAACTCCTGTCCACCAGTCTGCATTGTAGGCTCGTGTCTGGCAGACCAGCTGGCTGCGCTTTTGCCAAGCACGTGGCAACATAGATCCACACCTACAGCTGGAGGCAGCACATGCGGGTGCCCAACAATGGGAAGGTGCACCCCCAGATGGTTGGCTTGTGCACAGCGCACAGCCAAGTGGTCCGCCAGCAACCTGCAATCATCTGGTCTGCCAGTTGGCCTCTTGGAATGCCGCGGTTCTGTTGCTGCAGGTGCTGGTTGACAGCCGTATCAAGCACTACTTTGAGGGCATCGACATGCAGAAGCAGGTATATGCCGTGGCATTGGTGATCACATCAGCTGTACGTGCCTGAACTTGCTAGATAAGATTTAAGCACTGGCATGCAGCTCCGCAAAGTGGGTTGAGGCTGATTGACAGCTGCCAACTGCAGCATGGCAGCATCTGTGCAACAATCCTGAAGATCTGCAGAACAGGCAGTGCCGAGTCAGCGCAGCCAGGCACGTGTGACATGCCTGCCGCTGCTCGCCGGTTGCCTGGCTGTCAGTTCACCAACCTCTGCGCGACCTGCGGTCACAGAGCACCGCTGCCTTGTTGTGTGTGCCGCTGCAACTGCAGCGTGCACACCAGGTGGCCTTCATGACCTACGCCTTTGGAGGTGCAAATGAATACGCAGGCCGTGACATGGCGGCAGCGCACAGGCACCTCATCCCGCACCTGACAGAGGAGCACTTCAACGCCGTGGTAGAGAACTTTGTGGCAACCCTGCAAGAGCTTGGCGTAGCACAGGCAGAGATTGACGATGCATGCAAGGTGGTGGCAACCA
Source organism: Scenedesmus sp. NREL 46B-D3 (assembly GCA_014080715.1). Taxonomy (NCBI): domain Eukaryota; kingdom Viridiplantae; phylum Chlorophyta; class Chlorophyceae; order Sphaeropleales; family Scenedesmaceae; genus Scenedesmus; species Scenedesmus sp. NREL 46B-D3. The sequence continues at coordinate 5,564 of JACERP010000334.1, forward strand.
CCAAGGAAGCTGTGCTGGCAGAGTAACATGGACAGCTGGCAGAGCAAAAGTTTGAGGTGATGTTGCAGAGCTGTTGGCTGCTTAACAGTACCGTTTAGTGTTGATGAAAGACTGTGGTATTTGTGCATGGCGCCTGTGCTTCCGCAGCAGAAACACTTTATGTCTGACCAGACTGGGCCCAGCTTTCAGGTTGGAGCATAGCACGATTACCAGCTGAGTGCCGTGAGCTTACAACGAGGCATATGTTGCAATGTATCTTTTGCGCGCAAGACCTGCCACTGCTGAAGGGCAAGCTCAGGTCAAGTTGCTGATATGCAGTCACTGCGTCCAAGTGACTGCTGTACTGGCACTGTCTTTGGGCATGATTGTCATTTTGAGTGATGTCTGGTTGAGTGATTTCTGGAGTACAATCGTCATTCTCACACTGCTGTCTAAGATACTGCCAGCGCTGGTTGGTCCTGATATGATGACGCCCAAACCCAACACGTTATTATCATGACTAGGTGGGCAGCAGCACATTTGGTGCCTTCACAGGGACGCGCCCAACAGGCGGCTTGCAGGGTTTTTTTTGGCTGCACTGCTGCTGTCATGCTCCCCAACTATGGAATGCATGGTGGTCACTATAACATGAAAAACTGTGTTTGGGCATTGTCAACTACTCATCAGCGAGCACGCTTTTGTCACAACTCTTGCTGCAAGAGCGCCACTTCAGTATATCAATGTTGCAAGAGTGCCACTTCAGTATATCAATGTTGTTTATACTGTTAATGACAGGCATCTGCTGTAGCATGGTCATGCTGCCATCATGGTTGCTTGCGCACAGCTCCAGTTAGCATACACATCACACCACGTGTGTGCGTTGCACGGTGCCTGCACTTCTAGGTGGTGCTATGCCACATCATGTGTCACGGTTGATGCTATGGCTTGAATGGGTAGTATGATGATGATGATCATGGGTCACGGTTCTGGCCCTGTTTACCAGGTGGTGATCGTGGTGCGCCCTCAACTCTGTTCAAGCTCTGGATCCGCGAAAGCGCTTCCTTGTGTATGCCAAGTACCAACTTATCTGCAACCTGAAGTTGCAGCTGGCAGGCACGTCAAGTGTGTAATGGTGGGTTAGGATTCGGCAGAGTTGCCCTTGTCGCGTTCCCAACATGAGCCTCATGCGGGCAGAGTTTGGGCTGCAGGGTGCGTTTGTGGCCATGTAGTTCAGGGGGGCCACCCTTGTACCTGGGGGCGCGGGCACCAGGGTCAACCCACATATTGGAAGTTACCCAACGCTGGTCATCAACCGGGTGAGACGTTGTCAAAAGCAGCAAGCTGTTTCGTCACATCCTGAGCATAATCCTCATCATATCACCCAATCAAGCCATAGCATCAACGCCATCGGCCCTGCGCCCCACCGGGACGGAAGGAGGAGGGAGTGTCATGCGCAATAGGCTACTCTGCCAAGTAGCACCCACACAGCACTGCAGTGAGGTTTGGTTTCCGTCCACAGCTAGGCAACTGCAGCTGATTGACAAAGTGCAGACAGACATCATCAAATGCGCAATGCGCTGTGGCAAGGAGCGCCCATGCTCTTCAGCTCTCTTGGCAGAATGGGTTGTGAAACCGTTGCATATGTGGCTTCATCAGAGGGCTTTGGAGTACTACTACAGGATTCAGCGTATGCAGGGCGTTCTGCTGCCAAATCAAGTGCTTACAGCTGAATGGAGGCGTCCTAGTGGTGCTGTGGCGGTGACATCGTGGCACAAGTATGTGCAGAGCCTGCTGTGCAAGTATGGTGTGAATGTTGTGACCGCGGAAGGCAGAGCCAGTGCGTGCAAGAGCCATGTCAACAAGCAGGTCAGGACACTACATGCTGAAAGGATTGCATGTGAAACGTTGGAACACTCCACTCTGAGCTGGTATGTGGCTCATGTGCATCCCACTCATGTTGATGCTATGGGTTTCAGGAGGCCTAGGCCGTACTTGCGTTCAGTGGCAATACCACGTGGTATTGAACTGCTTTTGCGTGTTCGTATGGGTTGTCTGTGTGTACATGAGCGTACTAGTCAGTTTGGGGGTCGCAGAGCTAACTCCACTTTAGGATGTCCTTGTTGTGGTGCAGAAGTTGAGTCTTTGTCACACTTGATGTTTCATTGCCCTGCTACTTGTGCTCAGAGGGATAGTATGTTTGCCGAGATCAGATCTATGCCTGGTTGCGCTGAAAGGTTGCGCAGCGTTTTGTCCATGGCTGATTCGTCAATCAAGGTTCGTTTTGTATCTGATGATATTTGGGGCAGTTCTGGAAGATGTCGGATGGTGTCACCGTGTATTGCTGCTTTTCTTGTCAAGTCTTGGGATGTGCGCAATGCATGCAAACATTCTGGAGCAGTGCTCCCTTCTCTTTCCGTCCCGGTGGGGCGCGGGGCCGATTGCGCTGATGCTATGGCTTGAATGGGTAATATGATGATGATGACGACGATGATGATGATGATGATGATGATGATGATGATGATGATGATGATGATGATGATGATGATGATGATGATGATGATGATGATGATGATGATGATGATGATGATGATGATGATGATGATGATGATGATGATGGTGATGATGATGATGATGGGCTGCACATACCACCGTACTGGCGGTACACTACAGCACTGCTCCAGAATGATTGCAAGTATACTTAATACGTATTGCGCACATTCCAAGCCTTCAGAAGACAGCAACAAACGGTGACACATCCTGAGCATGTGGTGGCGCCTGCTGGCTTGCCCCTCCGCAAGGCCATGCATGCGGGATGGATTGCTGTGGATTGGCACAATCATGTCAGGGTAAGAGTTTGCAAGACATACAGTGTACAATGCTGGTTGCTGCATTGAAGTCTTATTTTAGCTGTCTGAGCAGAGTAAACTCATGTTGAAAAACATTTTTGGACTACACTGCGCTGAAGTCAGAAGTAGTACTGGCAACAATCATCACATACTACGCACATGCTTTGGTCATACGCTTCACGTTTAGGCTACAAGGCATTTCACATGTCAACTGCGTTATAAACCCGTGCTTCGGGAATCGGAAGAAAAGGGGATGTGAGGTGTTGCAGCAACAACACGGCGTGGCAGCACTCACTGTGTGGCACACATCAGCCTTGGCCTAAGTCTACATGTCTTCCTGCAACCCTTTTCAATCTGCAGATCTGCGGCATGCTGGTGCCACACCAGGTCGTGTTCCTGCCAGGCTGGACAACATGTGCCTAGATTTGCAGTGGGTGCGCAGCAGTGCTTCCATGCGCCAGTCTTGCTTGCGCGTGTCACGTGGTGGGCGGGGTTTTACAGTCCCAGAGGAAGTTGCCAGAAGTTCTGCATGCTAGTGCTGCGTGTGATCGCAACGTGAAGCACCGCGCGCGGTACCGCATCTCGAGCTCGGGGGCGTGGGGACATTTACCGTGGTACTGTGATTTTCATGCCAATGTTTTAGTTCTGCAGCCTGCAGATGTTGCGTGGGCTGCTGTGAGCTTGACGGCAAAAGTACAGCGCTGTTGTACACTGTACCCGACGCCGGTATTTGTACTGCTGGTAAAAGCATGATCACGCACAGCTGCTCTGCTTTGAGCACTGTCTCTTTGTCTTGACTGCAGTATCATGCTGTGCTCACATCTCATCTCCGCACAGTGTTTGATGAGCTTGCCGCGCTCTAAGGATCGGATGTAGGGGAGAGGGTCGAGCTATTGATACCCAGCAGCAATATATATGATGGATGTTGGCGTATATTTGCAATTGTTAAGCCGGTTGTTGCCTGACGACTGGTTCATACGGCATTCATCATCTCCCCCGTGGGTGACCTGTTCGTGCTCAGGGCCTGTTACAAACGTATGACCTTAAGCGGGTGGGCTACCGAAATATACTTATTTATACCGACTACCTTGATAGTTACCGTAAACAACTTTCGTTTTCATGTATGGTAGACAACCCTAAAGTTGAAGTATTACAGCGTACAACGTTTTACCGGTACCCTTGCCGATTCTTGATCATAAAGTTCCTCAAGGATTTAAAGTAAGTCGTGCAGCTCAACGTGAAGTCCACAGCCGGCATGACAAACTGTGCTTGCATACATCATGTGTCAACCCAGCCTTTGAACAATGTTTGCCTGCTGTAGTTTGCATCAACAGCAGCAGCGTTCCACCCATCCGCTCCGTGCCCATATACTGACGTTGTGCCCATCTTTGGTATACGCAATTCACTGCAGTCTACATCCAACCAGGCACCATGCTGGCATCCATGCGCACCTCCAGGCTGGCAGCAGCTGCCCCCACCAGGCCCAGCAGGACAGCTGTTGTGCTGAACTTCAAGAATGAGAGGCGCCATGCACCACTCATTGACAGGCTGGGTGGGCCTGATGCAGTGAAAAGTGCAGTCGACATCTTCTATGGCAAGGTGTGTACCATCATCATCATCATCATCATCATCATCATCATCATCATCATCATCATCATCATCATCATCATCATCATCATCATCATCATCATCATCATCTGCTGCTGCTGCTGCTGCTGCTGCTGCTGCTGCTGCTGCTGCTGCTGCTGCTGCTGCATAGCACTTGTGTGCATTTGTGATGTATTGCAAAGTTGCACTATAAGTCCTTAAAAAGCTTACATGATACAGCATCACGGGAGCTGTACGGCCGAAACCTGCTTGCTGTGAGGCTGAAACCTGCGTGCTGTGATGGAACTGACAACCAGGTACATTATGATGCACATTAGAGGATGGCAGCACATCATTCCTGCTGTGCTATGCTGCTGCAGGTACTAGATGACAGCCGCATCAAGCACTACTTTGCAGGCACAGACATGAAGAAGCAGGTGAGCTGCACCAGAAACCCTTCAACTTCGGGTTTGAACAGATCTGCAGTGGTGCTTGCGGCCTTTGTTGAACTGCCTGCAATGCACATGACATGGCACTGTAGCCGCAGGCTGTTGCAGTGTTCATCTAGTTGACGACTGAAGTGTGCGTGCACCTGAGCTTGTGCGCTGGACTGCATTGTGAGCAAGCTCGTTAGGCTGCCTTCACTGCACTGCTCATCTAAACCCTCGTTCACCACTTGGTAACTGTCACTGCGCCCCTCCCCCCCCCCCCCCGCCCGCGGCGCGTGTTGCAACCCATGCTGCAGCGTGCACACCAGGCAGCCTTTATGACCTACGCCTTCGGAGGTGCAACCAAGTACGCCGGCAAAGACATGGCGGAAGCGCACAGGCACCTCGTCCCGCACCTGACCGAGGAGCACTTCAACGCCGTGGTGGAGAACTTTGTGGCCACCCTGCAGGAGCTTGGCGTGGCGCAGGAGGACATTGATGACGCATGCAAGGTGGTGGCGTCCACAAAGGACGCTGTGCTGGCGAGGTAAACCAGCTTGTGAACTGACGCTGTCATGGCCTGGTTGTGTTAGGAGTGAAGGGCAAGGCGCGTGACCCACTCGCTGCGAGTGTGTGCTTGATAGGTTGCAGGCAACACAAAAACCTGTACCCAAACTGGGTAAGCCGAGCGTGTAGTGTGCGACTGTTGAACTGGTCCATCTGCAAGCACTGGCGAAAGCAGTCCCACGTGTGTGTGCCTCAGTTGCATGCTAGAGTTCCGTAAGTGCAGCATGCGTGCGATAATTTTGATCATTGCTGATGTGCTGACATGCACTTGGTGAGGTTGCACACTGCAACCACCGCAGTGCTGGCCCTGCAGCGTGCGTCGGCGTGCCTCCTTTAAAAGCCGTGTGTACTGTGTGTGCTTCCGTGACTTGGAACGGTGGCAGTGTTGATAGTACAAAAAAATGTTGCTTGGATCCTGGTGGGTTTGCTGCACTGAGTTCAGTGAGTGCTGGTACATCGGAACCCCAGCATTCAGAGCTGTCATTGCTAGCCAGGCCTAATGTGGTTTTACAAGTTGTTGTATGGTGCAGCACTTACACACTGTGTGCCAATAGGGTGATTGCTACTACTTGTGTATGCTGGCAAAAGCATGCAAAACCATCCTAGTACAGTCAGCCACAAGTCATGCCGCTTGCATGAGCAAGGCACTTACTGCACTGACTTCACATGAGTGCAGGTGCGTATGGGCTGCAGCAGGCTGCTGCTGTGCATACCAAACAGCCCTTGATCATCAACATGCATGAAGCGGTTGAAGTAGCCCTTTGGTGTGTCGTTTTGCACTACACATAGCAGTGCACGAACCAAGGTTGTGCTGCCAGGCTTATCATCTGACGCATACATGGGTAGGATTGCTGTCAGTACAAAGCATGTGTCACTGCTTGTTGGCGCCCACTAGTAGCTGTGGCCGACCTTGTTGACAAACATTCATGAAATGCACGGCATGGCAGGGTGATGCTGCCATGTGCGAGGTGGCAAGCATTTTGGCTTCAAGCAAGCGGCTGGCACTTTCATGCACCTGGAAAGGGTGCTGGTGCCGTGTGCATGTGGAAGAGGGACCAAGCGTGCACATGCAGGCGGTTGCATTGCAGCTGCAGCAGCACAGCTGGTGCCTTTTTTTAAGATGTGGCCCCTTTGCCTGTCATCAAGCGTGTGGTGTGCTCACTGCTGCCTCAGGTATGTGTTTGCACACTGCTGCATCAGGTGTGTGAGTGTGCACACTTTGGCCAGTATCCTTCAGAGACAACATATCATATATTGCGTTATGTATCTGATGATAATGGGGGCAGTTCTGGAAGATGTCGGATGGTTTCACCATGTATTGCTGCTTTTCTTGTCAGGTCTTAGGATGTGCGCAATGCATGCAAACATTCTGGAGCAGTGTCTTTCCGCCCTGGTGGAGTGCGGGACCGATGGCGCTGATGCTATGGCTTGATTGATTAATATGATGCTGATGATGATGGGACAATACATCAGGTTGCTAGGAGTGCGTGTGAAGTGTTGTTAGCCCAGCAGTCACTACATATCACTGAAAGGTGAATTGGCGGTTCCACTGAAAGGTGAGTTGGCGGTTGCATTTCTTAAGGCACATTACCCAGTGATGTCATCGCCAGTTTGTGTGATGCTGAGCTGATCAGCCTGCTGATGATGACAGCGCTGCTACAGCATTGACATCATCAATTTGGTGGGCCATTGCGCATGGTATCATTGCAGGCTGCACTGTCAATCATTGGCATGATGGCTCAATGCACGCACTATGCTGTCATAAGCTTGTCAAGTAATACACGCACTGCGCAGTGACAGATCAAAATGTCCTGGGGATCAGTTTTTAAAAAATGGCGGCTGTCGTTTCATGATGTAACTTGGCTGTCAGTTGTCTTCGGCAGGCCAGTGGTTCATTCAAGTACCGACAACTATTGTTGTTACACCGTGCAGCGAATTGTGTGAAGCACATGCTGACTGCACCTTGTCATGGCAGGGCAGCACAAACCTTGAACAAGATGCAAAGCCTCAGTGGCGGTCGCTGCCTTGATGGCGGTCACTGCCTTGATGGCGGTCGCACCAACTGCTGTGCAGCATGAGCCAGCTGCAGAGGATCGCCCAGTGCTGCATCGGCGCGATGCATCTCCACATCCTCATGCTGGCTGGCATGCAATGAGGCAATGCCTGGCTGCGGCTTCACAGCAGCAGAGACAGCAGCCCTGCTTGCTCCTGGCATGCCAAAGTCGCGTTGTTGAACATCTGGCGCCCTCTTGGTGGGAGACACGTGCAGGGCCCATGCTCCATGATGCTGCCTGTTCTGTGCTACTGCCGCAGTCGGCGACTCTGGGTGGCAGCTGGAGTCAGAGCTGTTAGCTGGTGAGGCTTCGCGTGCTGTCGCCTTGATCAACAAGTTGGTTGATGCTGGCGCACCCCAGGCAGCAATGGGGCTGGGACCTCCGGCTGCACTCGCTGGCTGAGCTGGCGTGCATGGCCTGGCAAGCGTTGTGCTGCAGATGCCAGCCAGTGTAGGGTCCGGCAACATATGTATGTGCTGCAGCTGCTGCTGCTGGCTTTCTGGGGTGCTCCTTGCCCGCCTGCCGAAGCTGCTCCTCAACTCCACGCTGCTTGCATGTCCTGCACGCGCCGAGAGCCTTGCTGCATCTTCCAGGCTGCACCAGCCACCTGTTGCCAATTGGGGCGCGCTGGGTTGAGTGTCAGCCTCCCTGCGAGTGCCTCCCAGGCCCCCAACCGCAGCAGTTTCCTGCTAAGTTGGGGCAGTTCTGGAAGATGTCGGATGGTGTCACCGTGTATTGCTGCTTTTCTTGTCAAGTCTTGGGATGTGCGCAATGCATGCAAACATTCTGGAGCAGTGCTCCCTCCTCTTTCCGCCCCGGTGGGGCGCGGGGCCGATGGCGCTGATGCTATGGCTTGAATGGGTAATATGATGATGATGATGAGCCTCCCTGCGCTGCGTGCTGTGTGTCAGCCGCTGCAGGAACCCCGCTCGTGCACCCTGGTAAGCCCTGGCTGCACGTGGAGCATTCTGTGCACTGCTGCCCTGTTGCTGCTGCTGTTGCTGCGGCTCTCCAGCTGCAGGTGCCCACTCCTCCCCAGCTGCATCCTGCTGCCTGGGCTGCTGGTGCTGAACAGCACCAACATCTCTGCTGCTGAAGCTACTCTGTGTGCTGCACACCTCAAAAAGATCCCCACAGCCTCTGCAGTGGCACCCATGCATTGGCCTCAACCGCTGACAGTGTGAACAGGGACGCTGATAGGTGCCCCAGTGAAACTTCCTTCACAACCCCCTCAACGCTGGAGTCCAGGTCTGTAAAGCTGTGCTGCTGCTGGCAGCTGCTCGGCGGTTTGCCACTGCTGCTACTGCTGCTCAGCGACAGTACTGCCTAGCCATCAACTGCTGGGCAGCCACTGATGCCGCTGCTGCCACAAACGCAAGCCATGGCGGTAGCAGGGCACAAAGCCAGGCTGCTACTAGAGCCCAGTTTGAAGCCTGTTGTGGGCAGAGCAGCCACCAGCACAGGCACCCACAAGCCAGTAGAGGGGTGCGCACAGCAAGCAGAACAAGAGCAGCACACAGGCCAGCACAAGGTCTTTCAGCTGATGTGCATAAACTGTGCATGCACGCTCCTGAGAAGGACAAAGATGGATAGAATGACGTCTTGACAAGCTGTTTGGGGATTTGGGAGGGGGCCTTGTATCACACCTGATGGACTTCTGCCTGCCTGCAGCTCCTTGAGTGGTGAGGCACTGCTGCTGCCTGCCCGGCCCCTGCGCCCTGCGCTGGATTGTGGCCGCAAGGTGCTGCCTGCCATGCCTTCTGTTCTTGCAGACGTGATGTGTGTGCATGTCACTGCTGCTGTCACTCCTGATTTGTGCTGGACCTGGCCTGCTGCTGCTCCTGCCCCTGGGCTGCTGCTATATTGTTTCTTGTGGGTTTCAGTGGATCGTTCATTGAGGCCTAAGCTGCTGCTGCTGCTGCTGCTCTCACTGCCCATGATGTCGCGGTACAGGTCACAGTCACAGTCAGTAGGAGGAAAGCCAAAATCTGTCGCTCCTGCTGCTGTTGTTGCTTTTGTGAGGTCTGCCAGCATACCTTCAGTGCTGTGGGTGCTGCCAGCATCACAGTGGCCGCAATCCATCGCTTGCTGCCAAACGTGTGATGCCTTGTCACCATATGTACCTGGGCGGCTGATGTGCTGCCATGCTCCTGCTGCTGCAAATGGCAAACCTGCTGCTCCTGTTGCTGCTGCGGCCGCCGCTGCCGCTGCAACATCAGTGACCGCAGCAACAGCGGCAGCTGCAGGGCCAGCGCCAATGCATTGCTGCGGCAATGTGGCCATGCTGCAATCTGACTCCGCAGCTGGTGTGCTTGACGTGCTGTCATCATCATTCATAAGCGTTGCTTGCAGTGGTGCTGCTGCTGGCGGTGCTCCCAGCATGCCCCAGCTGGCCGGTATGCTGCCTGGGCCACTGTGGTGCTGTCGGCTGTTGGTGCTGTGCCTGCTGGTGTGCTGCGCTGGCTCATAGTCCTCCTCAAAGTCGCTCTCATCACCTAGGCCTGCAGCAGGTGTGCAGTGCAGCAGTGAGCAGCTCTGCATGCATGCCTCGGTCAGACAGGCGCATGCAACGAAGCAGCGTGTGGCCGAGGTCACCTCCACCTTGCTGCCTGCAGTGCATGTTTTTGCGTTGAGTGGCAAAAGCAGCCAAGGCAACAACAGGGTATGCGCATCCAGCCCATTTCCGTTTCTGCGGCAGGGGTCCCAGCAGTGCAGTGGGCCAAGCCCGCAGCACAGCACACCTGACACAGAGTTGCATGCCACAGGCGTGGTGTCCATCGTCAGTATGTACTCTGACAGCCTCATGCCCAAGCCCTGCTCAGCCGCCTCACTGCAGCTGCTGCCGTCATCACAGCCACCAGCATCCGCCTCATCAGCGCAGCCCTGCCCAGCACACCGGCCGCCTGCAGGAATTATCGCCTCATGTTTTGCTGCTCTCACGTCCCCTGCCACTTGCTGTATGTGGGGAGCTCCGGCCTGGGCCTTGCTGCTGCTGCCACCTGAAACGGGGCCGCTGGCGGTCACCAGAGCAGCCTGCGCAGCCTGACCACCTTGCTGTGAGTCACATTTCCGGTGTGCTGCCGCAGCGGCTATCGTAAGTTTTGCTGTCTCTCCGGTGGCAATGCACCCAGGTTGTGGGCCGTAGCTGACCTGTATGTGAAACGCAGCTAAGCTGTGACGCAACTGCTGCTGATGTGGCCGCTTTCTGCCTGATGCAGGCGGCAGCCCTGCTCTGCTGCAGCGCTGCTGTCGCTGCTGCTGGGTGTAGCTGGTGTTGCTTTCTGCAGTTGTGGCAGCGAGCGCAGTGCTGGCTGCATTGGAACCCCCGTTGCGTGCAGCCCTGCTGAGGCCCGACAGCGGGGAGGCCGGCCTGGGGCCTCCAGGGCTCCTAGGGAGCATGTCAGGGCACAGCATTAATGAATGTAGTCACAACTTGGCCCCCCACATGTCAGCTACGCATGTCAGCACGCTGCTCCGGACCCTCACGCTCTTGCCAGGTCAGGCGTGCTTGCAGCAGCCCCTCGCTTGGTTCATGCGTGCACACATGGCTGCAGCAATCACTCCAGGTACAGACCTTGCTGTCAGGGGCAGGGCTGCTAGATAGGGTGACAGCGCCTGCTGCTGGGCTGGCCTGGACACTGCCTGGGCAGGTGGGCTGCTCAAGCGCCTAGTGCTTGCAGGATGGAGGTTGGGGCCAGCGCTTGATGTGCCCATTGCTGTTGCTGGTCTGCTGCTGATACTAGTGGGTGCCTGCTGCTGCTGCTGCTGCTGCTGCTGGTGGTGGTTTGGAGCATGATGCCTGCTCAATGGTGCCTGCTGTAATGCTGCCGCTTGGGCTGCATTGAAGTTGCTGTGGGGTTTTTGTTTGAGATGAACAAGTGTGGCAGCCATGGTGTCAATCGCCTCTTGCTGTTTGCTGCCTGTCTGCTTGTACTCTGCAATAACGTTCTGCCCTGCAATTTCCTTCTCTTCAAAGGTGGCATTGCTGCACGGCTGCGCTGCTGCAGCAGCTGTACAAGGCACACACGATTGTGATGCATGCTGCAGCTTGCTGTGAGGTTTAGTACCTCCCACATCAGACGATGAGGGCGGTTGGGGTGCCTGTCTGTGCTTGTGGGCAATGGGCCCACTACTGCTGTAGACACTTTTCCACGCGGGCTGCTGCTGCATTGCTGCTGTGGGTTTACAGCACGCAGCACGCCATTACCCGAATGAAAATCTCACATGAAACCTCAGGGATTGAAGTTCAGACACACACACACACAACTAGCAGTGTAGCGGAGTCTCCCAGTGGGGACCGGGTACAGATTGGCGGGGTGAGTGCAGTAGCAACATCTCGAGTGCAAAGCCTACATACATTCAATAAATTGCGTAAGCAATCCGTACCAACAGTACGCGCAGTGCTACGGCTGACCGCGAGGATAGGGTTTGAGGCAGGGGAGGGGGAATGCCCCTGGGGCATGTGCCGCACCTTTTGCTGGCCAGGTCACTTGCATACGTAAGCCTATACGCAGATTAGTGCATAGCCTGTATCACATGTACGCATGGCACGGCTGCAGCTTGCAGGGCTTCTGCGCATGCCCCAGGCAGAACAAACGAGTGCTACTGCTTCACATGCAGTCGTGGTGCACGGGTCTGCTACTGGTGCCAGGTGCTCTCCCTGCAATGCCAGACGGTCTGGTACACGGTTTCCAAGAGCACAACACGCCCACGTGCATCTGATGGGTCACCATGCAATGGGCAATGTGCACCTTGGGTGCAAGCGGATTGTGCAAGCAGCCCCGCCTCCCCACCGCTCACACAAGCAATGCTGCCACATGCAAGCTGTTCGTGGCACGATGTGCAAAGCATAGCACTGATTTCCCCAGTTTGTGTTCACTTTTTCCTGCTGGGCATTATGCCTGATGGCATAATGCCAAAGGCCTACATGCCTGCGCCTGCAGAGCAGAGCACAGCACGGCGTTGAGCCTTCCAGCTTTGTTCAGCCGTCAGATGCAGCAAGTGACTGCTACTTGAACAAAGTAATTGAAATGTTGAGAGCGGCCGGGTTGAGCAAACAGGTGCACAGAGCAGCAGGGCATGCTGCTGCTTCTGATCCTGTGCGCAGCTGTGCAGCTGCATGTCAATGGTCAACAGTCCCCATGCATGAAGACGGCATGTGCAAGCACACCTTAAGCCGGTGGGCCTCCCGTGCAGCGCAAATGTGATCAAAACCACAGAGTGTTGAGTAAAGCCTAGCACCCCAATGTCAGTTGTTCCGTTCACTTCGCGCCTCTTGGCTTCTGCTGCCGAAGCGCCTGAACGGTTTTCTGTAGCAGATGCCTAGTAGATTGCCGCTTTAGATCGCTGCTCTCCTGCCGGTTAACAGAAGACATGCCCAGTGGCCATGAGCAGCAGCACAGACCGGCGTAGGGAGCCGCAGAAGTTTGCAAACAGCAATCTCAATGGAATATTTGCGGGCAAGCCAACTGGCGCCCAGGGCGCTAGCTCCGGGGTCAATCGCTTTGGTATGCTCACCATGGCTCTCCCCAAGGTGAGGACGCTGCTTGGGCTGCTATCCCTCAAGATCGCTGATGGAACGTCCTGAAGAGCATGCATGGCAGACAGCACCGCGCGAGCAGCTCACCATGCCGCCGCAGCCTTCGAACTGTGTGGGAGCTCGAACTGCCACACCGGCAACTGGACCACACGCATGGGCTTGCCGCCTAACGACCTGTTATTCCTGCAGCGCACCAAATCAACAACCACCACAGCTGGAGCCAAGCTGGTCGTTCCCAAGCCTGTGAACCTTCCCTCCATCAAAAAGGCAAGCGCTGTGGGTGTGCTGCTCGGGTGCAGGTGCTGGTCGCCCGCACCACAAGCTCTGCTGACATGCGTTTTTACATCTACAGGAACACCAGGGCAATGACCCCAGCACGCAGCTGGTGCCCTCTGGCACAGCAGGTGCAGGCTGGAGCAAGCCAGAGGAGCCACAGCCAGCGCCACAGCCGCAGCCAGAGGTTAGACAGTCAGCACTAACAGCCGGATCTAACTGGGCCAGCCAGGACCGTCAGGACGGCAGCAGCGGCTACGTCCCGCCTGTGCGTGAGGGTCCGTACGCTAAGACTGCGCCAGGTAGCAGGGGTTCCTTTCCGGTTGAGCGCCACCTCAACCCTGAGGAGTACCCCAGCTTGGCAGCAGGAGCAAAGGAAAAGCCGCCCACCAGGCGGCAGTATGAGCACACATCAGCACACCATCAGCAGGTGCGAGGCGTTGCGTTGCAGGCGGGAGCGCAGGCAGCAGCCTTTGTCCTTGGTCAGCAGCACATCGTTGGCGACCATTTCATAGGTTGGCTGGCTGTAGTGGACATTCAATGATAGTAGCACTGGCAGCTGTGCCAAAGGCTGCATGCAGCTGCTTCATCTTCTAGGATGGTTCTCCTGAGCAAAAGCAGCTCCCGGGATACAGTCCTGCAGGGGCAGGGTGACTGGAAGGCTATGTAGTTGATGTCATTCTGCTATGACAGTTTGCAAGGCGGCGTTGGTTACTCCAAGCGCTGTCAGCAAGGGCCTTGTCAGGGCATGCTGTGTGTCCGTGATGGCTGGCCATGTGCATGTGCTGCTCTTCTCACAATTGATGCGTCGTGCTGCTGCTTGCAGGACTTGCGCTGGGGCGATGATGAGCGTGACGTGGGGCACAGCAGGAACTGGTGAGCAGCCAAGCGCTGAGCGTTCAGCCCCGCAGCAGCAAAGTTGGAAAGCCTAGTGGCTGCGTTTGAGCAGCAGTAAACAGAAGAGCCTAGTGACCATGCAGGACCAGTGCGGTGTGTCAGTATGTGGCTGCAGTTGCACGTTGGGCGCTGTTCCGCAGATGCGCTTTGGCCTTTTATCTGCTGGGTTTGATTCTTTGGTGTCAGCAACAGTATTTGTTGTTTTCAGGCGTCGGTGCTGAACAGTCTCAGCTGTGATTCAGCTGATCATTCTGCAGCTGCAGCGTCACAGCATTTGTGAGGTGCTAGGTGGATGCAAGGGCATGCATGCATGCATGCTTTGCAGCAGCGGCAGCTCAGCGGGTAGGGCAGAAACCCAGCAGGTGTCCTTTGCCTATACTGTTTCGACAAGCATGCTCACCCCCTCCCCTCATTCAACCTTTTTTGGTGTCCACGTCAAGCCTGGCTCCTGCCCTGTCCTGCAGGCCTGGCCGTGACGATGGGTATGATGATGAACGCTATGGCGGCTACAGCCGCTATGCCGGCCATGGCGGCGGCCCATATCGTGGTCCTAGCGACTATGACGAGCCTCGCCCTGGGGCTGGCCGCTACAGCGGTCCTCCAGGCGCTGAGGACGAGTTTAGGGGTGGGCGAGGCGGGGGCGGTGAGCGCGAGTGGGCGGGGCCAAGCGGCGCAGGCTGGCGCGAGCGCGAGGCATACTACCACCGCGAGGCTGGCCGAGGCGGCGGGTTTGAGCGCAGTGGCGGTCACCATGCAGAGCGCAGCAGCAGCTATGACCGCTATGCCGGTGGACCTGAGGGCGCAGCTGCAGCAGCAGGGCGGTACACGGGTGAACGGCCAGGTGCGGCAGGGTACGATTCATATGCGGATCGTGACCTGCTGCCACCGCCACCACCACCACGTGGCGGGCTGGGACCAGCAGGCAGCATGCCCGAGCGTGCAGGCAGTGTGGGTGCAGCTGCGGTTGAGACACATGCTTTGGAGAGTGATGAGGAGCGTGATTTTGAGCGTGAGGAGTTTGAAGCTGAGCTGGCGCGCGTGGCAGCTGAGCTTGAACGGGTGAGTTGTGTTTGGCGGCTGCTTTGGGCGGGGAATCATGGCTCTAGTGGTGCCATGCTTTTTGTCTGGCAGTGGCAGCCAGTTGCAGACAGGCAGTGGCTGGTGGACTGCCTTGCAGTACTGCTCATGCGTGGTTCCTTGTGCTTGGACCAGTCACATGTTGACCCCTTGCTGCAAGCTGCAAAACCCTTTGCCAACACATGTTGAAAAGGGTCGCCAGAAGACATGTATTACAGATGTTGCTGCCCTGCTGCTGCGGTGCCGTTCTTCTTCTTGTAACTGTAGAAAAAGTTGGAGGAAAGCCAGCCAAAGCAGCCAGCGGAGAGCCAGCAGCAGGCAGTGTTGCTCCCTCCGCCTCCCCCACCTCCTCCCAAGGAAGGTGCAGCACTGGAGCAGCGCCAGCAGCCACCCCCGCCTCCGCCGCAGCCCCGCCACCCTGTGCTGTTGGACAGGGCACAGGCGGAGAGGCTGCAGGCAGAGCGTGCAGCAGCGGCAGCAGCTGGAACAGCAGCAGGCGGTCAAACAACAGCAGGCCCTGGCAGCAGGCCAGGCACTGCTGGTGCAGAGGTCGGAGCAGCAGCAGCAGCAGCAGGCGACGCAGCAGGTGTTCGAGCAGCAGCAGCACCCACAGCTGATGAGGCAGGTGGGTGGCCCGGCCCCGCCCCACAGCAGCAGCAGATGCAGCAGAAGCAGCCACTTGACCCTGAGGCTGCTGCAGCTGCTGCAAAGGCAGCCAAGGAGGCAGCAGCAGCAGCAAAGGCAGCAGCTCGTGCTGCAGCGCTTGCCGAAGAAGAGGAGCGCGATCAGCGCAGGAAGGCAGCAGCAGCAGAGAAGCTCCGCATGCTGGAAGAGCAGATGGCAGCTCGCCAGAAACTCGTGCCAGCCCCAGCTAGCAAGCAAGAGCAGAGCAGCGAAGAACAGCAGGATGAGGCTTCTGGCAAGCCTGACGGGTCAGCAGCAGCACCAGCGGCTGCTGTACCGGCAGCGCCAGCAGGAGCAGCTGCGCCAGGGGCCAAGCCAACAGCCATGGCAGCAGCACCCCAGCCGGCTGTTCGGGAGCAGCGCGAGCCGAGGCAGCAAGGCAAGCAGCAGGGCAAGCAGGATCGTGAGCGGGGCGGCAGGCACAGCCGTTCTGCTTCTGTAGGATCTGCTGGGTCCGCAGGTGATGGGCAGCAGCAGGAAGGCAGGCCTCCACGGGGCGGCAAGCAGCATGCTGGGGGCAAGGGCCAGCAGCAGCAAGTTGGAGAGGCAGGCAAGGCTGCCGCTTCATCGGCAGCAGCACCAGCAGAGCAGCCGCAGCCGCCGGGCAAGTCTGCACCACCATCTGTGCCTAAGATCCCAGCATGGTCCACGCCTGGCTCCGGTGTAATGACAGCTAAGTTTGGCAGTGTGGATGAGAAGATGCTGCAGGAGATGGAGGAGAAGAAAGCAAAGGAAGAGGCAGCAGCACAGGCGGCAGCAGACCAGGCCAAGCTCGGCAGGTCTGTCAGCAGGGGTAGGGGCAGGGTTAAGGCAGAGCCAGCAGCACCAGGCAGCAGAGCGGGCGACCAGGAGGCTAGCGCCGCAGGCCAGCAGCAGGTGCGCAAGGGCGGCAGGGATGCAGGTGCTGCTGTCAAGGAGCCAGGAGCAGCTGGTGGCTCAGGTGCTGGGGAAGGTGCCGCTGATGCGGGTACAGCAGCAGCTGGTGTTAGCAGAGGCAGGGGTGCACGTGGGGGCAAGGGGCAGCCTCCTGTACCACCTAGGGCTGGCGGCAAGCCTGCTAGGTCTGCAGGTGGCGGTGATGAGGCTGCAGCCCCAGATGCTGCAGCTACTGGCAGCAGGCCGGTTCCTGCTGGAGCTCCAGTTGTGCAGAAATCACCCGCAGCAGCTGCAGATGGGGCAGGGCTACAGGACAAGCCCTCTGCATCAGCTGGCAGCAGGCCTGCCGCAGATGGTGGTGCTGCTGGGGCACCTGTTGAGGGTGGCCGAGGCAGGCGTGGTGGCAGGCAGAGCAGGGACGGGGTGGAGACTGCCAGCACTGGCAGCGGCAGCAGCAGCGGCGATGGTGCGCGTGGCGAGGCAGCAGCAAGCAGGGGCGGCAGGCAGCCTGGGAGGGGATTGGCGAGGCCTGACAGGGGTGCAGCGGCCGACGCGGCTGCTCCTGCTGCTCAGGCTAAGCCACAGCAGGCAGATGGCGTCCAACCTGCTGCTGCAGGAGTTGGGCAGCCTGGTGGCCCTGCCAGCTGGTCATCATCATCATCAGCAGCAGCAGCAGCAGGCAGGCCAGCGCCGTCTGCACCTCAGACCATCCCAGGCAGGGCATCACCAGAGGCAGATGCAGCAGCCAGCAACGCAGATGCCCTCGGCGCTCAGATCGCCAAAAATGTAGTGTCCATGACCCTCGACGACCCACTGACCGAGTCTGTGAACCTGCCTGCTAGCTTGGACCCCACGCCACCGAATGACGGCATGGCACAGTACGAGCGCCATATGGCTGGCCTCAATGCAGCGGCGGCAGCCATGGCCGCTCAGCATGTAGCAGCGGCAGCAGTGCAGGAAGCAGCACAGAAGGCCGCGGCTCAAGCTGCAGGTGCACCAGGAGCAGCAGCAGGACCTGGCGTTGGCAGTGCAGGTATGGCTGGGCTGCCTGGCCTCCCTGCTGAGCTGGGCCTGGGTGGTGTGTTGCCTCTCAAGGCTGCTGGTGCACAGGCAGCAGCAGCAGGCCCACACGGCAGCCAGCCAGGCCAGCCGGGCGGCATCAGGCCTCCCGCACTGTTCCCTATGCCTGGCGGCCAGCACCCCAACCATGCAGCTGCTGCTGCTGCGGCTGCTGCAGCAGCAGCTGTAGCTGCAGGCATGCCGCGCGGGCCGATCCCTCCGTTCAGCTTCCCCATGCTGGGCGCTCCGCAGCCAGGTGCGCCTCTGGGTGCTGCGGGCGTGCCGGGTGGTGCGGCAGGGCAGCCAGGCGCGCCCGGCGGCGCCCCCGGGGCTCCTCCAGGCTCAGCAGCTGCAGCGGCGGCTGCAGCAGCTGCGGCAGCTGCCGGCATGTGGGGCGCGCACCCGCCGCTGTTCCCTGGCGTGGGTGTTGGTCCGCCGCCCAACCTGGCAGCTGCCATGGAGAGCTTCTACTCTGCAGGCGGCAACATGTTCCCGCCGCCGCATCACCTCGGCATGCAGCCCCTGCAGCAACCACCGCAGCAGGCAGGTGGCCAGCACCAGCAGCCAGGTGCCCAGCACCACCAGCAGGGTGAGCAGCACCACCAGCAGCAGCACCAGCCTGCAGCAGCAGCAGGAGGGCCAGCTAGCGGCGCACAGGGTGCGCCGATGAGTGGCCCGCTGCCATCCATGCCACCCATGCTGGCACCGTTCTCGCCTTTTGGCCCTGGTCCGTTTGGTGCTCCCATGGCCGGCTTGTTTGGCCCTGCTCAGCCGTTTGTCCCCACTGGCCGCCAGCCTGACTGGTCGACGGGCCTGCAGGGGGGCATTGCGCCGCTTGCTGGCGGCGCTGGCTCTTCAGGTGCTGGCGGTGCTGCTGCTGCTGGCGCACAGGGTGCCGGCACTCAGGGTGAGGCAGGACCGGCAGGCGCAGCAGGCATGCTCGCAGGAACGCCAGGTCAGCAGCAGCAGCAGCCTGGGCCGTCGGGCCCTGGTCAGGCTCGGGGCTACCAGCCCTCAGGCCAGCCTGCACCTCAACTGCCCCACCCTGGTGCAGCAGTCGGTGGGCCGGGGCAGCAGCAGGGTCCAGCTCCTGGTGGCAGGCAGCCTTACGCACCCCTGCAGCACCAGCAGCAGCACCCACCTCAGCACCCACAGCAGCAGCAGCACTACACACAGCCGCAGCAGCAGGATGGCTTTGGTGGGCCTGGGTTTGGTGGCTATGCACCTGGGCCTGGTGCTGCTGGGCCTCCTGGTGGCAGGAGCGGTGTTGCCATGGGCCCGCTCGGCTCTCCCATCAAGGTGATGCCAGGTCAGGGCTACGATGGCATGCAGGGCCAGCAGCAGCAGCAGCAGTACGGGCAGGGTCCTCCCAGAGGCAGGGGTGCGGCTCAGGCGCCCGGCCCGTCATATGGGGATGCTGGCGCGCACCTGCCGGATGACATCCTGGGGCTGGGGGAGGGGCCGGAGAATGCGCAGCCCGGCAGGCAGGACGCCCGGGACGGGCCGGGCGCAGCGCGAGGCGGGGCAGGCAGGCGCGACAACGGCCACCCGCAGATGGGCCGGCGCGGCGCTGGCGGACCACCCGGCGACGACGGCGGTTACGGCGGGGGCAGGGGCGGCAGGGGTGGCCGCATGGGAGGCAGGGGAGGGCCGCCCAGCGGCGGCCGGGGCGGGCCCCACATGGGTGGCAGGTTTGGTGGCCGCGGCGCCAGCAGCAACGGCATGGTGCCTGGCGGCGCGGCGCCCGCTGGTGGTGTGCCTGATGGCTTTGGTGGCGGGGGTGTGCCTGCGGGCGCTCAGCCTGGGCCTGGCCGGTTCAGCGGCGCTGGGGGCGTCCCCGACGGCCCTGGCGGTGCAGGTGCAGGGGGCCCTGATGGCTTGGCAGCTGCAGGGGGCCAGGGTGGCAGGCAGGGGCCAAACCCAAGGCAGGGCGGCGGGCGCGGCAGCGCAGCGCGAGGGCCTAGAGGAGGACCTTCTGCAGGGGCCACCCCGGTCGCTGCTGCAGCTGCTGCTGGTGGTGGTGCAGCTAGCGAAGCAGCAGGTGCCGGAGGCGCTGCTAATTCACAGGCTGCTGGCGGCGGTGGCAGGTCCAGGGGTGGGAGAGGTGGGAGGGGTCAGGGGCAGAGGGGCGGCAGGGGAGGTGGTGCTAATGCTGCAGGTGGAGCTGCAGCAGGTGCTGCCGCTGCACCCAGCAAGGTGATGTATGTTCCGAAGCCCCAGGGGCAGGCGCAGCAAGGCTGACCGCTGATGTCAGCCTGGTGTGCCGTGCGTTGGTGCTGTGATGCACTGTACTGTACGTCCTGCAGCTGTGAGCGAGCTGTGTGTGGCAGGCTGTGCTTCGGTGCCAGCGATGGATCATGCAGCCTGTTGGGGCTGAGAGTTGCAGAATGTTGAGCTGTGACAGATGTCCCCGTGGTATGCGTTGCAGCACAAGCAGCCATGCAGTAGGCGCACGCCAGCAACGCGTTCTGGTGGCACTGTGCAGTTGCTCAGTGTTCGGCAGCGCAACCTTGTGATGGCCAGCAAGTTGATGTTTTTGTGCCTAGCAGTGCAGGCGTGCAGGGCACATGCAGGCAGTTGGGATGTTGGAGATGGGGCAGCAAGTATGGTTGCTGCGGCTGCAGCATGCATTGCTGTGCTTACCAGTGTATCCATACCTCTTTGATTTGCATGTTTGGATGAGCAACATATTCGCCTGTGTGCCTGCTCACATGGTGAAGGCAGCAGTGTGATGTGCAGTTTTGAAGAAAGGACGGCGCGTAGTGCTATAGCAGAGCGCCAGAACGCTGTGCATTTTTGTGTGCCGCTGCCATGAGTGCTTGTTGCATTCGTGCGTGGTACCTGTTCTTGTGTGGACCATCAAGCAGGTGTTGCGGGATGCGCAGTAATGGAGGCCTGCTTTCAACATATTGCCACCAGCCCAGGCAGTGCTGACCACAGTTTGGCCTGCACACCAGCTGACCATTGCATTTAGCTGGACACCAGGCGGTGCATTACAGCTGCTTGCAGGCAGTCGCCATGATTGGACTCAGCAACTCCGACGAAGCAACCACAACCTGTCAAGCCAGCCTGTATGAAATGCTATGGTGGTGGTTTCCCTCGCTGCTTTCTGTTATACTGGCTGCAAGAATGCCATCGGTTGCAGCGCAAGGGGTGTGTGTGTGTGTGTGTGTGTGTGTGTCAATGGCTGCCAGCCACCTGCAAACATATGGTTTTCACCAAGGTTCTCTCGGACATTGGTGCGCTTGATGTGCGCATGAGGAGGCTGTGCTGTGCAACGGGCTGTCTTTGGCGCCTTCTCCGGAGAAACAGGATCCTGGCTGGGGATCACTCGTTTGCTGTAGCAGACTCAGCAGTGGGGTGTTTCCTGGGATAGGCTGGTGCTGTTCGTGTTGAGCATGCATGTGCTGCTGTGTGATGTCAAGTGTGGACCCGACACTGTGGCAGCTGTGCTGCCCAGGGCATGCCCTCTTGCTGTCTGAAGTGCCCACCTTGCAGTCAGGTCAAGTGCAAGGCCAGCAGTAGGGTGCAGGTGCTTGAGCAGGCTGGGGAGTACCACTCCTCTGACTGTGGCCTGGGTGGCATGGGTTGCCGATTTTCCTCACAGCGCCATTGTGCTACGGCTGTCAGAGACTGCCTGCAGTGGCCCTGCTGGCATGGCTGTTACTGGCCATGCAGTGCGGCCGTTTGAACAGCATGCACGTGCACAGCAGCTCGTTTGGCCTGGCAGGCATGATAAAGATCAGCTCCAACCTTGAAGGGGGAATAGGTGTCGTAGCTTTGCCACTTGATTCGGACGGCGCCAGCACACCACTCTTTGGAAGCTGATGGCACGGGCTAGCTGTGTTACAGCTGCTACATTGCTGACTGTGTGCTGTAAATGAGCTGCTTGTTGTGCATTGTGCTTCAAGTAGAAGCACTGGCAACTGTCATGTATCCCCTGGCGCCATGTGTTGCGCCTCATGGGTGCAAGGGTTTTCGCCATGCTTCTGCTCGTGATGCATGTACACATGCATCATGCCAGTCACTGGATTAGTCACTGCAGTAGTACTGCATGCTAGTGCCGTGTCCTCTTCACATGCATCATGGAAACGGGGCTGTCAGAATGACATGTTTTGACGTGTTCCAACAGGTGATTGCAGTGTATGGGGTCACTGCTCTTGGTAGCCCAGCTGGTCAATGCTGTGACAAGAACAGTCAAGCAGGCCAAAACCACTGACACCCATTGTGCCTTCTTCATCACCACCATTACTACAAGCGATGATCAACAAGACTGCTTGTGCAGTCACACAACGTTGCCAGCCTGGCCTGAGGTTCGGCTGAGCAACATAGTGTGTCAAGCACATGCCCTGTAAAAGTGCTGCTCCTTTTGACATGCCCTGCTCTGGCTAGTCACCAGAGCACCGCTGCTGCTTCCCTTTCACTGTCTGCCCAAGCTGCAGTAAACTCGTTGAACATGGATTACTTGAGGATGCTGCAGTGCACAGAAGTGAACTACTATGCACCTGCAATAGGGCAGGCCTTATGCTGAGCCTAGCCTAGCCTGAATTAAGTAGGTACAAACAATACAAGTACAAGCGGCAAGACCTGCTGCAACACATATATGGTACTATAAGCCAACAATGACAGCGACTGCACAACTTACAGTCCACATCTTGCCAGTTGCTGTCATAAGGTGACCTGTGGCTGTGTCGGAAGCTGTGTTAATTATCGCAGAAGCTATCACACTGATCTGTTGCAGTGCTATTCAACCAAGTGCTGCCAATAACTTGGCGCCCAAGTGCGTGCTTTGCATGTGCACGTACTATGAGCAGAAGCAAGAGAGCAGCCTGACAACCCGGCAAGGGCACGCTCACTTCCCTCATGCTGGTGTCGGCTGCTTGCGCCACAGCGTCTTCACCGTCTCGGTGAGCCCGGGGCCTGCCAGGTTCACCTTCATGATGCCCAGGTACGTCACCAGCGACGCACCCAGCACAGCAGCACGGACCGGACCTGCAGGGCGGCGCAGCAGACGGCAGCAGCAGCCATCGAGCCTGCAAGATGCAAGTGCACCAGCTGGGTGCCTGGCAAGCAGGTCATGCCAGGAACACGTGCTGCGCATGGCAAGCGCAAAAAGCAGGACGTGCGTGTGGCTGAAAGCGTGCTGATGAAGGAGCATCATGCCTGAGCAGCAGTTGTACATTGCGGCAAGAGAAGGGCACCCTAATAATGACGCCGCCTAGTACTCTGCATGCCCGTCTGCAGCAACTGCTGCGCTTTGCTTTTGGTTGCATGCTCACCCCTGAAGCGTGTTGGCACGTAGTCTGTCACCAGTGCATTCGTTGTTATCTGCATGTGCAGCGGCACTGCCAAGCTGAACGTCCAGTCAGCAGCCTTCTGCATGGCACTGTCCTGCAGGGCGTAAGCACAGGCAGGGCAGTAACAAGCTGATTTGCAAGCTCAGCAAGCCATGGCCAACAGGAGTAGGGCATGTTGAGACTCATTGGTTACCTGAGGTGGTGTCAAACATGCAACACCCAATGTAACAGCAGCTTGCGTCGGTCGCCATGGCATGTAGCAGCCTTGTGTTCACTCGACTCTGCTTGCTGGTAGAATGGGGCAAGATGAGATGTGAGTTGCTGCAACGTCGTATACAATGGGTTGCAGTGGCGCTATGGCAGTTGCCGAGCCATTGCCAAGCCAGAACAGCCACGCCAGATCGACAATGCACCCAGAACACAGTCCAGTCACTGGCCGCTGCTGCAGCTCAACAATAGGGCGCTGCCCTGGTGCTGTTTGCAAGAGTAGCTGCAGCTCACCGTGCTGGAGAACACTGCTGCAGGGACGGCAGCTGCAGGCAAGAGAAGAGGGCAGCACACGACACCACATGTGTCAGCAGGCTGTTTGCGTGAGACCGACAGGTGTGCAGCAGTGTTGGGTGGCCACAACCAAGCATGCCTGCCTGCTCATGCATCCCGCTGGACAGGAAGTAGATTGCGACGTAGCGTCTTTTACTCCTATACGTGCAGCAGCCGCACCTGCCAGAGCATAGTTGCTCAGCTCATATGCCTTGTTGAAGCCACCAATGTCAGCTGAAGGCATGGCGGCGAGCACACGCAGGCACAGTCAGCATGCAAGCAGGATATCACGCAGCACGTACCGCGGCTGCGCATCATGCTGCTTCAATCAACAAAAGCATTTTCAAGGCAATCCACACAAGCAGGTAACTAGGCCACACCACCAGCCTGCTGCTACATGATTGCTGCAGATGCTGCCGCGCTCTCTGCTGCTGCGACCGCTGCTGTTCCTCAGATGCCACTTGACTGCCGCTGTTGACACAGCATGCTTTGCAAAAGAATATTTGCTGTTGTTCTTCCGTTGTTCTTCCGAAATCTGTTTCGTTGTAGCCACCACAATCTGTGCACTGACAACAGACCAGACTAGCACAGCAGCAGCACAAGCCACAGCACATTGCTGCACTGTCGGCACGGCCCGCAGCTCCCAACCCATAAATAGTTTCATACACCCACCTGCAAGAATACGCTGCATCCTGCCAGCAAACACACAAACTCCGGGGTTGCAGTTGTCCGGGTGCCTACTGTTGACGACACGGCAGATCACAGCTCCCAGCAGCTTGCTCTTTCAGTGAAGTGCAGGACTACGACGATGATTTTCTTATCAACGTGTAGTCGTTGGATCGCACTTGAACAGGCTGAGTGTCACCACAGTCATTCTTCACAACCATGCCGGTGAACCAAGTGAGCTAACGTCAACTCCCCGTCCACTGCCAGTGGTGTCGACGTGTATTGGTAGTTGATTAAGGTGGTTGTGCTAAGCGTAACCTGTACCGAGGCTTCTCACCGACACCACCCAGCATCAGCTGTGCTCCCTGCCAGCCAGTGAACACCATGTTGCGCACAGGCAAGGCCCTGCAGCTGGTTGCTCGACAAGCACAGTATGGCCACTTTGCTGAGGCGCTTGGCGGCACCGGCTGGAATGCCTCGCAGACCAGGTAGGTCACCAGCTGCTCTTTCCTGTGCTGCTTTCTGATCTGAAGCATGCAGGCAGTTCACCACAGTAGCAGAGGGTGCAGCGCACCTTGGTTATACTTTACTCTATGTTTGGGGTGCTCAGGGCTCGCAGTTGCTTCTGCTTGTGGTACTGCTGCCTGTTGCATGTCCTGCAGGGGCCTAGGTGGCGACAAGGTGCCAGAGTACTGGGGCAAGCCATCACCATATACAGAAGGCACAGCATTTCTTGGCACACCCCCAAACCATGATCAGGTGCGGCTCCAGTAGCACAGCATATGTTGTCAGTAGGTAAGCAGGGTTCAGTCGGTGGTGCTGCTTGCAGAGCAGCAAGGTGTTGGGTGCCGCAAGACAGCCACAGCAGTACGCACCAGTGGCAGTACCAGTTGGCCGGCCTCACGCTTGTGCAATACACAACATAGCACACCGCCATGGGTTCTGCTGGCGGGGGTGTTGCAAAGCCCGCCTGTTTGAACGACGTGAAGGCAAACGTTGGAAGAGTGTGCATGCAGATGTACCGCCCGTCCTATCGGGTGACATCTTCATCACCATGCTTGATACATCTGTCCCCTGTTCATGTCTTGCTTGCTGCTGGTGGCCGTGCTGCTGCTGCTGCTGCTGCTGCTGCAGCTGATCAACAAACGGCCCCTCTCACCAGATGTATTTGAGCTTGGGTCGGTAACGCAGCCACACTACAAGATGCCTTGGGGGGCAGTCAGCTCCATCGCTAACAGAGCAACTGGTGCAGCACTGTCCGCAGGTGAGCACAGCAGCTTGTTCACACACAGCGCAGCTGCAGCACCTGCATAACATAGCCAGCAAGCATTGCACGGGTTGTCTCAACAGTAAGTGCGATGCAGGGCGGTCACACTCGTGCCGCGTTCGTTACTCGTGCTCAACATGCAGTGCGTTCCCTGTGAATGGCACGCCCACACCTCGCACCGGCCCCCTCTTGCAGGCTTTGCTGCTGCTGGCTACATCGCCCTTACGGGCGACCTGCCGGGCGCCCTCGCCTCGTTCAAGGCCAGCTACCCACTGCTGGTGTTCCCAACCAAGCTCATCATCAGCTTCCCGCTTGTCTACCACTACCTGGGTGGCATGCGGCACTTTGTATGGGACTTGCACAAGATCGGCAACCAGGCAGACAAGACGAGCCTGCTCGAGACGCCCAGGGTGGAGCAGTCGAGCCAGATTTTGCTGGGAGCCAGCGTTGCACTTAGCCTGCTGGCAGCAATACTGTAAGGCATGTGACGTTGACGGTGCTAAAGGAGGACGGCGCTGTGTTTGTGTTCATGGGGTAGGCAGTGGCTGCCTGCGCACACTAGCGGGTGCGGAGCAGCAACCAGCAGCGCCGGCAGACATGCGCGCTGCAGATGGCGTGGCGGCAGCTGGTGTGCACGCCGGCGAGGCAG
Organism: Scenedesmus sp. NREL 46B-D3; assembly: GCA_014080715.1. NCBI lineage: Eukaryota > Viridiplantae > Chlorophyta > Chlorophyceae > Sphaeropleales > Scenedesmaceae > Scenedesmus > Scenedesmus sp. NREL 46B-D3. The sequence continues at coordinate 31,849 of JACERP010000334.1, forward strand.
GCAGCGCAAGCACTCCGCGGGCGGGCCTGCTGGTGCTACTGGTGGGAGGTGCTCCTGGCGACTTGCTCAACAAGCTTAGCATGGAGGGCTTCTGCACTGGAGGGCAGGCGCGTCCGTGTCCCTGGGCTGTACAATGCTGTGCTTTGTTGGGGTCCACACAAGTTGTGACAACTGACAAGGGCCACGCACTCATACTACTTGAGCTACTGATGTAGCACGATCTTAGCCTAGACTGTAATGAATGGTCCTAGCCTGCACGCGAGGTTCAGGTGCTGCTGCATACGCAGGGCTCATCATCATCATCATCATATTACCCATTCAAGCCATAGCATCAGCGCCATCGGCCCCGCGCCCCACCGGGGCGGAAACCGGGGCGGATACGCAGGGCTGTGTGATGCGTTGCGGCACGGTGGTCAGGTTGACATACTAGTATTGAGCTGGCATGGTTGCAGCAGTGGCAATCATCTTCAGCATCGAGACTTTGCCGTTGTATGCTGTGGTGTTGTACTATGATTAGTAATCATTGATTACTGCCTGTGCACATTCAGGTGCTGGATGGCGGCAGGCTTCCTTAGAGCTTGTGCGAGTTTGTCATGCTGCTGTACATATGCATGCATGTGTGCTGCTGAGCGGCTGCTTAGCCATGCTGAGACTTTCCGGCAAGCATGAGAGGCGCAGGCTGCCAAACACATAGCATCTGCTGCTGTAGCAGATGGTTGACCTGGGACAGCTGAGTGTATTTTACGGCTGTTGAGCGCTCTGTCGGGCGCATGCACATCTGTAACGGTTGGTGGTGGGGGGCATTTAGCCATCTGAGTGCCGCTTCTGTAACATTGTGTTTGCTACACATCTTGTTGTACCCCTTCTCATTGCCTCCTGAAGTGGTCCAGTCAGCATGGCGGGCTTGCCATTTGACTCGGTGGCGGGCTTCATGATTGATTCGGGACACTCGTGAACATGTAGTAAGTCCGCAGCTTACGCGTCTGCTGTTCGCATCTATATCTGCTTTGCCGCAGAGCACAGCCAGGAGGAGGGCGAAGCAAACTCGACACAACATACCGCGCAGCTGCCAGTGCTCCGATCCCTCTGTACATCGATTGAGAAGCTCGCCTGAACACACAAATCACCGGCAGCCGTGACACGCTGCCTTGCGGAGGACTCCTGCGGTCAACGCAGTGACTTATCAGCACTCAGCGACTGCACGCTCTGGCAAGGATCCCGTGCTGATTGCATGCACAATTGGATCAGACAGACACACTCAAAGTTGCTGTAAGCGTTTAGTACGCGCCAAGAGCGCAGCAGCAGCAGCATGTCAAGGGGCAGCAGGCGTGCCAAGCACAGGATTAGGAGCACGCAGGGCCGCCCGGGATCAAGACAGACGATACACAGAGGAAGATCCGGAACCAGGTCTTTCTCACTACGAGCCCGCAGATGACTTTGACTCAAACCCTGAGTTTGTGGCAATCCCAGAGCGGCCACCAGCATCAAGCAGCAGATGGGTGCCGACGCCACTGCAGATGGCAGCTACTGCTGCACTGACTTGGTGCGCTGAGGAATGCTGGGAGTACGGCTACACCAAGTGCACGTGGGCGTGTGCAGCTGTTCTCGTCTGCTGGCTGCTGGGGCAGGCGGTTGCAGCTTGACGTGCAGAGGACGCCGAGCAGATCAGGTTCACCACAGAGGAAGAGGCGATGGAGTTCCTGCGCTCTGTGTTCAGCCAGTATGCCAGCGGCCAGATCGACGCTGAAGCGCTGGCAGAACTGCTGCGCAAGTACCAGCCGCCGGGCATGGCGGAGCCCTGCATTTGTGCGGAATGCAGGTGGGCGGCACACTGCACAGCACCGGCATCACCTGCCGCATCCACAGCTGCTGGCTTCCTTGCAATACAATACAATACAATACAGTAGTACAGAACTGAACCTGCCTCAGGCACTAGCCCAGCGAGCCCTCGTTCCGCTCATGAGGGTTTCTTGTAATTGTACCCAGTTTCTTCTTCATTGTTTGGGCGATCGAAACCACCCGCACAAATCCGTCAATTCCAGTTGCTTTCTTAGCCCAGCCACGGGCGGTTGGACCGGGATTGCATCTGCCTTCTTCCAAGCATCAGCACCCGCCTGTCACACAGCTGTAGCATAGTGGTAACATAAGGAAGAGCCAGAGATGCTGGTGTAGTTGTCACTTTTGCATGTTTGCCTTTGTCTATCGTGACTGGGTGGCAATGTGGGCTTCCCATGCACAGCAGTGCACTGAATCATTACAATGATGCTGTCAGACCATTGGGTGTGCTTGCTGTTTAGCATGACCGACCCTGCGTTGCTATTGCTGCTGATTGGCTGCCCCACAGGGCACGCATGGCACAAGAGCAGCAGCAGCAGCAGCAGCACTCAGAGGAGCAGCAGCACAACCGACAGCGCGACCAGCAGCAACAACAGCGGCGCGGGGATCAACACCACAAGTTTGATGGCGTGATGGGCTTTGGGCGGCAGCCGCTGCCTCCTAATGCATGCCCTGCTGTGTGCTCGGTCCTGCTAGCTGCCTACTACTATGCAGTGCTGGGGCTGAGCAGCAATGACTACAGCACCGAAGTCGAGTTTGACCAGCAGCTGCGAGCTGCACGGCGGCGTGCTGCGTTGACGGTGAACCCTGACAAGGTCGGCAGCAGCGGCCACATTGCAGCCAGCAGGGTGAACATCGCGTATGAGGCACTGAGCAACGATGTTACCAGGGGCGAGTACGATGCCTACCTGAGGCGCTGCAGGCGCAGCAAGTCGTGCTGACTGCGGCACAGCAAGCAGCTGACAGCTGGTACTTGTACAGTTTGTACAGTTTGTAGCAGATGGATCGTACATTGTTTCTAAACAGCCTTCTTGGGTGATGTTGCCGTGGTGGTTGAAGCAGGATGCACAGGGCTGCAGCACAGCAATACTTGCGTAAGCACAATGCAGAGGTTGCAGCACCAGCTGAGTACATGCTAGGTGGATGGCTGACCATGAGTAGGGAGCACGCATGATGCGCACCTGGCCGATGCAGGCACTGATGTGAGCGCTGGTGTCTTGCAGCTGCTACAAGCACCCTAGCCGACGGCGTGGACATAATGCACAGCAGCTGCCGCAACAAAAGCACCCAGCTGCACAGGAGCTGCAGGCAGGTCAGAGCTGCCAAAAGCCTACTGCAGGTCCACCGTCTCTTCATCCTTGCAAGACGGATTTGTGCGGGTGGTTTTGATCGCCCAAACAATGAAGACGAAACTGGGTACAATCACAAGAAACCCTCATGAGCGGAGCGATGGCTCGCTGGGCTAGTGTCTGAGGCAGGTTCAGTCCTGTACTACTGAATCGTATTGTATTGAATTGTATTGTGAGGCAGTGGCAGCACATCCTCGCTGCCTGGGAGTAACACACCAGTTGGTGCAAGCTTGCGCAGTGCGATGCGGCCTGACATCATGCCTGGCAGTGCCTCAGGTGAGGGTGTGGCGTCTGGCAGCTCAGAACCACAGTCAGTGCTGGGGGTGTGCAGAGATCTTGTGGTTGCATTCTGCCAGTCGTATGATGGATGACACCGTTTGAGGAGCAGCGCAATGCCCTTTGGTGAGCCTGCGGAGCCTGAAAGCGCACCAAAGGGGGATCTCTGGCTTTCACAGCTGGTTTCACCTGCAGGCTTTCACAGCTGGTTTCACCTGCAGGTGTCCCTGGGCTTAGACTGGATGGCATAACTGGGCTGAGTAACTCAAGGGGACTCTTTTGCCTTCCTTTTGTCTGCCATGGTTGAAGAAGAAGCAAAGGGAAAAGTAAGAACAGGGTTCAGAAGTGTTGCAGCAGCAGTCGATAGATGTGCATCAGCGGCTGCTGCGCAGCGTCAGGGTGTGCCCTGAATGGTGCCGCATGCGGCGAGCGCGGCGTCAGGGTGTGCCCTGAATAGTGCGCTTGGGTGTGGCCACAGCAGCCATGGGCTGCCTGTGTGTAGCAGGCTGTGCTGGTGTGGTTCACAGCCGAAGGATTTAGAACTCTTGCAGCAATATTTGGTAGCTGTGCTTTAGGCTGCGCCCAGCGTGGCCTTTCAGCTGGCTGTGCAGTGGTGGTTGCCACAACAGTAGGGTGTGAAAAAGATGAAGAAGCAAAGGCAAGCAAGTGTCACCCGACCCCTGCATGCGAGGCTGCTCATGTAAGCAAAGCTGGATCCACCCACTGCACTGCGCCATTGGTTGTACTGATGAACATGAAGCAAGTTGAGGCCAATGGAGCCGCTTCTGGGGCGCCAGTAGGATGTGTGTGCGCAGCATGGTACGCTTCAGTTTGCCCAAGGCAGCAGTCAAGTGTTTAATACGTGTTGCCTGTGTTTATGCTGCTGCTCAGGAGGTTTGTGATGTACTGCACATACCTCATCTAAAAGCCATGTGGGCGGTGCAGGTTGGCACGTGCGGAGCATTTGCGTGCGCAATGTGCTTGTGTAACACCAACAGGCAGTAATCACTGCCTCATGAGGTGTTGCTCTCCCAGCTGCTTGGAGGTTGCTGATGGCTCTGTCACAGCAGCAGAGGGGGCTCTGTATGCTGTTCAACAATGACATGTTGTCCTGGCAGCAGTTGAGCACCTGTGTAGGCATGCAATGCCACTTTTGAGGGCTCAACAGCCGCTGCCGCACTCAACACCACAAACACGCTGTTGCATAAAGGCATGTATGCGCCGTTATAGCAGGCTATCACATGCTTGCAATGCATCATATGATTTAAATCAAACGTAGTAACATGTTTAATAGCAAAGACCTGACAGCTAGGCCCAGGAATGCCAACTTCCTGTTTTATGTACGCCTACGCTAGCCATATAAGGCCCCCTACGGCAGATAATACGCTTTCTACGCAGTATATATATGTACGGCATCTACGGTTGCGCACATCCCTACTCATAACTCCTTGGCTGTTGTGGGACCCCATGAGCCTTGTTTGGCTCCTTAGTGGGTGGGCCTGTGGCCCTACTTTGGTATTTGGTATTTGGAATTTGGTGTTTGGTAAACGGCTGCAGAAAAGCGCGCATCTTATAGCAAATGCAGCACTCACATTGCTACACCGCAGCCCCCGCCACCACGGCTGATTATGAATTGTCTTCAAGAATTTCTGCATGAAATCATGCATCGGTGGTATTGCCGTGGCCTCTCGCATCAGTGGCTTGCTGCCGATCATCTGGCCTGTGTGGCATGGCTCACATGAGTATGGTGGCACATGCACACTTGCAAGCTTGCTTGGTATCAGGATGACAGTAACAAGTCCAGTGTCCAGGAGCCATGTCAGATGGCACTTTGGCCATACTAAGCGGGTCACACAAGTAGAAAGAACAAGCATTAAACGTTTTGTCACCATAGCCTGACACGAGCATTTTGTGTTGCTGAACCTCAAAGGTGGGCCTCGTCAGCAGCCTGCTCAAGCACAGGCCATCAGCAGTTGCTGCTGGCGGCACAGCAAGCTGAGGCATATGTGTGCACAGCCTGTGCGTGCGTGTCGACCCACGTGTCCCACCGTTCGTGGTGTTGATGTGTGCAGCAAGCGTAAAGCGTGCTCCAAATGAGCACGGTGTCAAAGCATGACAGACAGAAGATGGGCGCACACTATTACAGATTGTGTCCATCCAGACACATGCAAAGTCTCTCAGAGTATGCATCAAGTATATCTGTGGCATGTTGAGACACACCCCACTCAGCAGCTTGCAAGCGCAATTGCGCCATGGAAGCATCACCAACCGAAGCATGTTGTCAAATAAGCAGCTGCACCTACTAGGTGTAGTACATCAAACTGCTATGACCTTTGCTGCTGCATGCTGTCCTGCAGTTGCCTGGTGTCTGTAACATCGTCATAGCCAGCAACAACAAAGACCAAGTCTGCCGTGTTGTGCAATCAAGGCAGGTGAGCCTGTGTTGGAGTGTGGAGCAGCTGCCCACCAGCATGCATTGGTGCTATGTACCGCAGTAGTGCAGGGATGCACTCGCTCTCAAAGACAAGTGCGCAATATTGAAAACGGGCGATGTTCCTGTCGTGTCACATCCAAACTGTGAAGGCACTTCGCTGCCAACAGCGCACCCCTCCATGAATCACGGCGGCAACAATGACTCATCGATGCTTTTTTTTATGCTGGTCGTGTTTCCTTCCCTTGCCCACTTCTAGCTTGTCCTGTCAACAGCCGCTCCCAGCTGTCACTTTCAGCTTGTCATGAACAGCAGTGCCTCACCACATGCCGCTGCTTTGCTGCTGATTGTTGTCTGCTTGCAGGCATGTCTACCTGATTTCCCGCCCATTTCCAAGACACAACGTGCCCGGCCCAGCCCTGTCGCCAGCAGCTTAGGTGGCAGTGTCGGTGCATGTTGACGCGGTGTTTGAAGATCGCAGATTACTCTCGGCTGGTTTCCATCTGCGTGCTGCTTGTCTTGCGAGGTGGTTTTTGTGGGTTGGCCAACCCACAAAACCGGGGGGGGGGGGGGGGGCTTTGTAAAGCTTTGTTTAAGCTGCAAAGCTTTTCTTCTGCTTTCACGCGTCTTGATGATATGGGTAGTGAACGGCCTCAATTGCTAGCTTTGGTTGACCCGCGCACATATTGTTGCAACCACCTACATACTGTCACAGGTTGGGCCTTGTCCAGTACGAGGTCAGAGCTGAGCTCTGAGCACTCGATTGTCCATCACTCTAGGGAGCGATGGTGTAGCTAAGTGACAAGTCCAAAACCAAACAGAACAGTCAATGCCTGGGGCGACGCAGGCGGCGGAAGCCGACGAGGCAGTATGGGGCAGTTGGTACATATGGAGGCCAGCAGCCGTTTAAAACGCGTTACATACGCAACATGCGGTGGTATGGCGGTCTGTCAAACATGCCAACTGTAGCTTATGTTGTTTGCGTTGCTAGTGTACCGTGCAATATCAGATTTTGCTGCAGCCGACATGTGCTTGTACTAGGGTGTGCATTTGGTGGACCGTCCACCGTGACGGCGAGCCTGTGCGGAGCCAAGATGACCGACCAGCTCACGCCTGCAACAGCACCAGGGCTTGCAAGTCTAGCATGCTGCGGCAGTTGCTGCTGCCCTGTCACAGTCACTGTAATTCCCACAGTGTGGAGTGCAGGGTTGGGTGACATCAACCGTTTGTGCAGCAGTGTAAGCTTCAGCTACTTTGATTGATTTGCTTGTTACCGCAATGGGCACAACATCATGATATGCTTCTTCTTCTTCACTTCATGTCTTCACTTCATGTGTTCATGTCACTTCAAACACAGGGAGCCCGGTTGCAGTGAAATGCAGTCGAGGTCGCATGCCACTAGTAATGCCACGACAAAACACGAAGCTGACCCATCCCTGCATGACAGCTGCCTGCAGGGCTTGAAAGGCCTTGCAGGTTGCAGTTGCAGGGCTGAAGGAGTGATTAATCAAAAGTGCTTGCTAGTCTTGTCTGGTACTAACAAGTCAATGCCTTGCCGCGATGTTGGCGACCTTGGTGCATGTTCTCTTGCAACATGTTGCACACTTGCACGGTCACACCACCAAAAGCGCTTCCCCTTGCACCCCCTGCTGGGCAAGCCCAGCCCTCTTTCATGCATACAACCAAACACATGCTCGCCGTGCCACAAACGTTCACATGCTGACTGCAGTACTGCACTAGTGCCAGCTGGCACACATGCTGACTGCAGCCCGCACTGAGTACAAGCCAGCAAAAGCCAAGCAAGCTGTGTTTGCAGTGTGTACCAAAGCACGGTGTTTGCACTGCCGGCCCAGCACTCCTGGCAGTTGAGAGAGCGGGTGACAATCAGCTGGTCACCAACCCCTGTCCTGCCAGGATGTTGTGCGGCCACACGGGACCACACAGGCAGACACGATGTGTCTGGTGCCACCGCCTGGCCCAATGCGACCACATGGGAAAACGAGGCTGCCCCACCAGCCGACTGTTGTGTCAAGGCCATTCATACAGGTCTCTTACTGACAAGACATCAGGGTGCAGCATGCCGCAAGCAAGGACATGCATATGCGTGCAGAACTGACACGCAAAAAAAGCAGCGGCTGCAAATCAAAGGATGCAAGCACCCAAAGTACTAGCCATACTGCTAGGCAAGGGTTGCGCCCTGCGCACGCAATCCCCGTGTGCACAGCTTGGCGGGAGGCAGCTCATGAGACCACCAGGCATGCGCATGCACTGCGAATGCTCAGCTAGCCTGCCTGTGCCTGGGACCAGCATATGCTGCTACACCCCACGTGCAATGCATCTTATGGTTGTTGCCTTGACGATGATTCCACATGCATACCAGCATGCACAGCAACCACAGCAATAAAGGCCGATGCACTCGCAGGGGAGGTGGGCAGCCCTGCAGCCATTGCAGACCAGCCACCACCAGGCAGCCGACACCCACGCCTGCACCGGGCGACGCAGTCTTGCCAGCCTGGCCATTGCAGCGCATCAACATGCCTGCAGGATGCGCGAGCGTGCAGCTCCTGCCAGCCACCCCCTCCTCCCACCCAGCCACCATGCACCCCCACTCCCTCCATGCACCCACCGGATGAGAAGACCTGTCACCCAAAGGTTGCAGACCCAGATGCACCTCACTGCTGTATACATCCACCGCGCACACGCAACGGCAGTTGAGGCACCCCAGCTCCATGCAGCGGCTCCACAATAGCACCCAAGCATCCACCGACCAAGGGAGGCGATGGAAGGCGCCGATGACCGCACTCCGCGCTGCCACACCCCAGCTCAACTCGCCAGCTCAGCTCAGCTGAGCAGTGAGTCAGTGTCGAGGAACATCCCATCCTGTGCATTGCCGCGTCCACCCTGCTGCTGCATCACAGCGCCAGGCCAGCCGCCCTGCTGCAACTGCTGCAGCATCTGCTGGGGGCGCACCTGCTGCTGCTGCTGCTGCTGCTGAGCCGCATACATGGCAGCAGCAGCGTTCTGCTGCCCGCCAGGTGCACTGACGCCCCCTGGGCCCACAGCTGACATGCCAGGGCCCAGCACAGCCAGGCCCCCGCCACCCCCGCCGCCTGGCATCTGCATCCCATGCCTGACCCCCCCACCCGCAGGCCCACCGCCGCCCGGCTGCACTGCTCCCCCAGTGAACAGGCTCGGCACTGCGCCCTGTTGCGCATTGCCGCCGCCAGCACCCTGCATCGTGCCCTGCTGCTGCTGAGGCTGCTGCTGGCCCGGATAGGCTGCGTACTGCTGCTGCTGCTGACGGGCCTGCTGCTGCATCTGCTGCTGCTGCTGTTGTAGCTGCTGCTGCTGCTGCATCTGCTGCTGGTGCATGTGCTGCTGCATTTGTTGATGCTGGTGCTGCTGGGCCTGCTGCTGCTGCATCATGTTCGGCGGCCGCTGCATGCCCATCTGCTGCTGCTGCTGCTGCTGCATTTGCGCAAGCCGCTGCTGCGCGAGCGTCCGCATCATCTGCACGCGCTGTGACTCCGGCATGCCGGAGAGGGCGAGCCTATCCTGCGGCGTCAGGCCGGCGAGCACCTGGGTGTAGACCTCCTGGGGGATGTGCGGCCCAGCAGCAGCACCGCCAGACGCAGGGCCGCCTGCTTGCGGCGGACGCATTTGCTGCTGCTGCTGCTGCGGCATCTGCCCGCGGCCCTGCTGCATCTGCTGCAAGTGCTGCATCATCTGCTGCTGCTGCTGCTCGCCAAGCAGGGGAAGTTGGTGATGCAGAGCAGCAGAAAGGTTGCGCCAGGGGGTCAGCGTGGTTGATGCAGTTGAAGCGCTTGCATGAAGGATCACGACTGGCAGTGCGAGCAGGCAGTGTGCATGACGCTTCTGCATGAAACAATGGCTTACAGCATGTGAAACAACCAACAACTCAGGGCCTGGCGCCAGCATCAGCACCACGTGCACTTGCCAACAGCAGCCAGGCGCCACCCACAGCGTGCACCCCCATGCAGCCGCGGCCGCCGCACCCACCTGCATGCCAGGCCTCTGCAGCTGCCCAAACATGCCGCCCGCCTGCTGCTGCGCCATCAGCTGCTGCTGCAGCGCCTGCTGCGGGTTGCTGGGCCGGCCAGGCACCCCTCCCATCCCGGGCAAGCCCCCTGCGTAGCCAGGCATGCCAGGGCGCGCCCCAGGCATGCCGTATGGCCCCGCTCCAGCGCCTGGCGCGCCGCCACCGCCTGGGAAGCCCCCCACCCCGCGCCCCGCGCCCAGCTGCATGCCGGGCCCTGGCCCTGGCCTGTCTGCCGGCTGCTCCGTCTTCTGCTTCTTGGGGGCTCTGGACCTGCCGCGGCCTTTGCTGCGCTTCACGCGGCGCATCTCCCAGTCGTCGCTGTCGCCGCTGTCGCTGCTGCTGCTGTCATTGAAGTCGCTGTCGTTCTCAATGTTGTACTCAGCATCCTCGTCGCTGTAGTCTGGCCCTCGCTTCTTCTTCCAGCCGCGCCGCTTCTTCACCGGCTTCTTCTTCTTCTTGGTCTGCTGCTGCTGCTGCTGGGCCTGCTGCTGCGCCAGCGCCGCAGCCTGCTGCTGCTGCTGCATTGCCAGGCAGCGCGGGAGGTTCATCTGCGCCACCTGCAGCTGCTGCTCTGGCGGCATCGACAGCAGCTGTTGCGCCTGCTGCTGGTTCAGGAACTGCAGGAACAGCTGGATGGGGTTCTGACCACCTGCAGCACCCGCAGCAGCAGCGACCCCTGGCACACCTGGCTGCTGCTGCTGCTGCTGCTGACCTGGCATACCGGGCTGTGCACTAGGCATACCTGGCCGCGTGCCAGGCGGGACACCTGCTGCTGCCGCTGCTGTTGCAGCAGCAGCAGCAGCCGGCGGTACTCCACCAGGCACCCCGGCACCCGCCAGCCCGCCAGCAGCAGCACCACCCTGCGCTGCGCCAGCAGCTCCAGGCACCTGCAGGCCAGCCGCTGCACCAGGCACACCCGGCTGGGCGGCACGCGCGGGCCTGGGCGGCGCCACCCCCACCACAGCCTCCACGCCGTTGCGCGCCGCGTTGACGAGCTTCTGCATGTTGCCGACGCCGCAGCGGGCCGGCCTGTACACGCGCTGCCCGCGCGGCACCAGCACGCCCGCCAGCGGGCTCCAGCCGATGCCGTGCTGCGGCTTGCGGCCGCGCACTGTCGCCGCGCGCCGCGGCCGCCCCGTGCGTGTGAACTGCTGCGGCACCACCACCAGGCCAGCGGGCGGTACCGCGCCACCAGCGGCTGCAGGCACACCTCCTGCTGCTGCTGCTGCTGCTGCAGCTGTGTGCACGGGGGCTGGCCTCGGCATGGCACCCATCGGGCCGCCAACGCCGCCAGGCATGCTGGCAGGCATGCTGCCGGGCACCCCGCCAGGCATGCTACTGCCAGGAGCCCCAGCACCTTGTGCCATGTGCAGCGCCTGCCGCTGCCGCTGCTGCTGTTGCTGCATCTGCATCTGCTGTTGCTGCATCGCCTGCTGCTGCTGTTGCTGCATCTGCATCTGCTGCTGTTGCTGCTGCATCTGCATCTGCTGCTGCTGCTGCAGGTGCTGGTGTTGGGCAGCAACTTGTGCTGCAGCAGCATCAAGCTCAGCCCTGCTGCGAGCCTCAGCCTCCGCCCTCGCGCGCGCAGCATCTGCCTCTGCCTTGATGCGTACCGCTGCTGCTTCTGCCTCAGCATGGGCGCGCACCTGCGCATCGCCCTCTGCCTTCACACGCACAGCATCTGCGCCAGCCTGGATCCGTGCCGCTGCAGCTTCCGCCTCTGCTTGAGCACTGGCACGTGCATCTGACCCAGCGGTGGCAGCAGCAGCGTCGGCTGCTGCAGGTGGCATGATACTGCCACTCGCCTGTGTGCGCCCTGCCTGCTCTGTCTGCCCTGGCACGCCAGCATGTGGCGCCGCTGCAGCAGCGAGTGCTGCCAACTGCTCAGCTGGGGACGCGGCAGCGTCTGCAGCCGCAGGCACAGGCTCAGCAGCTCCAGTATCACCCGGCACAGCTGCTGCAGCAGCGTGGCCTGCAGCAGCAGCAGCAGCAGGAAGAGAAGCAGGAGCCACTTCTGCTGCTGGCTCAGCATCTGCACGTCCTGCTGGTGGTGGGTCTGCATTTATGTTACATGCTGCTGGCACAGCTGCAGCAGCGCCTTCTGCAGTCACACCTGGCTCCTCATCAGCCGCATCAGCAGCTGCACCCTGCGCTGCAGCTTCTGCGGGTGGCTCCTCTGCTGCTGCCGGCTCTGCTGCAGTGTCAGCACCAGCAGCTGAAGCTGAGGCAAGCTCTGCTGCACTAGCCCCCTCATCTGCCGCTGGCCCTGCATCCTCAGCAGGTGACCTGGCAGGCCGCTGTGCATGCCCAGCAGGCTCCGCAGTAGCCACTGCCGCTGCTGCTGCACCCTGACTCGGTGTAGGTTCCGCTGCAGTGTCCTCATCTGCTGCTGCTGCTGCTGCTGCTACCTCAGCTGGATGCGGCGCACCTGCTGGCTCTGCTGCTGCAGCAGGCTCAAGCGACTCAGTGGGCTTTGCTGCAGCATCTGCCTCAGCTGCGTGTTCTGGTACTGCTGAAGAACCTGCTGCTGCTGCAGGCGCCTCAGCAGCTGGTCCGGCTGCAGAGGGCTGCGGTGGCAGTGGTGGCACCACATCTGCAGCCACTGCTGGTGCTGGTGGCGGGGGCGGCACATCCACTACCGATGGTGGCGGCGGCGGCAACACATCTGCAGCTGCTGCTTGTAGTAGAGGCTGCGGCGGTGGCTCTTCTGCAGCTGCTGGCGGTGATGGCAGCGCGGCTGCAGCCGCTGCTGGTGGTTGCGGGGGCAGCACAACTGCAGCTGCTTCCTGCTTGGGCAGCACCTGTAGAGACAAGCAAGGCAGTCCAGCGTACACAGGCAGCTGCATGGAGGCTCACGCCTTTCTTGACTTCTGTGCTATGCAGCAGCGGGTGCCGTGCCAGTAAGCACGCCCGGGATTTGTGTTATGATTTGTGTATGCCAGAAATGAGCTATTAGGATAAGCACACATGCACTGCACACAGGGTGCACCGCATAGACTGCTTTAAAACCTCACAAAAGACACACAAACAGCCAGGCTGCAGCAGCTCACCTGCTGCACTAGTGCTGCAAGCAGCGACTGCTCTCGGCTGTCGCTACTGCTGGCCAGCTGGCCTGCCCAGTCCTGCAGCTGCTGCAGGTCGGCTGCCTGAGTTGCCCACAGCACTTGGCCGTTGCTGCTGCCACCTTGCAGGCACCTGTACACTCGCAGGTCAGCCGGCCAGCCTGGCAAGTGGTGGTAGGTGGCACCGCTGGCATCCTGCCCCAGGGGCCTGCTGCGCAGCAGCGCCAGCAGGTCCCCATCCAGCCGTGACAGCTGCAGGTCACACCACGCAAGTACGTAGGAGGGACCGCATCCCACGAGCGGCCACATGTGCAGTGAGGAGGCAGACAACAGCAAGCGCATTGCGAAGGGTGAGGCTTGGAGCTGCCGGGAGCATGTTTGCAAAGCCTGGGCAAACCTCAGCACAGTGAAGTCCGCAGGCGACTGCCAGTGCTTGCACGCTCGCTAACGCATAGCCACTGCTGATGTCCATGCACCACACTGGTTTGAAGCTGTGCAGTTACGCAGATAGGCGATTGCAGCACACCTGTTGGGCAAGACTATCCCGCAGTGCTGCATCCTGGTGCAACCTCCAGTCGCACACCACATACAGCACTGACGCCTGCAGCAGATGGACGCGCCGCTGATGTAATTGTCAGTAATCGCAAATCAGCTGCCATGGTGTGCACTGAGTGACGTGATTGGAACTCGGCGTTGTGTGCAGTTTTGCTGCGGCAGTTGCTGCTGCGCTGTGCAACCATTGCTGCGAGTGGTGCATAAGCCGCGCTGTGCATTCCATGTCACGCAGCCTTCGGAGAGCTTATATTGTTGATTCTATACTTCCTGCAAAATGTAAGCTACTGCAACCTCACCTTGTCAGGTGAGCTCAGCTCATGAAAGCCCCGCTGCTCCAGCGGGTTGGTGCTGAATGCACGCTGCCAGATGCCTGTGCTGCTCAGCACTTGCGCCAGACTGCTCTCCCAGTTCCCTGCCACTGGCATACCAGGATCCCTGCAGGGCACAGGCAGGCTGAGCATCAACACAGCAGACTGAAAAGAAAAGCTGCTAAACTGCCGGACACCAGGCACGCCCCTGCAGGGAAAGGAAGGAACTGCTGTGCAGCAACGTACCTGCTGAGTAGCCTGGGCACAAGGTCATCCCAAAAGCTTGATGCCTGCTGTGTCCGTCCCAACAGTGTCTGCTCGTACAGATCAGCTGTGAAAGGCTTGATTCCCAAGCGGGACCCAAAGACACGGCAAAACAGCGTGACAGCTGCACAGTGCCAACTGCTGCGCAGCTGCTGCACCGTCCGTCCAAGGCCGAGGTCAGCTGCAGCAACTTCGTTGGTTGGTGCGCCTGTCTGCTCGACGTTGGTGCTGCCTGCCTTGTCTGCAGCTGCCTCGTTCAGCAGCTGCCTGTTTGAACCCGGTTCCGCCCCCACTTCTTCCATGTCTTGATGAAAGAAGGTCCTTACAGCCGTAGCATGTTTGTACAAATGGCTACGGCAAGGCGTTGTTGACAAACGGAGTCCGTGTCACACCGCACAACAACGGGCTCATCCGTACACCACAACCGCGTTGTACAGTGTCAAACCTGTAATCTGGTGCATCAATGCTGACTGCAATCCAGATGCACCCTCCTCATGACAGAAGGAGACTGCGCAAACCCCCAGCAGGGTTCTTTCTTCATCAAACCTTTCACCCTCTGGAGCCACGAGGATTTGATCACAGCATCAATGCATGTGATCGGCGTGCTGGCGTGAGCTCGCAAAGCTGTTTGTCGCTGCAAGGAACATGGCATCTACATCACCCACGTGTTGGACACAGCTGGTCTGCACTTATGTGATAATGAGTCGTTCCTTGACTCCATCAGTCACAGTTATTGGTTTTCAAAGGTGCCATAAGTCACCGTGACTGTGTAGCGATGGAGATTGTAGGAGGAAAGCCCTAGAGGTCCAGGACAGCCTGCTTCTGTGAGCAACGTGACTATGAGCAGCGCAATTCTGCAGAGTGAGCAGCACATCAGGACGCTGGAGAGGCAGTTGCAAACGGTGATATGTCTTGCTGCTGCCTTTGCTGCTGGCCTGCGTTAGTTGTATGCTTAACCTGAGCACTGCACAGCTTCTCTCGTGTGCATGTTCACCCCAGGGTCAGCAACAAGGCATCTTAGTTCCACCATGCTAACCGCATGCATGCATTGCTCTGTTTATCAGCTGTAGGAGCAGTAGCGCAGCATGTAGGGCATGCCCTGCTAGCCGCTGAAGCTGTCCGTGCACAGAAGAACCTGTAGCACCTGCAGCCTGCAGCATTGACATGTTCAATCTGTGCACTGGTTGATGGTGTAAGCAGCGTATCAAGGTTGGTTTGCTTTCTTCCAGGAGTTTTCAATGCATAAGCCAGAACTCGGCTCTTCAACGGAAGTATGACAGCCCAGCTGCGGCGTCTAAGCACCTGCTGTGGTTCAACTTCGGCATTGTTCCCACCATATCCTTGCACGCTTCGTTGGTTGTTGCTTGCCGGGAGTGGGTGCTGGACGCCGCCGCCCCATCCACTGCCACCTTGCCTTATACCAATACACACTTTGGATAGACTGTACACAACACACCTAGCTTGACCAAATCTCCACTTGCCATGCCAGGTCAGCTCTGAGCGGGGTGAGCTGGAGAGCCTGAGTGCTTCCGTGCCCTGCAGCAGGACCTCCTGGGTTGCGCGCACACCCTCCTTGGCCAAAAAACCCGACACACCCCATGCCCGGTCAGGCGGTGCATTCCGAGCTGTAGTGTGACGCAGCGTCACCAACCGCATCGTCCCGCCTGCATCTGTGTCCCGACAGCTGCGCATGCATGCGTGCCCCCATGCTCCCTCGCCAGGTCACCGCTGAGCGCGATGAGCTGGAGCGCGACGTGGAGCAGCTGTGCATGTCGCGTGGTGGCCACATGTTCAGCAGCAGCTACGTGCTGGCGCAGCGCCTGCAGTTCCTGGAGGCGCAGGTCAGGCAGCAGCGGCTGGCGCTGCGCAGCGTGGCCGCGGAGCGGGACGGCTTGCAGGAGGACGCCCTGCAGATACGCCGCAGCAAGCGGCAGGCGGATCAGGTGTGTGGCTGCCAGTGACGTGGCAGGTACAGCAGGTACAGCAGGCAGCTGGTGCTTCAGCAGTAGGGTGACATCCCTTATCCCCACTGCAGCAGAATGTACGACCAGGCACATTGCGTGTAGTTGTAGTCGCCGTGTTGGTGTGCACGACTTGTTGCTCCTTAATAGAAGCTGTTGGTTAGAGGCTGCTGCTGTTATGAAGCAACACGTGCAGGAGCGCCTGCCTGAAGGGCGCGGCTGCGGCGCACTGGCACTCGAGCCCAAGAGCCGGAAACTGCTGACTGCAGGTCACTCACCTAGCGTGCATTGTACTGCAGGGTTGGCAGGCTGAGAAGCAGCGAGCTGCCGAGCTGGCGCGCCAGCTCAGCTTCTTCCAGGCCTCGTCAGCCTCTGCCATTGCTGACAGGGACAGTGCGGCGTACGAGGCGCAGACCTGCAAGGCTGAGCTGCAGGTACGCCCTCACACACCGCTGCAGCAGACTTTGGGCAGGGCTGCAGAGCTACTTCGCAACAGGAACTGCTGAGCCTTGTGTAGGGTTCACAGCTGCAAGGTGGTGAGGCGCCATGGATGAGTACTGTGCGGTTGTATGGACGCTGAAGTGCACTGCATGTTAGGGAAGCAGGAGACAAGCCAATGCCACATGCACTGACTAATGTCACTCACACACACCTGAATCACCAGGCAATGGCATTGATGTGCTGCGTGTTGAACTCAGAGCACGACGCCACCTGAAACCCCTTCTGCAGGCCAATAATGCCACCCTCAAAGATGCACAGGCACGCCTGGCAGCAGCAGAAGCGCATAACAAAGGATTGCAGCAGCAGCTGGCATGCGCTGGGCAGCAGGCCCAGGCCCGCAAGGAGGAGCTGACCCTAGCCAGGGGCCAGCTGAGGCAGCTGCCACTGCTGCAACAGCAGCTGCAGACGCAAACAGAGCTATCCGAGCAGCTCAGGGTGAGGGGCGCGCTGAATTGCTCAGGTGGCTGTCGGGGACTTGGTGTCGTGGTGTGGGCGCATGCTGCCTTTTTGCTGAGGTGTGGTATGCGTGCGTCGGTGCATGCCACTGGCAAGCAGTGCATATCCCGCCGTGATTGCGTTGCACCCGGTTCACTGCACACATGTATACAATGCGCCACGTTGAAGCAGCTACTTGAGCTGCAGCCTTCAGCCGTCGTCTTACCCTGCCAGCCATCTGCTGCACTGCATGCAACGCAATTGCTGCTGGGGTGGACACAGGGTGAGCTGTCAGGTGCCCAAGTCAGCAGTGAAGCACTGCAGCAGCAGCTGCAGGCAGCATTTGAAGAGGCGTCTGCGCTGCAGCAGCAGCTGGTGGATGTGGGGCAGCATGCACAGGAGCAGGCAACAGAGCTACGCGCATCCAACGCTGCACTGCATGTGAGCTGTAAGGTCGAGGGATGCCGCTGCTGCCGCTGCAGCTGCTGTGCCTGTGATGTTGTTGAGTGCATTTGTTAAGTTTGGTATGAGTGCAGACATGATGCGACTTGGCAGGATGCGACACAACGCACACCAACAGCAGCTTGAGACCATGGATGCCCTGTGATGTTGAGGCCATGTTTGAAGGCAAACTTGGTAACACTGAGATAATGCACCGTATGTATGTAGCTTCAGCGGACAACCTTTGCATGTACCCCTCACCACTCACTGCATCTTTGCACCCCTGCCTCTGGCCTGTCATGTGTAACCGCAGAAGCAGGTCAACGAGTCCCGAGCAACTGTTGCTGACCTGCAGCAGCTGCTAGAGCAGACTTCTGCAGCCCTAGTATCCAGCCAAGCGGCAGTGAAGGAGGCGCGTGCAGCAGCAGGCAAGCGATGGTTCAAGGAAGCAACTGCTGCTGTTGCACATGGATTGGGTGCCAGCACTGCAGCAGACAGCAGCAATGGAGAGCAGCAGCTGCAGCAGCTGCAGGTAGGGCGCGTGCAGCAGCTGCGCTGCAGCTGCTTGTGTGCCACCTTCAGCTGCACATATCAACATACTCCTTTGCTGCTTGACTCTGTTGGTGGCTTCAAACAGGAGGTTGCACAGAGTGTGACATGGTGTCATCCGCTGCTCGGCTGCTGCTCTGCACAGGTTGTTGTTGGGCCAGAAGCCAACTCAGCCTGGTGCTGTCATGACTCTGCTGCTGCTGCTGCTGCTGCTGCTGCTGCTGCAGGCTCACTTGAACGAGACTGAGCAGGCGTTGCAACAGGCTGCACGTGACAAGATTCAGGTCATGGAGGAGCTGAGCACGGCTCAGGTGTGAGCACAGGGCACATGCGCCCATCCATTAGGTCTGTTGGCTCGGTCAGCTTTCCGGATTATTGGGCCACAAAAGCAACAACCCTGGCTGTGACTGGTGTAACTTTCGGGCTGTGTTTCCTCGCGAGCTTGCGGAGCCTGCAAGAGGATGTCACTGCAGGTACTGCAGCGTCGCTGTTGTCAGCCATGCAAAATGCGGCACTCTAGCAATGCCGGTGTCAGGTATGGATGCACACACCCCATGCCTTTACACGTTGTACCATGTGTGCTGCTGCAGGCAACGCAAGACGAGCAGCAGCACATCATTCAGCAGCTTGAGACCCGCAACAACCAGCTGAAGGTACTGCTGGCACAAGCCACGCAGGAAAAGGTGGACGCTCTGCTGCGCGCAGCGCAAGCTGGCAGCAGCAGCAGCAGCAGCAGCAGCAGTAGCACTGACACGGCAACAGCACATCAGGACGCTGGTGTCAGCTGCAGCAGTGCTGCTGCATTTGATGCAGCAGCTGCAGCATCAGGTGCAGCGTCGCCAGTGCATGCTGCTGGTGCAAGGCTGGTCAGGGGCGATGCGGCAGCAGTGACGGCTGCACCTGCAGTCGAAGCTGCTGTCGACGCCACGCCACCGCCATCACCTGCCACTCCTTCCTCACTTGCACCCCAGAGCAGTGGGGCAGCAGCAGCAGTAGCAGCAGCAGGACCATCCCGCTCCAGGGCAGGCAGCAGGCGGCAACACAACAGCAGCAGCCCACCTGTCCCTCCTGGCAGTTTCTCAGCCGGTGACCAAGCACTGGCTGCTGCTGCTGCTGCTGCTGCTGCAGCAGTGCAAGCCGGGGCAAGAGGCAACAGTGGCAGCTGGCAGGGCCCGCCTGCACTGGGGCGCACCGCATCAGCAGTAGCAGCTGCAGCGGGAGCTGATACGCCTGAGGACCGCAGCAGCGCCCCAGCTGATGCTGCTGGGTCTGACGCCAACGCACATGCCCGCAGCAGCAGTGCGTGCCCTGCAGCAAGCCCCAGCAGCAGCAGCAGCATCAGCAGCACCGACCTTCAGCAGCGTGGCTCCAGCAGCAAGGACTGGCAGGAGGAGAGGATGGCGCTGCTGGCACAGTTGCAGCTGCGCAGCAGCCGCCTGGAGAAGCTTGTGGCGTTTGCAGGCCACTGCAGGCTGAGGCTGCGGGACCTGCAGCCAGGAGCGGAAGCGGCAACAGCAGCAATGCAGCAGCAGCAGCAGTGCAGACGAGGCAGCAGTGCAAGGACAGGCAAAGAGCCGATGGCCCGTCTGGTGTCCCTGGCACAGGAGTTGGATGCCAGCAGGTGGGAGGCGTGTCAGGCCCTGGCAGTGTCAGTGCATGGCAGGGCGGGCTGATGAAGCGGGCCTTAGCAGCAGCTCCTTGCCAGCAGCAGCTGCATCATCAAGCAGAGCTGGTCAGGATTGCCCGTGCTTAGGCTGACATTGCTGTGCTTCTGTCCTTCCAGCAAGATGCCGCGTCTGCAGCTGATGCACTCCTGCATGCCTTGCTGCCTTGCTGCCTGCTTGCCTGCAGAATTTTGTCATGGCTGATGCATGTCAGGGCGACTTCTCTGTCTTATCCCTGTCGTTGCCTTGCCCGCTCTCTTGCAGGAATCTGCTGCTCAGCAGCCGTGCAGCACAGCAGCAGCACAACAAAGCAGTGGCAGCCCTGCAAGCAGCAGACGCAAGCCCTGCAGTTCTGGTTGCAGGTTTAGTCTGCAGCAGCAGTACTGGAAGCGCAACTGGGGCCAGCAAACAGCAGCAGCACAGCATGCTGTCTGGTATCAGCCGGCTTTGGCGTGCTGACAAGGGCAGCAGCACTGGCAAAGGCAGCAGCAGTGCCATGAGTATGCCTGCAGGCCAACAGCAATCGGCAGGAGCTGCCGCAAGTGCACCACAAGGTGCTGCAGCCAGCAGCAGCACCAGCAGCAGTAGTAGCCCTGTGAAGGGTCTGGATGGCAGTGACGGGGGATGGAGTGCACAGCTGGATGCTGCAATGGCCTGCGAGGTGCAGCTGCTGTCTGACATGTGTGTGTCGTCACTGCAGCAGCTCCACAAGCTGACCGCACTGAGCACGCTCATGGAAGACCTCTGGTGACAAAGCAACGCCGTGTTGCGCAAAGCTACAGGTGCATGGCGCCTCCATTGGCAGCACATCAATGTGTTGGCCCTGCAGCTAGGCACCGCAAAATCACTGCATTCAGCAGCAAGTGACCCTGTGAAGTATGCATGTTGTACAAAGTGTGCAGTGAGGGCAGCTGCGTCTGCTGATGTGGGCTATGTCAGCTTGCTGGATCTGGGGTGGTGCAATGACAAGCATCCACTGATTTGACATGCACATGTTGCCAAGCAAGTTGCTGCCACATCATCCTTGCTGCCCACACCTATCATCACTTCTGCATGTAGCTACCCTATAGCAGTCGTTGTATGTTGCTGTGTTTTGGCTTCTGTTCGCCGTGTGCAGTACTAATAGCATTGGTGTCGTACCACATTGGCATGCACTGAATGCTAGTGCCGTCTCCTTTCACATTGGAAGCGAGGGGGTCGGGGGCTCTGCCTTTCCCTGCTTTGCTTCCCTGCCACAGGTTATACAGTGCTGCTACTTGTACATTGGGAGCATCATATAGAAAGCAGCAGCATTTTCGTAGCAAGGGAGCAAGCAAATTCGTTTGTCCAAACAGCAAAGTCACCGGCACCTCTCATGCACAGCTGTGCATGCACGCAACGCCGGCACCACCACTGTACTGCTGTGATTTATGTACTGATGGGCACGATTTCAACTATGCTATCTGCCATGCTGGCAGTGCCCGTCACCATGCAGCAGGCACCACAGTGAAGTGCAACCCAGCTGTAATGTGATAACCAAACATGCTTGCTCAAGGTGCTTGCACGCCGCAGCGCTGTTGCTGCAAGCAAGCATGCATGTGCAGGCATGGCCAACTAGTATTACAGCAGCGCATATCGTACTAATGGCAGTAGACTTTAAGGCTCGAATTTGCAAGCAGGAATGGCCGCCACCAGTACAAACATACACAGCTATTGATGCGGCCTTACAGCGCCGGCGCCGTCTATTTTCATCACATGGCAGTGCTGCAGCACCAGTGCGGTACAATAAATTGCTGTACGGATTTTTTTTTTCGCTGTCCCGTGGTAACAGCTGCGGCAGTTTGTCGTGCTAGTACGGCGAGTGCGTGTGGCGAGTGCTGCATTACGAAACCCATGCCTCGAGGGGAGGCCTTGATTGCGGAGTGTACGCAACTACCTGCTAATAAATAACTGAAACTCCTTGCAAGTGATTTCAGGCATCGTGGCTGGCTGGCTGCAGGAACAAGATAGTAACCGAACAGCAACCGCAGGATCAATTGATCAAGACAGTAACGGCACACATGCGGCGCAGCCTTGGAGGTTGCTGCTTCCGACATCACTCGTGCAACATCTATAAGCACAACGCTACAAAAACATCAATGGAGGGTGCATGCATGCGGTACGCTCAGAAGTGGTACAACCCGTCGTACAACGCTGCGTATACAGCTGACCATCCTTTGTATACGCCTTCGCGTTCCATGTAACCGAAACCACTTACGAAGGTTAAGCTTCTTTTGACGTTATACGAAGACGCCCATCGGTGCAGTGTGAGCAGCATCTGCAGCAGCACGCAACCGTTGCTGTTGTTCAAGGAGCGACTCTGCACGGCTGGCAATACTAAAGTCCTTGATAGACACTCTTTGATACTCATTAAGTGTACAGTATGTGTGTGTTGCTGTCTCGCGCTGAACAACTGCAGCCCTTTGTCGAGCTGCCGGCAGCCGTTACGATACCCATGAACTTGGAGCCGCCTTGGCCGCGGATTGCATGCTAATACCTATCACTAATCAGGAAAAACCCCTTGAAAGCGTTTTCAAGCATCGTGGGGGGCTGGCTGCAGGAGTCAATCAGTAACCACCTGCACAGCACATAGCACACCTGCAGCGCAACCGTTGCTATTGTTCAAGGAGCGACTCTGCATCGTTGGCAATGCTAAAGTCCATGATAGATATTTTTTGATACTCATCAAGTGAACAATATGTGTGTTGCTGTCTCACGGTGAACAGCTGCAGCACTTTGTCGAGCTGCCGGCGAGTGCTAGCACTAACGGAGCGCTCCGTTACGATACCCATGAACAGAGAGCCGCCTTGGCTGCGTAATGCATGCAAATACCTTTCACTATTGAGGAGAACACTTTGAAAGCGTTGTCAAGCATCGCGGCTGGCTGGCTGCAGGAGTCAGACAGTAACGTGCGACTGCATCAACGTGCGACTTCGCAAAGCCGTCACAAAAAGGTTCAGAAACTACCTTTTGTGAATATCTTTATGATTGTGCTTGCGAACTAGTTTGTGATGTCACTAGGTTTTTATGTGAACATCCTGCGAACATCATTGTGAAGGCATTTGTGAATGTTCTTGTGAACAGTGCTGCTGGCAACACAGGAGGCAACAGCAACGCAACAAACTGTTAATATATATAATCGTTATATTGCTTGAACCACAACGGGAGAGGCGCATGCTGTACTCCCTTACCCTGGTACCCAGATGGTAACGGCAGTCAGCAGTGCTGTGCATGCAAGTGCCACTTGTCCTTGCCAAGAACGCGACACTGCAATTGCAGGCACCCAGCAAATGCGTCACTGACGTGCTGACATGAGCAGCAGCACCCTAACCCAGCCGACAGCCAAGCAAGGCGAAGCAGAGTCACACGCTGTGGCCACAGAATGTAGAATGTGCTCCATGCTGCAGCCAACTGACTCAAAACGCCTGCCTGCCAGAGACACTGCGACGGCAGGCGGCACCAACAAGCAGAACACTGAGCACACCCCACCCCCACCGCCCTCCTGCACGCAACCACGGCTTGCAGTGGTGTCATTGATGTGCAGCATCCTGGGCATGCCTCGGAAGCCGCGGGTCCGGCGCAAATCCCAGCACTTGCTCATGTTGCACTTGTTGGCCGCCGAGTCAATGACGACTGAACGGACGCCTCGGCCAAGCTGTACATCACGACTCATTATCACAGACACTGCTCAGCAGCAACGCAGCCTCGGCCTGCTGGCAAGCAGTGCACCATCAGCGCCAGGAGCTGCAACCGTCGCCGCCGCTGCCGCCACCACTGCCACCACCACCGCACCGCTGCTCATCAACATGTTACCCACTCAAGCCATAGCATCAATGCCATCGCCCCTGCTGCTGTCGCTTGCCCCCCCTAGGGAAGTCGTCTTCCTCACCCTGCTGCTGCCGCCAAGGCTGCTGTTGCCAGCGCTGCTGCTGCTGCTGCTGCTGCTGCTGCTGCTGCTGGTAGCCCTGCTGCTGTTGGTAGGCTTGCTCCTGCTGCCAACCTCTGTTGTACTGCTGCTGCTGTGGCTGCTGATAGCTCTGCTGCTGCTGCTGCCAGGCCTGGCCATGCATCTGCTGGCTCCCAAGACCATAAGCCTGCTGCCTGTAACCGCCTTGTGGCTGGTACTGCTCCTGCTGCGGGTAGTACTGCTGTTGCTGCTGCCGGCTGTAGCGGGCCTGCTGCTGGTACGCCGCCTGCTGCTGCGCTGCCTGCTGCTCCCGCTCCCACTGCCGCTGCTGCGCTGCAAGCTCTGCCACCTGCTGCTGCTGCTGCTGCCGCTGCCTGTCCCTGTCCTGGTAGCGCTCAGCCATCAGGTTCGCAGGCACCTTGCAGGGGCACTCCTCCACCCAGTGGGAGCCGCCACACTGCCAACAGCTCGGCTGTGCAGGGGTGAGCGGCGCAGGCTGGCAGCTCAGGTGGCCGCGTTCGCCGCACGCGAAGCAGCGCACATTGTCCAGATCGGCTTCATAGTAGTCGCTGCTGCAGCCACCCGCAAACCTGGCAGGGTGGCGTGACAGGGCGTGCGCGTGCAAGGACATGATGAGGTGAGCGCACTGCACAGGCCGGCACAAAAAGTGACCGACATATGTTCAGTGGCTGTCGGCGACAGCACATGTGTGAGAACTGCGCGTTGATGGACCTTTGCAGGAGAGCCAACAAGCACAACCTTGACGCCAAGCACCATGCATGACCACCATGGGCCGACGCTGGACCATCGGCACCAAGCACAAGGCAGCAGCAGCCCGCTGCGCTGTGTCAGCGCACCGGAACCAGTCCGAGTAGTCGGACGCTGCGCAGTCGGCCCTGCCGCAGCGCAGGCACAGGCGCCGCCCGCCGCCCTTGACCTGGCCACGCTGCAGGCTGCAGTCCTTGAACATGTGGCCCGCCTCGCCACACCTCAGGCACAGCCCTGGGGGGATGCAGGTGACGGCAGCGGTGGCACACATTAACACGTCACATGGGCTGCAGCATGTGTACTGCTTGTACCGCGTCCCAGCATGTTGCCTGGCAGTGCGGCGGGACATACGTGTAGCTGCAGACGGTTGATGGTCAGAGCAGGCTGCGGCAAGCTGCAGGGAACACAGAGCTGCGGCAGTGCCGCCGTCCTTGCGGCAGCTGCTGCTCATTGCGTAGCTGTACCGTCTTCGTTGTTGCGCTGCCTGACGCAACTGCACCTGCGGCATCGGTGGCTGTTCCTTGCAGGCAGAGCTGCAGCAGCGAGCGCAGCAGCGCGTCACATGCACTTACTATTTGGGCAGCTGAAGGCATCATGCCCGTACTGTGCGCAGTAGTGGCAGGGCTTGGCCGCACTCAGGCTGCAGTCCTTGGCCAGGTGGCCACGCTTGCCGCAGTTCCAGCATGCCACGCCCTTTGGCGCGTACACGTCATCAAAGTACCTGCAGCGGTGCAACAGCAATCAAGAGCAAGCAGGCTTGGCCTCTGCTGCGCTTGCGCCGTACGCGCCGTGCAGCATACCAGAACGGGCCTGTGGCTGCCGTGTGTGCCTGCGAAGTATGGCTGTGTAGATGACAGCACACAAGTCGCATGGTGAGCACGGCGTTCGGTGCAGGTGATGCTGGCAGGTAGCTGGGCAGGGCCACTGATGTAGCAGCTTGGCATGCATCACCTGGCAGTAGCAGCTGAAGCAGCGCTGACACAGAGTGCAGCCGTGCCTGCTCACCTGGGCCCCCTCAGGAGCTTCTGTACCTCAAAGTTGCGCTGGTCCGCCTCTTCATCGTCAAGCACCACAACACCCACAGGTGCCTTGGCCGCTGCAGCTGCTGACTGCTGTGCTGCTGCACGCTGGTGTGCTGCGCTACTTCCTGTTGCTGCTGCGCCTGACTCTGCAGCCGAGTTGGTGCTGGAGCTCTTTCTTCGTTTCCCCTTGCCTGAGCTGGTGGCAGCTGCTAGCATTTGGCCAGCATCATCAGCATGTGCTGCTGCTGCTGCGTCCTCAGCTGCTGCTGCTGCACGCCGCTTCTTTTCGACCCTCTCTTTCGCGGGCTTCACAATCAGCGCATCTATCGGGTTAATGTCCTCCTCAGCGTCCGACATGTTTGGCCAGCTTTTCTCGGCGGTGGAGTTTGGTGACAGCAGCCGTAAATGCTGGTGCAAACAGACTTTGAGGTCGCTATACGTGCATCCAGGTCAAAGCGCGGCTCTCTATACGCTTTACCTGGTGTGGCCCGTGCAGTGTCGTGTAAGGGGGTGAATCGCCAGGGTTGTTTGCACTGTGTTAGCTGGGCCGAGGCAGTTCAGGGCAGTCAGCATGCAGCAGTCAAGATGGATCCAGATAAATGGTGATGCCACACCAGTAACACCAGCAACAGGCAGTCACTGCTGCCAGTCATTCAGCCCTGTTGTTCTTGGCTTAATCTTGGCTTAACAAAGAGGTTCCTACCCTGCGCAGGCATGTCTGGCCGCCAGCTGGCTACGCCTGTCCCACACAATCAGAGTGAAACTGCCAAAGAGATGCGCGGCTCGCTGCTGGTGATAAGCTGAGCAGACATGTAAGCCACTCAGCAGTAGCTGTAAAGCCTAGCAGGATACAAACTTTAGCACAATGCAGCACGTACGTAACTCACATGGTGGCTGCTGCCATCGCAGCCCGCACATGCTGTGCAGTGAATGTGTGCAGGTATAAGCACATGATGCTTGGATACATCAACTGGCACTCTGCTGCTGGGCACGGCGAATGCTGCATCTAGGGCTACGCCTGCAGCCTCCAGCTGCTGGAGTTGCTGATGTTTCTGGTCCCTTAACGCTGCAAACAGCGTTGCATTGGTGGAGGCTGTGTCTGTCATGGTCTGTGCAAGCCGGCACAGCAAGTACCCATGGTGCAGCAGGTAAACATGCAAGCCTCGCAGTTGATCTGCACCTGAGGTGCTGGCTACATGAACCAAGCCAGCACGCTGCAGCACAAGTATCGTGCTGTGCAACATCCCAAGAGTGACTGCCAGCCGCTTGGCCCTCGCCATTTCCCCACTGTCAGCTACCAAGGTATAGACCACACAAGCGCTTATACTGCTTGCTTGCTTGCCTTTTGCTGCTGCGTGCTGTTTTCTATTGCCAAGCGCTTGCTGCTGCAATAACCTGCTGCCGCGTGGCCTGCTACCTGCGTCTGCTCATACACTGTGCTGGGTGCTGGTGCACGCACGATGCGCTTCAGCTGCTTTAGCGTCACGTCACCGCCATTGCTGTCCTTGACTACCAACTGCAGCATGCTCAGCATCAACTCCCGGATCTTGGGCCATGCAGGTTGAACTTGCGAACCAGCTCCTGCATGGCTTGAACGGCAGCTAAATCGCAGCACGGGCCACTGCGCAGCGGCTGCAGCAGAACAATTGCGCCCAAGCCCGGCTTGAGCGGCTGCTGTTGCTGTGGCTGCAGCTGCAGGAATTCCTGGCTTCGAAGCCAGGGTGCCGCGCAGACGGCTCCAGTGGGCCACAGGCTAGTTCATTGCACGTATATGTGCCTGCTGCAGCTGTTGCGCCATATGAGCAGGCCGCTCCTGACTCCCAGCCAAGGCAGCTGCTGGTTGATCCTGCTGCTTCGTGACGAGCTGTGCCTGCTGAGCAGCAGTGCGTGCAGCCTGCTGCTGCACGTGTGCATGCTGCTTGGCTGCTGCGACCTGCTGCTTGCTGTGATCCTTGTGCGCTAGCTGCTGCTGCACCACAGCATGCTGCAGTTTGGCGTGCCGCTCACGCAACCTGCGGATCTCCTCTGCTCGCTCGCAACCAAGCAATGCTGCTGCAGATTGCAGATTGCGTCTCCCGCAGCAGCTCAGCCTGCTCAGTGGCTCGGCTGTGGTTTGGCACAAGCTCATGTGCCCTGGGCAGCCACGCCTTGCCCTGGCGTGCAACTGTCTACTTTGGTCTCGCCAGCTTGCTCTGGTGCCGTGCAGCTGCGCGGCTTGACGCCACTTGGTGCCCCTACTGACCAGCGCCTTGTCCGCTGGTCGCCATACCTGGTTGCAGGATGCAGTGCTGCTGCAGTTGCTCAATGCTGCTTCCAAGCTGCTGCTGCAATTGGCACTCACGCTGCTGCGAGGCCGTGAGCTGCTCCTGCAAGTCAGCTGCAGCAGCCTCCGACTGTGCCACTTGGCCATGCAGCTGCGCACCTCCCGACTCCAGCTGCGCAATGCGCTGCTGAAGCTTGGTGCAGTGCTGCTGCAGTGATGCGTCATCACGCGACAGTGCCTCATGGGCATCCCACAGACAGCTATAATCTTGCTGCAGCTGCCAATGCTTCTGCTGAAGTGCCTCATGCTGCTGCTTCAGCTCCTCATACTGCTGCTTCAGCTCAGCATAAGCAGCACGCGCGCATCCAAGCGCAGGCTGCTGTCTTGCAACCGGGGTTTGTGATGTGGGCTGCTGCTGCTGGCCACCTGCTGTGGCTGTTGCTGTTGCTCCTGCTGTTGTTGCTGCTGCTCTCTCTGCCGCCACCGTGCGGTCTTTTTGGTGTTGAGGCCAGTGACAACCTGGGAAAACACCAGCCACAAAACATTGGGACATGTCAGCAGGGCATAACTGGCAGGGCAGCAGGGACAAGCCATGTCGGTGTGGGGTATGCCCACCTGCATACTGCGGACACACAATCACCCACCGACACACACTTGAGATCAACATCCATAACAATCACAGCAGCACAGTTGCTGTTGTCAACCACCACGCCATCTCACCTGATACACAGCACTGCATATGCCAGTGGGCTGGTTTGCAGGTGAGCGCAAGCTGACATGCAGCGTCTGCTGCGCGTCCAGCACGACGCCAGCGAGGAAATTGCTGTAGAACTCAGCAAAGTCGTCTGCTTCCTGCTGCTGCACTGCTGTATGGGGAAGGTCAGGCTGGTAGAAGAGGTCACCCAGCAGCAGCTGCCCAAACCCGGTATCCTCCTTCTCAAGCCTGGCATGATACCACCGCGGTGACTGGTGCTTCTTCCCACAACCAAATCACCATGCTTTACTGTTTCTTTTGGGCAAGTTGCCACGCTCACTAGCCAGCTGCCATCTGCCACTGGCTAAGCCCTCGTACTTGGACATCAGCGACAGCAGGTCGTTTTTTGATATAAGGTTTCTGTATCCAAAGTAGTTTGACCACACAACAGCGCCTGTGTGTGAGCTGTTCAGAGCGAAAGAAGGACGAACCAGCTGTCGATCACGGCAGGGCAGACGCTGCTCGTGTAGACAACACCTCAAACAAACCCCCCTGTCGCTTGCACACGGAGCAGATCAGCCTATCATCCGTGTACAAGGCGAGCGGCGCGGGCAATCGGCTGCGTTCGTATGCCAGCTTGTCGCTGACACAAGTCTGTCACGGGCAGGCCTGGGAGGAGGACCCTGTTTGTCGTAAATGCACAGGCCCAACTGGCAGCTCACACCACTCTGACTCACTGGCAGCTCACATCACTCGCTGGCTGACAGCTAATCATAAGTAACATTCTGGAAGCTGGGCGGGCGCTTCTCCTCACATGCATTATTTTCGGATTACTCGCAGAACAGTAATAAACTACTCTTATAACAACAAGAATGGGTCAGGGGCGAACCCTGCCGGCACTGCATCTGGACACTGATGAGGCTAGCGTGCTGGCAGCAGTCGAATGAAAACTAAGCAGAACACAAGCAGATCACTGCCTTCTTGCTGAGCCAACAAAGGAGGTCAACCGAGGCCACAGACACGCAGAAAATAATGAATCCACTGGCAAGTCATCCGATGACTGTCATTGTTGCTTTTACTTTTACTTACAGTTCACCTGTCATTCACCAACCAGATAGGTTAGCTACATCTGTCAAGGTTGATTAACGTAACCGACCTGACCGTAACAATCTTGGGTCTCAAGGCGGGAATTTTCAAATGCATCAATTACTTGTCATCCAGCACTTGCACCTGCTGCAGCACATTAGTTCAGTAGGCGCATATTGCTCATGAAAGCCTAAATATGTAACGAAAAGTCCAGCTGCACCTGCAAACGATGGGTGAACTGCTTGGAGTGGTTGATGTAGCCGCTCTGCGGTGTGCAGACCGCGGAAGCATAGAAACATACTTGGAGGCAGCTTTCAAGCACCTTGGAGCAGCCAACAGGCGCCAAGGGTTCCGCCTGATTGACACAGATCATGAGGGACCTGTGGAGGACAGGCTGCAGCATCTGGGTTGCAGGGAACACCTTGACGCACTCAGGAAGCAAAGTGGCCACAACTACGTGCCAGGAGTCGCCAGTAAAATGCGCACGATCTACAACCTCAGCAGGAGCAATGCCTTGAAGGTGCTGCTGGCAGCGAAGGAGAGCACAGGTGTGGGCCTGCTGCAACATGTCAAAGCTGCGATGCTTACTAAGGCTGGGCCGCCAAATACCATGCTCATGCACTGAGCCGCTTCATCGTGCACTTTTCAGGCCAGCCGAAGCTCTGCAATGTCAGCCACGCCATCAGCACCGACATGTTGCAGCAGCTGGTGGCCAGTGCAAAAGACGAGGACAAAGCGCCGCCATGTATAGCGGTGGTGCTGCGGCTTCCAAAGACACCAGATAAAGTGGCGGCTTTTTTGCAGCATTCCATTGCAGGTGAGCTGCCTGAGGCTGTGCACCTCCCATGTTCAGGGTGAAGCTCAAGCAATGTTGCATGCAATGACTGACCCCTCACGGAGTAGTAGAAGGAGGAGAAGAACAGTAGCAGAGTCAACTGGGCCCTTGTAACCTTGATACCCAAACCCAAAGGGGTTCTACCTGCAGCTGCTACATGCACACAGCACACAGCAGTCTGTGCTGTAGAAATGTACAGACAGGCTCGACAGATGACTATGCGGTCTACACACGTTGTAGGCAGGCAGTGCTGTACGGATGCAAGCTGCTGCATGTGCAAACTCCCAAGATGCCCGTCACAGCCTGTGGCTTTCCTCAGCAGGCAACTACCAAGGTGCTGCTGCTGCTGCTGCGGCTGCCAACTTGTTGCCCGCCCACCTGCCATCAGATGCAGGCGAGCCGCTGCTGCTGCCAGACCCAGCAGCAGACAAGGCAGGCTTCCAGGCTGCTGTGCGCAAGCAGCTGCGGCTGCTGCTGGACGGCTGGCTGACCACGCTCAGGGACAGAGGCATCCGCCTGCTGCTGCTCGCATTGGGTGAGCCGGCATGTGCTGTGGCTCTGCTGTGCCACTGCATGGTGAGCAGATGTGCAGACTCGATGTTCTTGTTTGATGACAGGCCGCATCAGCGCAGGACCGGCGGTGTGTCGGCGCCAGCGCGTCACGTCAGCAGTCACCGGAGGCTGTCAGCAACTGATTGTGTCGAGCGTGTGCTCACCCGTGGCATGCTGAAGGCGGGTGCCAGCACACACAAGACCAGCCGCGTGCACGAGCTCACAATGCGGCTGCACATCACGCGGCAAACTGCATCATCTCATCACGACAGCTCCCATGTCCCTGCGTGCCGCGCCGCCTGCCCCTCCCTCAGGGTACGATGAGGCCGCAGCGGCTGCAGCAGAGCGGCTGCTGGCGCACACGCTGCAGGAGGTGCTGCTGCTGCACTCGCCGCCGGGCAGCAGCGTGTACCCCGTCGCCGTGGACGAGGACGACGCCTCCGAGACGCTGCTGGATGTGCGCTGGCCCAAGAGCACGCTGAGGAGCGTGCTGCAGGCAGCGCGCCAGCCCTACAGGGTGCTCGAGTTCAAGCAGCACCTGGCAGGTGAGGCACAGCCGAGAGGCACGTATCATTGTGGGGTATGCTGTTGTCAGCACCTAGGGCAGCCGAGCAAGCAGCTCGACAGGCAGCTGGTTGGATGTGGTTGTGCACAGGCCTATGCACCGCACGGCAGCGCAGGCCGCTGCACAGCGACTGGCGGCAGTGCATGCGCAGAGCAGGCAGCTGCACTCACCTTACTGGTGCTGGTGCCTCTGCAACTCGGCTGGTGCTGCTGGTGCTGCTGCCCCTCCTGCGCGTGCAGGCAACAAGTTCAGCGGTGATGAGGCAGCAGCCAAGGCCAAGCAGTGGCTGGCCACACAGCTGGCCCACACGCTGGGCAGGCAGGGCGCTGCAGCCAGGCCAGGCCAAGCAGCAGCAGCAGCAGCAGCAGCAGCGGCAGCAGCAGCAGCAGCAGCAGATGCTGGGTGCAGCACTGGCGTCCGCGCAGCAGCCACCCAGCAGCAACAGCTGCGGCGGCCGCTGCAGCCGCAGGCCCCGCACCCGCAGCTCTCGCACCAGCCCGCACAGTCTGGCTCTGTGGGCTGCAGCATGCGCTCCGGCTCGCGCGCAGCCGGCAAGGGCAGCGGGGGCATGGGGACACTGGGCCACAACCGCCTGATTGCTCCACTCGCCAGCAGTGACCAGCAACAGCTGCCGCCACCCGCGCAGCCAGCAGCAGCAGCAGCAGCGGGACAGCAGCAGGCTTGCTGGGGCGGGTGGCAGTGTGAGGAGGAGTGGATCCTTTATCGGTGCACAGCAGCCAGCAGGCAGCCAGCAGCAGCAGCAGGTGCACAAGCCAAACGGGGTGCCCACAGGCCTTGCCAGGGCCGGGTCTGCTGTTGGTGGGCTCGCCGCTGCCGCTGCCGGCAGGGGTCGGCTCGGCAGCCGCATGGGGCTGGTTGCCGCTAGCTTGCCGGGCTTGGCGCTCCCGGCAGCAGCCGCCTCGCAGGAGGGCGGCCTGACAGCAAGCAGCGGCAGGCTGCTGGCAGGCACCGCAAGCCCGGACGCCAAGCAGGACCAGGACCAGCAGCACAGGCTGCTGCTGTCACACCAAGCGGGAGCCGATGCTGCCGATGCTGCCGCAGCAGATGGCGCTGACGGCTGCAGCATGGGTGGCAGCCCGGGGCTGCAGGGCAGCGCGCCCCTCACGGGCACGGCCACGCTGACGGCCACCCAAGCGGAGGCCGCGCCAGCTGCAGGCACCAGCGGCGCTGCGGCAGCAGCGACGCAGCGGGGTGACGCGGCAAGGGCTGCTGCTGAGCCTGCCATGGGTGAGGCGGCGGGCTGCCTCGCAGGCGAGAACCTGCAGGGCAGGGAGGTGGCTGATGTGGCGCTGGCAGCGGTGCGGCGCCAGCTGGCGGTGCTGCAGGCTGGCAGGCTGGGCGGCGGCGTGACGGGCCTGGCTGATGTGGCGAGGTTGGAACAGGACTTGCACAGGTGAGGGGCAAAGGGCTGGTCTGCGTTGGTGCTAGGGCGTGCGCATCTGGGAACATGCTTTACGCGTGCATGCAGCTGCGGATAGCCATATAGTCCGCGCGTAACCATCTGGTCTACTGGGTTGATGCTGCTGCATGCAGCGTCTCGTGCATGCTCTTGCTCAAGCAGCTCTGACACCGAATGGGGGTTGCCGCTGTCACGTGCTGCGCCTGCAGGCTGGCAGAAGCTGCTGCCTGTGCCATGATGCAGCACTTCCCGCAGCAGCAGCAGTGGGTGGAGTGGTCGTACGGCATGTCTGCTGCAGCCAAGGAGGCTGTGCTGTATGCCAAAGCTGAGCTGGAGAGGTGAGCCCCGCACCCACACAGGAGCAGCGGCTACCCAGCGGCTGGGGTTGAGCTGTGATGGGGCCTGAAGTCGGTCTGCAGTCCGGTCACTCGTTGAGTATTCTGACATACAGAAGCTGGCGGTTGAGCACAGCCTTGCAGCTGCAACACCTGCTCCAGCTGACCCACGGATACCAGCTGTCAACAAAAAAGTTCAAATTCCTCTCCTGCTGCGTAGTTTGCCCGACGACATGCTGAGGCAGCTGGCACACACGCCACCCAGGCTCGGCGTGCAGGCCGACAGCCCTGCGGAGGAGGAGCAGGCTGCCGCCGCCATGCATGCAGAGGCCGACAAAATGGCTCAGCAGGCGGCTGCGCTGCAGCTGGATGCAGCGGCGAGCAGGCGTGCGCATGTGGTGCAGGGCCTGCTGGTGATCACGGTGGGTGGGGCAGCAGCAGCAACAGCAGCAGTTGGTGTAGAGGGTGTTTTCTGAATGCACGGAACTGGCTGGTGGCCAGCAGCAGCAGCAGCAGCATGTTGGTGTGTGCATCTGCAGCTCAGCAGCTGCCCGGTTGGTTAGCATAGAAAGGAATGGCAACGCCTGCCCATTGTCTTCTGCTGCTGCAAGTGCATCGTGCCTAATGCTACTCTGTGTTGTTCATGCACTGATGCACCTGGCGCCACGTTCAACGCCGTGGACGCGTCCTCCCTCCACCATGGACCGCTGTGCGCCACTGCAGCGCTACGAGGACTTTGTCCCCCCATCCGAGCAGCTCAAGGCCGTGGCTGCTGATGTGCCGCAGTTCCCGCTGCACGTGCTGTGCCCCATGTTCTGGCTGCTGTTCAGCATGCACAGCGTCGTCGAGGGCGGTGAGCGGCCCCAGCACGCAGCCACGCCGCAGCAACAACAGCGTGCACGTCAGTGTCATTGCTGCGGCCCAGCTGCGCACTGCTGCGTGGGCGCACGGCCTTGATGCCGCATGTGTAATTTGGCCGCGTTGCTGAGCCCACACCAGCGCAGGCGTGCGTCAGGGCTGCCCTCTCAGCTGCCTCAGCCCACACCTGTGCAGCCTCTCAGCCGATTTCAACCGATCAAGGCACGGCGCTGTCGACGCCGCCACCACTTGCCGCCCCGCAGCAGCCAGCACTGCCGGCGCCTCAGGCTGACCTGGCAGGCCCGGTGCGGTGTGCTCGGCACGGCTGCGCGTGCTGCACGCGGCGCTGACACCCTGCCCCCTGCCGTCCTGCTGCGCGCGTGTGGTGCTGCGCCTGCACCCGCTGCGCCTGCAGACCACCCGCTGCAGCAGCTGCCGCCGCCGGACCTTGCCGAGGACGAGGCCTGCCTGGGGGCCCGCCTGCACTGGGTGCCGCTTGAGATGCGCGTGGACGGCTTCCGCACACTCATCGCCATGGGCCAAGGCAGCTGGTACGGCAAGGTGGAGCGCCTGCTGAAGCAGCAGCAGCAGCAGGAGCTGAGCAGGGTGTTGCAGCAGCAGCGTCCCGCCACGCGGCAGCTGCTCGGGAAGTTCAGGAGCGCAGAGGCGTGGCTGTCGGGCGAGGTGCTGCCGGGCTTGGAGCGGCACGCCTGGCTGGGCGGGCTGCACCTGCTGCTGAGCAAGTACTGCGCGGCGGCTGCCAACAAGCGGGAGGAGGTGTGTGTGCGCGCTGTGAGGATGACCAGCGGGGCCTGCGCCCGCCTGAACCGTGGCGCAGTGCAGTGCAATGCATGATCGTGCGGCTGGAGAGTGGCGCAGTGTGTGTGTGTGTGTGTGTGTGTGTGTGTGTGTGTGTGTGTGTGTGTGTGTGTGTGTGTGTGTGTGTGTGTGTGTGTGTGTGTGTGGCACCTGCCCGTGCATTGCCAGCGTTTGCAGCTGCTGCTGCGCCTGCACAGGAACAGCCGCGTGCTCGCACGCGACGGCAGCGCCGCGGCCTCCGGGAGCGCGCTGCATGCCGCGGCCGACTCCCACCATCCAGCGGCAGCGCCCGCGGCCGCGTTGCTGCTGGTCCGAGCTCCGCCGTGGATGCGCCGCGCTGCCTGCGCTGTGCCTCTGCCCCGCATCTGCAGGACTCGCTGCGCCTGCCCGACTGGCAGTCCTTCCACACCTGCGACATGCTGGCAGCGCCTGCGGAGCTGGGCCGCATGTGGACGCAGCGCCAGGACGCCAGGAGGCGCGCCGTGGGCAGGGTGCTGCGCAGGCAGCAGGAGGAGCGGGCGCTGTGTGCACGGGCTGCGGAGCTGCGCATGAGGGAGGGCAGCGGGGAGTCTGGCGGCGGGAGCAGGGCAGCCGACGGCCAGCAGCAGCAGGGCGCTGGCGAGAGGCTGGCTGGGCGCAAGCGGGCCACCCAGGGTGGCGGGGGCAGTGACGAGGACGGCAGCGTGAACAGGTGGGTGCCAGCGGCGTCGCTCTGCAGGAAGCCGAGTGCGTCGCAGCAGCACCAGTGCGCCACTGGGCGGTGCTGCTCTGAGCGGGTCGTGGTGTGTACGCTGCTGTTGAAACTGTGTGCACCATCATGCAGTGTGATGCAGCGGGTGTGGCAGCGTCAGCGCACCAACTGGCGCGTGCGGCTTTTGCTTCCCTGCCGCCGCCCTGCAGGCAGCCGTCGCCTCGCAGCAAGCGCGCCTGTCCCGGCGCCGACGACAGCAGCCACCAGCGCAGCAACTCAGGCGCGGCAGCTGCTGCTGCACGCCACGGCCGCAAGCCTGACCGCAACCCTCTGCTGAAAGGCATGAAGGGCCTGCTGACCAAGCAGCAGCCCCGCCTGGACGGCGGCTTGGCGCGAGCCAAGTCCTCGGCGGGCAAGAGCAAGCGGGCAGCAGACACAGCCAAGCAGCAGCAGGCTGCCGGCAAGAACGAGGCAGCCGAGCAGGGGGAGGCTGGGCAGCAGCAGCAGCAGCAACCCAAGCAGCAGCGGCGCAGGGGCAAGCATGACCCTGAGCAGGACACTGACGCCGACTCCAAGCACCGCAAGGAGTACCTGTTTGATATGCGGCGCCGCCAGCAGGAGGCTGCAGGTGAGTGCTTGTTTGTGTGTGGGGGGGGGGGGGGGGGGGCTGACCACCTGTCACTGCGTGGACGGCTGTTGAGTGTACTTGAGGCGCCACCAGCAGGAGGCTGCAGGTGAGTGCTTGTTTTTTTGGGGGGGGGGCTGACCACCTGTCACTGCGTGGACAGCTGTTGAGTGTACTACTTGAGGCGCCGCCAGCAGGAGGCTGCAGGTGAGTGCTTGTTTTTTTTGGGGGGGGGGCTGACCACCTGTCACTGCGTGGACGGCTGTTGAGTGTACTTGAGGCGCCGCCAGCAGGAGGCTGCAGGTGAGTGCTTGTTTTGGGGGGGGGGGGGCTGACCACCTGTCACTGCGTGGACGGCTGTTGAGTGTACTTGAGGCGCCGCTAGCAGGAGGCTGCAGGTGAGGCGCAGCCAGCAGGAGCTGCACCGCACTGGCTGTGGCGCATGCTGATGCTCTGCTGCATGCTTGTCTGCCGGGCTGGGGCAAAGCTGCCCTTGTCAGGGTGCTGTGCTGGAAGCAAACGACTTGTGTGGTGTCAGTATTGGCACCTCGTAATAAGCTGAAAGCAACTGTGGTGTCTTTCTGGCATGCTGATGCACCTGTGGCCGGAGCGTATGCCCACACAGCTGCTCACACGCACCGCCCTGCGTCCTGTGCGTTTTGCTTCCGCAGCAGCAGCTGGCGGCGCAGCACCTGCTGATGACCATGCAGCTGCACCAGCAGCCACACCTGCTGCAGCCCCAGCAGCAGCAGCAGCAGCAGCAGCAGCAGCAGGACAGCACGCCAACCCGTTTGTGCGCAGGAGGCCTGCCGCAGCAGCACCAGCAGCGCCAGCAGAGCAGCAGCAAGAGGCAGCCGACGAGCTCGCTGACTTTGGCATAGGCTGTGGCCCGCGCGATGCAGGTGCTGCTG
This sequence comes from Scenedesmus sp. NREL 46B-D3, assembly GCA_014080715.1. Lineage (NCBI taxonomy): Eukaryota > Viridiplantae > Chlorophyta > Chlorophyceae > Sphaeropleales > Scenedesmaceae > Scenedesmus > Scenedesmus sp. NREL 46B-D3. The sequence goes on from JACERP010000334.1 coordinate 68,910, forward strand.
GCGGCGTGCAAGCGCAGGCTGCAGCTGCTGCAGCAGCAGCAGTGCAGGGCCGCTTCGTAGTTGCCGGATTGCTGGACGCATTCCTCGCCACAAAGAAGCACCAGCAGCAGCCAACGGCGAGGCAGCCTGGGCTGTGCGACTTGGGCGCAGTCGCAGCAGGCTTCAGGGCCACTGCTGCAGCGCCTGGCGCAGCGATTGCAGGTGCGACTGCTGCGCCTGCGGCTCAGCCAGCTGCTGCTGCTGACGCTGCAGATGATGCAGCAGCAAGCCCGCCGCCGCAGCAGCAGCAGCCAGCCATGACAGTGCCAGCCACTCCCTCCAGTGCTGGCCCTGCTGCTGGCGGCACGGCCACCCTGCCTGAGACGCCTGCTGCTGAGCTGCAGGAGGCGGCAGCAGCACCCCTGACAGCAGCACACGGGCTGGCAGCTGCAGATGCAGCACCTGAAGGCATGGCATGTGCAGGTCAGGAGCTGCCTGCAGTGACAGCAGCACATGGTGACCAGGAGATGGGGGATGCTGCAGTGCCAGGACATCAGCAGCAGCAGCAGCAGCATGCAGATGACGAAGCCCAGCAAGCGGAGCAGCAGCAGCAGGGGGAGCCTGTTTGCAGGAGGAGCAAGGCAGCTGCAGCCAGAGGCCGCAACAACAGGAGGCAAGGGAGGGGCAATCAGCAGCAACAGCAGCAGCAGCAGGGTGAGCTGGTGGTGGCCGAGACGCCTCCAGCAGCAGCCGCAGCAGCAGGCCGGTGACGCGCTGCCCAGCCCGCCAGGCAGGTCACCCTTCCAGCAGCAGGCAGCCGACACAACGCCCCCACCAGCGCCAACCTTGCCAGCAGCAACGCCCAAGGTCGACAGCAGCAGGGGCAGCAGGGGCCAGCCCACACCCGAGGCTGCGGCGGCAGCTGCTGCAGGTGCGGCTGCGACGCCCGGCAGCACCCGGCCCGCAACGCGGAGCAGCAGGCAGCAGCTGGCCAGCCCTGCTGCTGCTACTCCAGCCAGCGCGAAGCCGAGGAGCAGCAGGAGGGTGGCTGGGCTGCCGGCAGGCGCCAGCCCTGCTGCGCCAACTCCACAGCCAGCAGCAGCAGGAAACCCAGACCCAGACGCAGCAGCAGTAACTGTCAGCGGCAAGGGTGCGCACAAGGGTGCAGCCACGGGGAAGCAGAGCCTAGCCAGCCAAACAGCAGCAGCGGCGGCAGAGGTGGTGCACACTTCGCCACGGCCTGCCACGAGGCGGCAGCAGCAGGCCAAGACCCCGCCAACACAAGCGGCTGCAGCGGCAACTGCACTGACGGCCGCGGCTGCACCCAGTACAGCTGTAAAGACACCCAAGGCGACGGCAGCAGCGGCGGACACAGAGTTGGTCATCCGGACGAGGCGCCAGGCAGCTCAGGAGCAAGCAGCAGCGCCTGCAGCCAGCCACACGCCCCAGGCTGCAGCCGCTGCGGCAGCCGCCAAGGCGCCCAAGGCAGCGAGCGCTGTGAGGGCGCCCAAAGCAGCCGCAGCAGCGACGCCGGCAGCTGCCTCGCCAGCCCCGCAGCCGCAGCTGGTCATCAAGACCCGCAAGCAGCAGGCAGCACAGGCGGAGGCCGCACCGCCAGCTGCAGCCCCCGCACCCAAGAACGCGCCCGCCGCAAGGATACCCAGGGCTGCTGCAGCGCCAGCAGATGCAGCAGCAGCAGCAGACGCGGGGGAGCGGCTTGCCAGGCAGACGCGCGGCCAGGCGGCCCAGGCAGAGGAGGCGGGCCGGCTTCAGCAGCGCCAGCTGCGCAGCGCAGCAGGCCAGGCAGGCCGAGGCGGCAAGCAGGGCACGTCCCCCAAACAGCAGCAGCCGCAACAGAAGACGGCGACGCCGAAGAACGAAGGTACAGCTGCTGCAGCAGCAGCTGTCCCGCCGGCATCCAGCAGGAGCCGCAACAAGCAGCAGCAGGGTGAGCAGGCACCTGACGACCCCGCTCCTGCAGCTGCAGCAGGGGCAGCACAGGCAGCCGCATCTGTGGTGCAGCACAGCGAGGGGTGTCACTCGTCAGCAGTGTGCGGCAAGGCCGCAGCTGCAGTTGCTGCTGAGCATGGTGATGCTACGGCTGCAGCAGCTGCTGTGCCTGCAGGGCATGAACAGGTCGGGGAGGCATTCACTGCAGCAGCAGCAGCAGCAGCAGCAGTAGCAGCAGCAACAAAATCTGTAGTCATAGCAGTAGCAGATGGCAATCAGCAGCAGCAGCAGCAGCAGACTGAGCAGCTTGCTGGGCTGGCAAATGAGGCCAGCCCTCCATGCGCTGCCGGTGCTGCTGGTGCTGCTTGCGGTGCCGCCTGCCCTGCAGCGGCGTCTTCCGGGGCCGCATCTTCCCAGGACGATGACGACCCCGTGATGGATGTCCCGTTGCAGCAGGGGCTGTTCATGCTCATCCAGCAAGCTGCTGCAGATGCGGTGGAACAGCAGCTGCCGGCTGCTGATCTGGCAGGACAGCAGCAGCAGCAGCAGCAGCAGCAGCAGCCATCAGCTGGTGCAGCACCAGCACCAGCAGCAGCACCAGCCCGGCCAACAGCAGCTCAACAGGAGCAGTTTCAGCAGCAAGCGCAGGAGCCTGAAGCTGGTGGTGTGCAGCCTGACGCTGATGATGATGTGCTCGACTTGCTCGATGCGCTGTATGGCAAGAAGGCGCAGGAGGAGATGCTGCAGTGGCAGCGCCACTCGGCGGGCGCAAGTGCGGCTGGCGCAGCTGCTGGAGCTGCAGTAGATGCTGCTGCTGCAGCGGCACCAGCAGCCTCAGCACCAGAGGAGAATGCAGGGCTAGCTGCAACAGCAGCAGCAGCAGCATGTCAGCCAGCATGTGCAGGTGCGGCAGCACCAGCACAGGCTCAAGGGGGTGCCTCACGCCCTGCAGCTGCTGAGGAGGGCTCCCCTGCAGTGGCAGCGCCAGCTGAAGCGCCGACAGCGCAGCGCGCCAGCCCTGCGCCAGCGCCAACCCCACAGGCAGCAGGCCGGCGGCAGCAGACACCAGCTGAGGCTCCCAACAGCAGCAGGCCAGCAAACGCGCAGCAGCAGCACCAGCACCAGCAGCAACAACAGGTGCTGAACCCAGTTGCTGCACCACCAGCCAGCGCACCGGTCGGGTTCAGCAGCGGGCGGGCTGGGCCGGCAGCTGCCGCCATGCCTGCAGTAGCAGAAGCAACCCCCCAAGCAACAGAGGATGCAGCAGCAGCAGCAGCAGCAGCAGCCATGCATGAGCTCGCAGCTCCAGGCAGCACCCCTGGGCCGCGCAAGCGTGCGCGCAGCGCATTTGCAACACAAAGCAGCAGCAGCAGCAGCAGCAGAAAAAGGTCAGCAAGCGTCAGCAGCGGCAGGCCGGCATTCCTGCAAGTCCTCTGTTGGATCAGGAGCTTGAGAACATGAATGCTCAGCAAGAAGAGGAGGTGATGGCTGACTACGACGACACAGCTGCAGGCGAAGCAGCAGCAGCAGCAGCAGCAGCAGCAGCAGCTGGGCAACCGGGCCTGCCAGAAGCCTCGGCAGCCCCTTGCAGCTGCTGGCAGTGGTGCAATACCATTGCGCGCTGCTGATGGTGCTGATGCTGATGCTGGTGATGCAGCACTGGCCCAGCCAGGTGCAGGTGCTGCTGCTGCACCGCCAGCAGAGCCTGAAGGTGCTGCCCCACTCGCTGCGGCTGCGGCTGCCCCGCCTGTCGCTGGCCTTGCAGGCAGCCCAGTGCTGTTTAGGCAACACGCGGGTGCCGCTGCCTTTGGTAACAGTCCAGCTGGCGGCTTTGTTGGAGCTTTCCGCAGCTTCAATGATGACCTGACACTCGGCTCACACCCTCCGCTGGAGCCAACAGCTAGACAGGCAGCTGTACCAGCCAGCACAGCGGCGGCAGCAGCAGCAGCAGCAGAAGGCGCTGAGGCCAAGGGGCAGCAGCAGGCGCCTGCTGAGGTGCTTGCAGGCAGCGGCCTGGGCTGTGCCGCTGCATTGGAAGCTGCAGCTGCAGCTGACGGTGCTGATGGTTTAGGCATGCAGGCCTCACCTGCAGGTGACGCAGCAGCGCAAATGACAGCAGGAGGTGCCACAAACCACCACCAGCAGCAGCAGCAGCAGCGGCAGCCCAAGGCCAGTAAGAGCAGCGCCGAAAGCAGTGGCGAGGCGACGAGGCGCAAGGCTGTTGAGCAGGCCACGCAGGCACTGCAGCAGAATGAAGAGCTGGTCGACGAGGCAGGCAAGGAGAACAGCTGTAGTATTGTGGTTGTGTATGGGTGCTCCAAGTGCAAGCGGCGCACCAATGGCTGCTCGAAATGCAATCCAGAGATGGCCGCCAGGAAGCAGCAGGAGAGGCAGCTGCTTGAGAACAGGCAGCAGCAGCAGCAGCAGCAACGCCACGAGGAGCGGCAGCCAAGGCAGAGGCCTAAAAGGCAGCAGCAGGACTTTTTTGACATAGCTGCTGCTGGGTCACCTCCTGACGATGCAGCTGCAAGCAGCGGCCAGCAGCAGGGGCTTGAATCTACGCCTGCCAGCAAGCGCAGGAGGGGCACCAGGCCTGCTGATGGGCAGTCGTCAGCGGATCAGCAGCAAGCACAGCAGCAGCAGCGGCACCAGCAGCAGCAGCTGACGCCGCTTGCAGGAGCGCAGCGTACGCCAGTGCAGCAGGCGCCAGCTGGGCGCATGTTGCCTGAGCTGTGCTCGGCTGGACAGCAGGCTGCAGCGGCGCTGGCTGCTGCAGCGGCAGCAGCAGCAGCAGCAGCAGCAGTCACACCACCTCCTGCTGATCAAGCAGCAGCGTTTCAGGCAAGTGGAGAAGGCAACGCCTCTGAAGGACTGCGCAGGCGCAGCAGCAACAGCAACAGCTCGCTTCCTGCTGCAGTGCGCGAGCTGATGGCCCTGTCAAGTGCCGACTATTATGATGCAGCAAGCAGTGGCAAGGGCAGCAGGCGGCGAAGCAACCTGCAGCTGGCCTCATACCCCTGATAAACAGCAGGGTGCGCAGAGCGCTGGTGATTAGCCACGTTTGGCAAATCAACCCGCATGGGAGTGATTGATTACATGCAGTGGTTGAGGTGTGGCTTAATAGAAAATAACCCTTGTTTGTAGGGGTGCCAAGAGGCTTGATGCAACATGTGTTGCGCAGCAGCAGTGTATGTTGTAATCGAGCAGGCGGCTTGTTAATTTTGTTTTTCTGCTTGCCAAGCAAGGCTCTTGGAGGGCCTATAGGGAGATGGAGTTAACGTAGGCCGATCGCCATCTACATTGGCATGCATCACTGATGCTATGGCTTGAATGGGTAATATGATGATGATGATGATGGCATGCATCACACAAGTTGAATGCATAAGTGCATACAGAAAAGTGATTGCATCAACTTGAGCCAAAGTAAGCCAAACTTTCAGCAGAGATGAATGCACCATGCATTTGCTATAACCGCATATCAGCATGCTTCCACACATTGTAGCCATCATAAATAGAAAGAGGTGGCATGTCTGTAGCAAGCATGGAGCTCGTGTTGCAGGGCGTCACCCATGCATGTCGTAACGTAACCAGTTGAACACCAAAAGGGACCGATTGCGGCGATCGTACGCCATAAGGGACACCTCCGCTTCAACTGAACGCCAGCGCATAGTAAACCAGTCAGCGACCATTGAGTGCACAGCTCATAGGTTCCTATTGCAATTCAACACCTCAGACGTGCTGGCCTGCTGTACAACTCTGGACCTGGCTGTTCTGATCAGAGCTCTAACGTTCGTGGCTGCCAGCTACACGATAATCACGAGTCAATGCTTCTGACTTCATGGCAATTTTCCAGCTACAGCGGTTACGTCAAGCACGCATGTCTACCGTGCTCGGCCTAGGCCTTGGTGTCTTAGTGGCACACAAAACTACCGTTGGAACCCTCGTGGATCTATCGTACTTCCTGTCACGGTTCTTGTTGTTCCTTTAGTAACTATCAGATCGTACAGAACACTCGCTGCAGATCGTACAGAACAAGTGAGCTCAGGGTCACAGGGCTCACGGTGTGTCAGCCAGCGGCATGCGAACAACAAGCGCAGGATCTCGTGCGACGGTTATTTGTCCTGATTTTTGCGAGGATACAGAAGTTGTGATTGTTAAAGAAATCAGACAACTGGCTGGCTTGTTGGACACGCAACACCTTTTGTCAAGGACCTAAGAGTGGCGTATCGTACCAAATCATTCGCATATAAGATTCAAAATCAAAATTGTTGACGTGACGATCAGGTGGCGTGCCATCGGCCGACAATTCCCGGCCGAAAGTGCCGTGGCTAGGCAAGATAACACGTGAGAAGCAGCATCCGTGACCAGTATATATCAATAAGCTACAGTTTCAAGCGTGCGCGGAGCTCATGGCCTCAACAGCTTACTACCACTGCAGCAAGCAGCAGGACAGCACACCACCCGCTACAACTGAACCTTGTAGTGTGCTGGCTACAGCTACGTATAGAGAGGTCGTCTCAGCTTTCATAAAACCAGCTCTTGCAGGTCAAAAACCTACGATCAGGCCACAGCTGCCGCTAACTGACCCCCTGGGATGCTGCTCCCTTGCAGCAACATCAGCAGCAGCAGCAGCAGCAGCAGCAGTAGCAGCAGCAGCAGTTCGTGGGTACATCAATTGCTCATCAGGGGCAGCCGTGGCGGCAGCAGCAGCACATGGGGAGCAACCATAGGCCGCGGCAGCGGCTGATGGCAGCAGCATGTGCATGCGTCTGCATGCTGCTCGCAGCCCTCCTGCGAGGCGCAGCAGCAGGCGAGCTCATCAACAGCAGACCAGGAAATGTGCTGTGCATGATCTTAACAGACTGCGCGAAGTACCAGGATTGGCAGACTATAGCATCAGCGTTTGCATGGCGGCACTCAGGCCAGCCCGGGTCCGTGGTGCGCGTGGCCAACTGCAACGAACAGGACACCAAGAAGTACGACAAGAAGATGCTGGACTACGTGAAAACACACATGGCGCCGCAGGTGCGCAGTGTTGGTGTGCAGAGTGTGGGGCGTGCCCAGGGGCATGCACATGTGCATGGGAGCTGCAGGGCTGTAAGCACACTCAGAGCATGGCAGGTGTGCAAGGCATGGTCGTGCAGGCGTCGGCTGTGCACGAGTGCAGCATGGCGGTGTTGAAGCACGCATGGCCCTGCAAGTGTGCAGCACACTGTGGGTCTGAAGACGTGCCGAGTCTGCTGCTTGTCATCTGCATAGCATGTGGGTGTGCGCCTGCAGCTGCACATGTGCCAGGCAGCGGGGTGGACACTTCAGCACTGCGCGATGGGGCATGAACAGTACGCCTGCCTGCAGCTGCACACCAACCAACATGTTCTGTGCAGCAGCTGGATGAGCTGCTTACTTTTGGGATCATTTTCCAGAAGGGAGCAGCGTGCATGAGAGTGACACTGCTGTTGAAGGTGGACCGCAGCCGTGGCAGCAGCAGCCCAAACGCACTTGCAGGCAGCCATGTGTGTTCAAACAGCACAGAATGCGCATGCGATCACACTGCAGCGTGCTGCAGCTTGAAACTACGAGCACATCAGTCCATCAGCCGGCGGCCAAAGTAGCTGCTGTCCTGATGCATCCACACCCAGCACAGCTAGCCCAAGTTTGCGCTGCGCGTGCCCACCCAGCCACACCTGCATGCCTACTGGCAAGGATCAGCCTGCTGCAGTCCAGTGACTGAGCATGTCCTGTTACTGGTCAGCAGCTGAGCTCACTTGTACACAAGGTCACGCATGTGCTGGTTGGGTGCGCCGTGCTGCACCGCCGCGCAGTTTGCCTGGAACGCGGAGCTGAAGGACTGGTACGCGGCCTACAACAAGCCGGCCGCCGTCATCGACTACTTCAAGCACAACAACCCGGCGGAGGAGTACGTGGTGGTGCTGGACAGCGACATGCTGCTGCACAAGGCCTTCAGGCCCGAGGAGCTGCCGCTGGAGCGGGGCTGGGGCTACGGCGCTCACTACGACTACCTCGTGGGCGTGGACAACCAGCTGGCGATGCGGCATGTGCCCGACATTGTACCAAGGTGAGGAGCAGGCGGCGGCAGCAGCAGCAGCGGCAGCAGCAGCAGCAGCAGGCATTGCCTAAGGCATAGTGTGAGCGGCACAGCGACGGCCAACTTGAGCGGGTGCTGTTGTCAGCAGTGCGTGCAGAGGGTGTGTGGGTCTGGATGGGGGGGTTAACTGGTGTTGCGGCCACTGTGTCGGCACCGACAACCAGCTGACGGCGCAGCATGTGCGTGACTGTCACCGCCAAGCATAGGATGTGTGATGGCAGCAGCTGCACTGTTTCCAGCAGCACATGGGGTGGGTATGGTGAGCACTGGTAGACACTGTGGCACATGGCACGGCTTGTAACAGCAGCACAAGGGGCGGCAGGGGTGGCAGGGGTAGCAAGAGAGGTTTTGCAGACATTGTCCACGGCAATCCAGGCAATCCAGGCATGGGGCGGGATGTCAGGTTCACCTGGTCGCAGACGGACGGACACGGCAGCAGCACGTGGGTGCCACAGCAGCAGTGGTGCAAGGGTTGAGGACAGCGACCAGGGCAGACGCCGCGTGCGTGCAGGGTAGGGCACGCATGTGAAGCAGACATGGCAGCGGCGGACAGTGGCATGGTAGGGCCGGCTTGGAACACACCTGGCAGTGGCTTTGCTCACAGCATTGCCAGCATTGCGTCACACGCAGCCTCTGCATTCACAGGTGCATGTCTGCTGCTGCTGCTGCTGCTGCTGCTGCTGCTGCTGCTGCTGCGCAGGAATGACACCAAGGCTGGGCGCGTTGGCCGCCGGGGCGACCGCGTGGGCGGGCCGTACTACATGCACAAGGACGACATGATACGGCTGGCGCCCGCGTGGTACAACTGGACGCGCATCATGCGCACAGACATGGAGGTGCGGCGCGCGGCAGCGGCAGGCCGGCCACCCCGTCCTCACATGGCAGCGGCAGCGGCAGCACGCAGCAGCCTGTGTCACAGTGCCGCAGGTGCCACTGGCATTGAAGAACTCCAGGCCTGGGCCCAAAGGGAGCGACCCGCAAGCCGTCCATGTCTGCCGCGATGCAGCAGGCGTTTCGTAGTGCCTGTCGGGATGTGTGGCGCAGGATGTGCGATATCTCAACCACCTCTGGGCTAGGGCACGCTGAGTATCATCTCCTCGCTCCTGACGGGCTTTGATGGTGTTGCGCGAGCTGCAGCCGCCTGCCCCTGGATCTTTGTTTCTGGGATGTTCAGCTGCAGCCTCGCCGCCTTTGTCCTGCAAGCCACGCTCGCCCCCCTGCTGGACATCCCTCACCAAGCCGCCTGCACACTGTGCAGTGCTCGGTCGTACCCAAGTCACCCTGCCTCTCAGCCTCTCAGCAGCAGCAGCAGCAGCAGCACAACCACAACCACCAACAGGTTTCACAACGCCATCGCCCCGCCCCTGCTGCGCCTGCGTGCGCCCCTGCCGCCCTGCCAGGCGTACAAGGACTCGGGCGACACCGCCTCCAAGAAGGGCGACCGCATCTGGATTGCCGAGATGTACGGCTACAGCTTCGGCGCGGCCAAGTCCGACATCTGGCACCACTGGAGGGAGGACTTCATGCTCTACCCCGGCTACACACCAAACCGTGAGCAAAGGGCGCGCCGCCTGCAATGCAGCCGCGCAAGCAGCCGGGCCAGCGGGCGGCCTCATCGGCTGACGCAGCCAGTTTGCCAATGCCTGGATTGCCACGGGCTGCCACGCAGCCCCGCCTGACTTGTAAAGGCCTGGACAGGCCTGCATGCTTCGTCGCTTGCTCGCCCTGCTTCCTGCTGCTGCTGTGCCCTGTCCACCCTGCATTTTGGTTTTGCACCCCACTCGTCGTTTGCAGACATTCCGTATACGCTGCACTACGGCCTCATCTACCACGTCGGCGGCTGGACGTTTGACAAGCACTTCTACTTTGACTTTGACAGCCACAAGTGCCCGCCCTGGGACCTGGCAGCGGACCGGCCGAAAGGCGGCATCTTCCCACCACCCCCTGGGCCCAAGCAGCTGGAGCGCAAGGTGAGGAGGTGTGGGTGGTGGGCTGCGTGATGGCCTGTGTGGCGTTGGGTTTGGTGCATGCATGCGTCTGCAGATGGGCATGTCAAGGTTCACCCAGGCGTGTGTGGCTGTGCGGGGTTGGTGGGTGGGGTTGGTGGATGGGCCCTGGGTTGCCACACGGCAGCACGCCTGTCGCCATTGCGCTGCAGGATGCTGCTGACGCCATGTTGGTGCCGCCTGCACCCGCTGGTGGGTGCCTTGCAGGACTTCCTGAGCTGGTACAAAGACATGATTGCCGTGTCTGTCATCGCCACGGTCAATGCAGCGCTGTGCGACTACCACGTGCGCAACTGCGACCCCGCCCCGCAGCTGACAGAGGTCTGCAACAAGGTGAGCAGCAGGCGGAGCAGCAGGCGCAGCAGCAGCAGCAGCAGCACATTTTTGTTGTTGTAGCACAAATGACAGGTATGTAGCCTAGGCAGCTGCAGCAGCACCAGCAGCAGCAGCACTGTTTGCTTGGGGATCAAACCACATGTGCTGTGCTTAGCTTCCACCCGCCCCGACTTCCAGCAACCCAGCCGCTGGCAATGCTTGCTGACAGGCATCTGTCGTTCCATGCTGCTGCTGTGCCCCTCACTTGTGCTCGCCTGTCTGGCTGCCTGCCTGCCTACCTGCCCGTCAACTGTCCGCCACCGGACGCGTCACAGGCCTTCCAGCAGTTCCATGAGGTTGACCAGGAGATCAAGGACCTGGAGTGGACCTACGACTGCGCCGACCACAACGTGAGTGGGCGGCGCCACCGGGCACCACGGGACCGCCAGTCCTGCAAGAGCAGCTGTTTCAGGTGTATCCAGACGGACACAGTGCGTTGATTAATATGCAATCATTACCTTCTGTCACGTGCTGACAACGTGCTCATCCCGGGGTGGGTCATCTACGCTGGCGATTGGGTCCACGTGTAACGTTACAGCGTCCTCAGAGTTGCAAGCATCTGTCAGGACTGCGCCTGTCGTGCGCACCGCCGACGCTCAAGTAGAGGCGTGTCGCCTGCAGCTCCAATCAAATGTCATCAAAGCTGCCTGCATGTGCATTGACATGCGCACACATGCACCAAAGTGGGCACACCCACTGCTCTCCTGACAGCACATGCCTGGGACAGTCGCCGCATACACCCCAAACCACGCCTCCCTCTCCGCCCTGCAGAAAGAGTGCAAGGGCTGGGCGGAGCGGGGCGAGTGCACCAAGATGAAGGCCTACATGTCAGGGCACTGCCGCGCGTCCTGCAAGCTGTGCACAGCACCCGGGCCCCGCCCCAAGGGCCCGAACGACAAGCTGTACACTGTGGAGGAGCTCAGCAGGGACGTCGGCAAGACGGCAGCGCGCCCGGCTGCTGCTGTTGCAAGCCCGTCACCCAATCCAAGGTGTGCATCAGGCTGGCTTGCTGCAGCATGTCTGGCTTTGTAGCGTTGCTGTTTGCGGCTTTCTGTGGCTGGGGTTGCGCTTGTGAACCGTCAGCTTGGTCTCAACCGTGGCGCTTTTGGACGAATGCGTGCACTGAAGAGCACTGATCCTGTCATGGCTGGTTCGAATGTTGCCGCAGCCCGCCGCCACCCCCACCGCCCTCGCCACCACCGCGGTCGTCGCCGCCACCCCACCACCACCACCACCGCCTGCTCAGCAGGCAGCAGCAACAACCCATCCGGCAGCAGCCAAAACACCGCAGCGGCAGCAGCAGCAGCAGCATGATGGTGGGGAGGCTGAGCTGCGCAAGAAGTACCCCTCCTCTATGCTCAGCTTTGCAGCTCTCGTCAAGCGGTGAGTGCTGCGGCTGCGGCTGCCAACAAGCTGCATGTGGTGACATGGTCACCCGGCAGCACTTGCTGCTGCTTTTCATGTCAACACCCAAGCGTGCAGTAGTGCTCTGTACCTCTGCAACGTGCTGCTTTGCAGCAAACTTGATCTTGCTGTCCCATCTTTTCTTTGTGCCAGCTGTGGTGCTGTGCCGAGACCGGTCACATGTGCTGCCCGCCCTGCATGCCGCTGCCGCTGCAGCTGCACTGACCTGCAGGGCCTCAGCGAGCAGCAGACCCGCGAGTGTGTCAAGGCAGCAAGCTTCAAACTGGAGTTCCCAGGCACCCTGGGTCCTGCAGCTGCTGCTGCTGGCGTGCTGGCAGCAGCCACAGATGCCATCGCAGCTGGTGCAGGCGCAGCTGGCAGGGAGATGAAGCTGGATGGTGCCGCTGCTGCTGCCACGAATGACCTGGCTTCGCTGCATGCAGCTGCACTGCAGGCAGGGCAGATCTCTGGGCCTGGGAAGTATGAGAGTTACCTTGGTCGCAGGATGAGTGGGCCTGATGGTGGGCTAGGGTTTATAGAGCAGATATTCATCATCCTGTTTGTTGCGGGTGCTGCCTGGTTGGGGTACAGTCGGTTGCAGAAGTACCGGCTATCACGGGCCAAAGCGCACGGTCGCAGTGAATGAATGCCATGCGTAACGAAAGCATGGCGTGCTTGGTACAGAACAGAACAGATTGGTTCATACACTGCCTGTATGACTGCTTGAACCACTGCATACAGGTTTCGAAACTGTGCAGATCTCATGGTGACTTACTTGCAGCGATGTAAAACAACGAGTTCTGAACGGCTCCTGGGCTCCAGGTAAATGCACAGCTGCGTACCTCAAGCAAGGTTAGACCAGGAGACCCCCGCCCAAGTTCTCCTGGTGCTCTGAGTGGGCTGCCATGCAGCACGCATTCCTGCAGCAAAGCCTCAAAATTCAAACATACCTGTAGCGCAGAGATTTCATCAGTGCAAGGCAGAAGTGTCAACAAGTGCACACCCCGGCTTGCAGCAATGTATGTAAAAGGATACATCAAGGTTTACGTAAAGGACACAGCACTGCATGCATGCAAACTTGCGGTGCTGGAACTTACTGAAACAAGTTATTTTAGAAGAACGGAGTTACTGTGTACAGTGCGGTGGGGTCAGATCTACCACCCTGTAGCACCAGGCGCATCGCCAACTGACTTAGTCCATGAGTCATCACGGTCTGAGAGAGAACTAGCAGTAGCTGCGATTCTAGCCGATCCTGCTCCCGAAACATAAACATCCCTAATCTTGTCCTACATTATGTACGACATGCACCGGAGGTGGTGCTGGTTCGAAGCTGCAGGACTCGGATTTGGGTTGAGCTGACTGTTAACCAGCCGGGGGAAGCCGGAAACACCAGCCAATGACGATCGCTAGGGCCAGTGCTTCAACGAGCTTCCCCGTTGGAGCACTTTACTGGCGCTCACCCCCACCGTTCCTCATCCTAGGACGTTCCTTCACACCTTTTGGTCTTTCCACCCGCCCCAGCTTCTCTCCAGGGCACCTGCAACTCGTATGTTTCACCTACTTAACTGAACACCCGTTCGTATGCGTTGCGACTCAGATCCCACGGGCAGCTCGACCTGGTAGAGCAGCTGCAGTGTCTGGAGTATCCTGGCAGGTACAAAAGCTTGTAGCTACCGCAGGCCTCTGGCAAAAAGACAGCTGGTAAAGCAGACTTTCATGCGCTTCATTTCAAGTAACGGGACCGAAGATGCTTGAGCGGGCTGCCTTCTGCGAGAGCGCGAACAGCCAGCAGGCAGCATACACACCAGCGCTCAAGTCCTTTGTGCCAGATGCTAGTATTAAGTTCGACCAGTGCTTGCTGAAGAGCGTCGGAGCTGCAGCTTGGCGCCATGCAGGCCAGGCACCCGTGCCTGCAGCAGCAGCGTTCAATGCCACAGATGTCTTGATTCGCAGCCCAGTTGCTCGTGAGCAGGTGAGAGCGCAGATATTCAATGCGAAGGTGTTCAAGTGGGCAGAAAAGGCTTGTCTAGATTGCTTGAGACTGCAGCTGCTTTGAGCTCTGCGCTGCACACTTGGCTATCACAAGCTGTTCAC
>JACERP010000335.1:0-82761 GCA_014080715.1 Scenedesmus sp. NREL 46B-D3
ACATGTGCTGTACAGCACTGTGACCAGCAGAGAAACAAGGCAGGGACAACAAGCAGCCCCCAATCCCCTCGTGCAAGGCTGGCCTTGCAAGTAATTCTGCTTCACGCACTGTAGACTGCTGCAGCTGGACTCCATGATGCATGATGCACGCTCGCGCTGCTGTGATCATCAAGAGCTAATAGAGCCACTTTGTGGGCACTAGCCAATGAAATGTGCGCCCAGCGTCACATGCAGTTCTATTGCGCAGCATTGCATCGCATCAGCGGCTGGCATGTCAAGAAGAAGCTGGCATGTACATAAGAGATGTGGGCACTCCTTTGCTATGCATTCGGCAGTGCTGGTCACTGACAGATGAGATCATTATCATCATATTACCCATTCAATGCTGGACCATATCACCCATTCATATTACCCATTCAATGCTGCAACGCAGTGCTGGTCACTGACAGATGAACGAGTTTATAACGACTCCTGGGCTCCAGATAAATGCACAGCTCCGTAATTCAAGCAATGCTGGACCAGGAGACCCCCGCCCAAGTTGAGAGTCTTGTCATGCATGAGCGCTGCTCCTGATAACCGTTATCAGGACCAGTGACTGGCTGCAGTCTGCTGGTTTGGATTGGAAATTTCCATTCATGATCTGAGTGTCCTGATAACTGGCGGCTGGTTCGCAATAGACACTCCCATTATCGGGTCCAAAATCACCAGAGAGTACCAGTACGTTCATTGTGGCAGCGTACTACGTACAAAACGCGTACCGTACGTAGTACGCTTTCAGTACGTAGTGGGAGTACGCTGCCAGTGCTGCTGCACAGTGCAAAGACTGCTGACAAGGTCTTTGAACAGTAACAGACTAACACAGTATGTCTATACGCTTACCACAGGCCTTAGCAACAAGTACAAAACAATATCACCGTGTTGATGTCGCAACATGGCAGCGATCAGCCTTTCGCCTGACTCGCGTTACGAGATTCCAGAGACATGTACGAGTGTCTCGTACATCAACAGCGGCGACAAGGCGATGCATGCGGTCTGGAAGGTTTATCATCATAGATAAACATTAGTAACTGGATCACAAGGAACGTGGCAGCAGCTTGTGGTGTTAGCAAGTGAGCCTTGGGTGTGTTGCAGCAGCACCGCTGGCAGCTGCGTTGTCAAATGTGCAGCACCTGACAGTGCTATGTTCTGGCTGAAGGATGGCCTGAATACAGCATAGTACATAGGTATAACAAGCAAGTACACTATACCTGCGTTGAAAACACATGATGCAGCAGCTGCACCAGCAGAACGTAAACAGCAGCAGTAGCAGCAGGGCAGAGTACTCCCACTACGTACTGGCCAAAATCAGCTCGCGTACTACGTACTGTGAGTACGCAGTATACCCTTTCACGTACTCACGTACTGGTACTCTCTGAAAATCACTGACTTGGATCTTGGTTGAACCCCTGCTGACACCTGGGGCTGGTGTTGGCATGCACGCATGAAATAAAAGGACGACGTTAAACGCTTTTGGGCTGCGAGTAAACGCAGCTGCGCACCTCAAGCATCGCTGGACCAGGAGACCCCAGCTCAACTTCGCCTATTCTTCGCGTGGGCTGTCATGCAGGCACGCATTCCGGCAGCAATGACATGTGATGCGCTTTGCGTGGAAACAAAATGCAGCTTTGCCCCCTCTTTCTTTTGCTCCTGTGAGGCGCGGGGCCGATGGCGATAATGTTATGGCTTGAATGGGCCTCCACATGATGATGATGATATCTCAGCGCTGGCGCTGCAGTGACGGCCATCATATCATCATCATCATCATCATCATCATCATCATCATCATAGTACCCAATCAAGCCATAGCTGCAGTGACGGCCATCAATTCATTTCGTTATATGCTGCAGTGATGCATACGAAGCAAGTCTCCGTGCCACCATTATCGCCATGACTGACCAGCAGTGGATCAGCCATGACTTGACGGTAGTTGTTAATGATGGCCAAGCTTGGCCATGGAGCTTAAGCCATGGAGCTGCCAGCCAGTGGCGGATCAGCTGCAGTCCAATGTGGCCTGCAGACTGTAGAATGATTCAATCAACAGGACGCACACCGTGTGAAAGGACACGGCACTCACTGACTAGCATTCAGTACATGCCAAATGCCCACCACCCACCCACACCTTGTGCATCACAGTGACTGGTGAAGGGTTGCAGGGCGCCCCTTGGCCTGGCAACATCATATCACAAATCTACATGGGTGGTGTCACGCATTCTAGGAGTCACTGACAGGCACTACGAGAAGACTTGTCACATATGGAGCCAACTTGACTTCCGTATCGACTAGGTGGCCGTCCTCACCCTGTTCATGCAGATGCAATCATGGACGCGCAACACTGCCATCACACCGGGTATCGGCAACAGCTGCCCGCCAAATTCAAACAAGTACACATGACCGAAATGTGTCGAAGCGCTACGCACAACCCAGCACCAAGATATATGCTTGGATCACCGCCACCAGGGAGGTGGCGGTGATCCAAGCAAGCCTCCTGTGTGCGGCAGAGCAATGCCGCCTACTTGAATCAACACGACAGCAGCAGCAACCTGGATTGGAAGATAACCCAGTGCTGCACTGCATGCCAGATGCACAGGGGCGGCTTGGGCCACCCTGCACGGAGCCCATGCTGATGCAGGTGAGCGCACGTAGCCACGTACAGCACTGCTGTCCAGCTGCACCTGCTGTATGGCACGTCCTTGGCTGCATACATGCAATCTGCTGCAGCATGTGCCACAATGAGAACCAACAAGCAGCCGCGAAAGGCACAGCAATTGTGACGGCTGCTGCAAGCACCATGAGCAGCTTGGGAGGCCAAGTGCTGCTGCTGCTGGCATTGCAGCAGCCATCAGCAGGTTGCGGAGGCCATCTGCTGCTGCTGCTGTTGCTGCTGCTGCTGGCACTGCAGCAGCCAACAGCAGCGTATGGAGGATAAGCTCTGCTGCTGCTGCTACTGCAGCAGCCGTCAGCAGCACACAGAGGCCAAGTCCTGCTGTTGCTGCTGCTGTTGTTGCCAGCGTCGGCCCTTGCAGGACACACGGCGTACCTCAGCGGCATCCTGCAGGGCAGCGTGCCTTCATCTGCACTGGCCTTGCACTGCGTCAACTGCTGCTGCCAGCTCCGCTGCTGAGTCGGGCCCTGTGCTGCCTGCAGAGGCTGCCACATCTTCTCCTTCCGTGCACTCTGTGTCTGCCTCGTCTGCACCACCAGCAGCAGCAGCAGCAGCAGCAGCAGCAGAAGCAGCAGCAGCAGCAAGACCGTCCGCTGAAAACATGCTCAAATCAACTCTAGTTTGCTGTGATGATACGCATGCAGGCCACACTAGCAGTTACGCGCTGTCGCCTGCAAAGAGCTGTACATCCCACGCCAACACGTACGCAAAGGCGCACAGCATGCCTGCGCATTGCACGCATGCACTCGCTGAAGCTTGCAACATGCAGCGCAATACACACGCAATGCGCACCTATGGTACTTGCTGAGAGCTGCGAGCCCCCAAACACCAGCCGCCACTCGTGGCCCATGTTGGCACGCGCAGCAGCCTCGCACGTGGACTTGCCCACGTCGGTCAGGAACAGCTGCTCCCGATCCAGCAGGCCTTTCAGCACACGAGCCCTGTCCGTAAGAGCGTCAGTGGCGCGTCATACGACAGCGTGATGGCGGCCACAGTGGTGCAGGAGCGTTGTCAGCAGAGGACAAGGCTGCAGGGGAAGTAGATTGGTTTGCACTGCATGCGCGTGTGCGTGTGCGTGTGTGGGCAACAGCCGTGTGCGTGGCAGGAAGTGCACTGTGCCAGCATTACGGTTGCCTACATTTTAGGGGTTGTACTGCTCCAGGACCCCTTTTTGGTGTGGTGGGAAGGTTAACATGCCGTGCACATTAGGCGAAACCCCAGCATGATGCATGGGATCCATCAGCCACACACGCGCAAAGATGCCAGTCCCACATTACGAAGGCACGTGGCCAGCAAAATCCTGCTGGTGTCCTGCCCATACGCCTGCCACGGCACCCACGCCGCTGCTGCAATCGCTGTGCGGCTTGCCGGCAAGCCCAGGACCGCACACCCTCAAACAACAGCAAAACCGAGGTGGTGCCTGTATTTGCTGTGACCACATTGAATCTACTTTGAGAGTGAGTGGTTGCACGAGCATTGCTGTGCGATGCTGGCGACATGCAGGCGCCCCTCACCTGCCCTGAGTGAACTCCGCATCACTGAGGTGCCCGTGCTCCTTCCGCACTGCCACTGCATAGTCGGCGTAGCGCTGCAGCGGCGCCCCCAGGATGGACAGGTCTGCAAGAGCGGCAGCGGACGCAAACAGCTTGTTGGTGCAGCAACTTGACCAGCAGGCACCAAAGTGACAGACCTGAGTTCAACCCCTGCTCATCGCAAGTGCGAATCAGCAACAGTCTTTCAGCTCGGACATCATGACGACTAGGGGCTTGTCGGGGCAGCATGCCAACCAACATGGCTGCAGCTTTGCAGGATGTTGTACATGGGCTCAACGCCATGAACCATGCGAACTGCTCAAACAGCACAGTAACACTGTTGCAAATGCGCCGCATGCCCCTGCAGTGCTGCCCCTGCTGCCTGGCACGCCTTGAGACGGTTGGACGTGCACCTGCGCGCATTGCAGCATCTCAACAGCACGTCTCCTTGGGTGCTTGTCACCAGTCGTCAACCACACCTGGCAGCAGCATGCCTTGTTGTTCTTTTGCGTTGTGACTGTGCTTGTAACCGCCCATGCGCAACTGCTGTTGGTGCATCCACCACCGGCAGGGGGCCTACCTGCGTCCACCACGACATCTCCGTCAGCATCCCCTGCTAGGTGGTGGTGGTCTGCCGTTGCCAGAATGATGCGCTGAGCTTTCCGCACAGTCTCTGCAGGGACCCCTGCCGGCAGCAGCAGCTTTCCTGCAAGCAAGCGGAGTATGCAGCCGCAACAGGCGAGCCAACACGGACGACGCCGCACTCACAACCCACAAGACTGTCCTCACTGCGAGAGGTGCAAGTCGCTGTTCAGCCATCACCAGCTAAGTAGGAGCAGCTGCAAACTGCCGGAGCAGAAGAACGGCAGCATTTGGCAGCGCCAACCAGTCCTGCAAGGTACCATGGCTCTGCACGGCAGCAGCGAGGCCAGCGCACAAGTAGCCTACAGCTGCCCAGCACAAGCTGTACAGCTGAGCGTGTCTGGTTGCTGTTGCTGTACCATCCGTTTGCTCTCTGCTGGCATGCTGCTAGCCACAACATGCTGGCTCAACAAACAGAGCAAGCCTGCCAAGACTCTAAAGCTGTCGACTGTCTGTGTTGATGCTGAAGCTGACAAGCGCCGACACTGACGCTTGCTGCGGCTCTTGCTCATGTCCTGCACACTTAATGTTGTCTCATCACTTGCCTGCAAGCTCTGCTGAATCTGCCTCATTGCTTTTGCTGCTGGGATGGTATATGATGTCGTGGAACCAAACTGCCCAGTCTACTGCTGCTGGGTCGACCAGTGTGACGCCTGCCTTGCTCGCACGCTTGATGAAGTCAAACATGCACATCAGGTGTGCAAGGTTGTGGTAATGACGGTTGCCTTGCAGGACAGCAGGTGGCAAAGCAGGTACAGAGAGCAAAGGAGGCACACTGTGGAATGGCATGTCGGTGACATGGCGCAAGCAACCATGGAATGCGTTGGAGATGACCATCTTGTACCTTCACCTAGGAGCATGCAGCATGTGAATCCTATGCTGACGTTTTGCTGGTGTTGGTAGGCGATTCTATCACCGCAGCTGCCCTGAGTGGGAGGTGCAACATCTTGCAGCCAAGCATGCTGCGAAGCTGGCCTAAGGCACGCACCTGTTGGGCACGCTGTAAGCTGTGCAGTGCAAGACAGCAGGTGCAACTATGTGGATGTCAACAAGGCTGTACAATGCTGCTCAGCACTGTGCACGTGTACTCACTGGCTGAGTAGTGGGAAACTATGGCTTCCCAAACCGTATGCCTGTGCGAGTCTGACACGCCACAGAGTTCACACGTCCGCAAAAATCTTTGCCTGCAAGCAGCCTCGGCAGGCTCTGCTTCTTTGACACCAGACATCAGTATCGTGTATAAGCAGCGATCAGTGATGCAGAGCTAAGTGAGGAGGAGCACAGGCCACTTCCACAGCAATATGAAGGTTTCGACCAGGCAGCACTAGAATCGTGGAGCCGTCGTAAAATCCCTGTATTCTGTCGTTAAAATGTTGTCATTGGAAACGCGTTCAGTCAAATCAAGTTGAGCATTAGTAACAGGGCGCTGAGGTGGCTGCAGAATGACTACGTAGCACCAAGCGGCCGAAGAGCGCGTGCGCTCAGTAAAAAGCAGCCAGCCAAAAAGTTCATTAATAATTGCACATGGTGTGATCATGAGAGAAGCAAACAACAACAGTTATGGTATGTCCATGACAGCCTGTCATAGACAGGGGTTCTTGGCAAGCCAAGAACTTCTTGCTGTTCCTGCAAGCGTTGCTGGCCGATCCGCAGCTCGCGTACGCGCCACTTACTGAGTGCCGAGTTTTTTTGTAGTGTGCTGGTGCTTCACAGGTCTACCTCTGACCTGCCATGCTTTACGTGCCTGCAGTAACCACTCCTGCCATGCTTGATCTGCCAGCTGTTGTATGACAACACGGCACTGCATGCTGTTGTACTGCCACAGAGCAAGGGCAGCAGCCATGTCATCTGCAAGTGGGCTCAAGCTGCAGCTGCAGACGTACCTGCTTCTAAGGTACCACACGCGTGGAAGTAGTTGCCCTTTGAGCCCAGCCACATGTGTAGCAACAATACAGCTACACGTCCAACGCTCAAGCAGTGCAGGCGTGCCATACAGGATGCTTGGCGTGCGCTGACAACTGCAACACCGCTGCTGAATTCGCCGCTTCAGGCGGCTGATGCAGTGACTGATGCAGTTGCAGGATACATGGCTGCAGAGCAGGCGCTGGCAACCGCAAACGGACAGCGTACACCTGGTTCCGGAGTTGTGTCCACCAGCAGCCCAGCAGTTGTCACCACCATGCGTGGAGCAGAAGCAGCAACAGCAGGCGGCAAAGAAGCAGCAGCGCAGCCGGCAGCCGGAAGCCGGCAACTGCAGCAGCACCCGTGGCCGCGGTACTCCAAGCCGTGTTGTGTTGGCTGGATGTGGGTGATATTGCTGAGTTGTTCAGTATAGCCCGAAAGACTGGGGTCCGGACGGTTGTCGTCAAGTGCATTTGAAGCTGATACCAGTGGCAATACGTCAGCAGCTGCCTTGTTCTGCCGTACTGCTCTACTGTTGTACTGCGGTACCGTTGTTGTGGGTTATAAAACCGTACTGCTGTCGCATTGTGAGGAACATGGATGTCATTGCTGCTTTGCTAGCTCAGCCTGCTGCTGGGGATGTGCTGTTGCCTGAACCATGAGGCCCTGATGCGGCGCAAGAGTGGGAGTTCAGGAGTCAACCCGTGTTGTTTTCAATACATAACTTCAAATGCACCGCACAGTTTGTAGACAATTTGACTGTGTCCATAACAGTTTAATCTCACAATTGCTGTATTACATTATTGTATCATGGGTGGCCGTCTTCGTGGGATCTGCCCCGGTTGCCCTGCTGACAGGCAGCCCGCAGAAGGTCCTAGTGTTGGAAAACACACCAGGCAGGAGTTGATGGTCGTTTTGTACATTGGATGTTGACATTGTGTCTTCCGCAAAGCTGGTGGCGACCCCAGGAGGTGGCACCTGGCTGGTCACATCTGCTACACGCGTGCTTCTAGTATATGACAACCGCATGGAGCCGTGTTATGCAGGCATTCCTATGGTCTGTTACACGCACACATCTAGTGCTATATGGCCTTTTGCTGGCTATATCATCCTGGTGTCACAGCTGCATTGTTTTCAAGCGCTGATTACCAAGCGTCCTTCTGTTGTATTGGAAGTTGCAAAACTGCTGGTCCGTGTGGAGAACAGCGGTTACTGTATGCATGTACTACAGAAGAAACTGCATTGCCATGTCACTACATAGTATTGTTTTGTGGGAGAGATGAGCCCCCATGCTAGCAAATATTTGGAGCACAGTTGATGACCTGCGAAGATGCAGGCTGATGGTGATGACTGGGAGCACCTGCCACCAGCATCATACAGCGAAGAACTGCCATTGTCTTCATATTACATGGGTTTTGGTGATTCAGATGTTGACATGGAGGAGCTGGAAGAGGTGTCAAGTTGATCAGCATGTGCATTGTCATGTGAAGAAGCAGCAGCACTCTAACGCAGCAGGAAAAGGCAAGCAAGCAAGCAGCGTCACCCTACCCCTGCATGCGAGGCTGCACATGTAAGCAAAGCTGGCTCCACCTACTGTAGGCTGGAAGTTGCGCTGGGATAACCAGTTTAAAAAGGTGTTCTGGCGTGTGGTGTTGAATGGTGTGCCTACTGCTGCTCGCATGCCGAGCGTGCAACGTGCTTGCTTGTGTGGTGCCTGCATGCCTGGGTATGACCACCATTATTGGCACTGCCCTGTTGCGCAAGCGGTAGTGCAGTCCATAGTGAAAGATTTACCTGCAGCATGGTGCACTCGCACGCCTGGATCCTCAGCTTTGAAATTGCAGCAAATTTGGCTCATGCAACCGCTGCGTGGTGGGCCGGGTGTGCTCACATGCGTGTGGCGTGTCGTGTGTTTGGCTGCCTTCGATGCTATGGATGTTGGTAGGAGGGCAGCAAACCTTCAGCATGTGCGGTATAGGCAGCATGATTTGGTTGCCAGTCCAGCAGGTGGCCCTGCCAGGGCTCCACCTGCTGACCAGCAGCTTATCACTCAGTTCTTGCAGCCTGCTACTCCCTCTGCTGCGCAAGTGGCTCATAATGAGGCAGTGAGGCAGCACAGAGAGCAGCAGCAGCTACAGCTTCAGCAGCAGCGACAGCAGGAGCTTGATAGGCTGGTGCAGACAAAGAAGAAGGAGGCGGTGGCTAGGTTGTGGGAGTTGCTGGTTGACTTCATAGTCATCAAGGCAGCACCCTTGGCCCGGCTGGATACTGTGCCAGCTGATCCCCCCTTTCTGCGCGTGGTTGACGGCCGGTTGCAGCTGGCACCAAGAAGGGACTTGGCCGCTGAGCTGCCATAGCGTGGATTGGGTTTTTTTTCACACTCTGTTGTTTTATCCGTTCTGTCACATGTGGTTGCGTGTCTTGTGCTGTTAGTACTCTCATGCAGCCTATGTCAGCCAGTAGGTGTGTTGGGTCGGTGCCATTCCTTGGGGTGTGGCCTTGCCCAACACATCAGTTTAAAGACAACAGACATGTCATTACAATGGGCAGAGCCAGCATCGCTCACGGATCCCAGTACAGCTTTCATGAGGGTGGTAGGGTGACTCTGCTTCGCTTTCCTTTTGGGTTACCATACCACCAACCCCGTCATGGAACCCTACGCCCTTTTGCATCAGGAGTGCTCCTGCTTGTTACATCGCTGATATCAGTGGGGTGGCAGGTGCCTGTGGTGCCACGGCGCTGCAGGTTATGGTGTTCAATGCTTTGTGCGCGTCCTAGTAGCAGAGATTTGTGATCATGTTGATCATCATGTTGTACAATGTCTTCAGCACCTGAAGCAGGAGCACCAAGGTGCCCATGGGTACTGGCCAGTAACTGCTAGTTGTTGCCATGTCTACATGTTCCGTTCCTGTTCGTTGAAGTTGACACCTTTTGTTCCGTCCTGTTGCTCTTTCTCTGCGCAGAGTTTGTGTTTTTTTGGGTGAGGCAGCTGCAAATTGCTTCTCTGAGGCTTTTGTGGTTTATTCTCGTGTCCTGCGCGCTGCAGTCCTCAAAGTGTTCGGTTTCCGACGTGCACATCCCTTCAACTATCCTCAACCTAAAATCAACGCACCAGGTAACCCCATCTTCTTCTGCATGAGCAGCTTTGCATGAATGGGTCGGGTGGCTTGCTTGCCTACCTTTTCTGCTGGATCAGAGTGCTTCTTCTTCTTTTTCACATGGCACAGTGTTGTTTGTCGCGATACTACTGCATGTATACTGAGTGTTCTTCTTCACTGAGTCTGCTTACTTGCTTGCCTTTTGCTGCTGGGGTAGAGTGCTGCTTCTGCTTTAATATTGCTGTGCACACAGGTGTAGCGCTGCTACTGCTTCATCTTCGGACATGGTGACGTTACCTTCTTGCTTGACAATTCTTGCTGGCCGGGTTAGGGTGAATGCTTCTTCACATAACTCTTGTGCCTCATGATAAGGCGACTCTGCTGTCTACTAGACAACAAGTAGTTGCCTTTCCTGTTGGATTAACGGTACTGCTTCTTCTTCACTTCTGCTTGCTCTAGAGCAAGCAGATCTGTGTGTACTACTTGTCATGATACCGCTCAAGCCTTCATGGATCAAAGCTGGATCTCATGCTCTGCTGCTGCTACTCACAGGTACAAATTACATCTCGTCTTCCGCATCAACAAGCCTTGTTGTTGGTAGGTCTATGAGTGCCGGCTGCAGCGACTTTGCACCGTACCGTATGCAGTGCGTTCCATAGCCGGCGCTGGCACGAAACAGTAAAGTCAATTGCTCTTGTCTTGATTGTGTGGGCTCTCCCAGTAGATTTTACCTCCTGACTTCCTGCTGAAAGCCTCATTTCAGGAATTTAGGGGAAGTTAGTGACACAAGCCAGGAAGTTAGTAGTTGCCAAGCCACTAGTGTTATCTGACATCATTTCCAGGGCACAGGCTACTCTCGGTCTTAAACGTGGAGGGCAGCTTGATGGCATGCATTGTGTGCAGTGCACGTGCACCTACTTGTGCTGTTGTGGGGTGTTTGTGACCTATTATCAGTTACACTATTTGTGACCTATCACTGTAACACTATATTGGCAGCTCGAACCCATATCAAGTTCATCATATCAGTGACATTGTTTCAACGCTGTCGTATTCACATCAGTTACATCTGTGCAAATCGACAGAGGAACTGCATCATTTGTAGGAAGCTTGTAAACAGTTGCCTGCAAGCAAACTGGTGATTGCATACAGCTTGCATGCCCGGGGCCCAGCCCTTTGTGTCTCACCCACGCTGCAGGTGACTCATGGCACAGGCGCATGATGAGCTTGCTTTTAAGCCCAGTTGCCACAGTACACCATGCAGACACCCCAAGGAGGGGCCCAGGGGACCTCTGGCAGTTACAGGTGCCCAATCCATGTCTTGAGCAGCTAACTCCCCCAAGTCCGTGGCTGTTTGCACTGACTTCCTGCTTTTGCCTTACCACTAAATCCCACTAGCTCCCAACTTCCCCGGTTTCAACCCTGCCCACTGAAATTCAACTCCCAACTTTCGCTGATTTCCCACCCTTCTTGCAATGTGTTGGAAGTTAGTGGAAGCTTAGCACATAGACATCCCTCTGAGGCATGTCGAGCATTTCTGTCGTTTTACATTCACTAACTTCCATCATCTACCCCTCTGCTACAAGGGGCGTGACAGGATCTAAGGGGAGTCAGAGCACCCTTAGCTGTGCCCCCTTCTGTCTGCTGCACCTGACTATCTTAGACACACACACCTGAAGAGTACGTGGACCGCATAAACGAATCAGTACTACTAAGAAACGGAATGTCAGTCCGTCCGTCCGTCCGTCCAGTCCGGACCGTCCTGCGTCCGTCAGTCTATACCCGTAAAAGCAGAACCGCACGCTTGAATTGCGGGGCGACAGGTCAGCACGCTGAGGGGCAACGAGGTTTTTAGTATTGCTTTTGCTGAGGAAAAACAACTTTGGGTGTGGATATGAGCCGTGAGGCTGCCTGTGCGCCATGCCACGAGCTGCCACCACAGCACTGACCTTGGCCGTGGTGCTGATCTGCCTTCACAGCTTAGCAAAATGCACAAGTTGCACTTTAGAATCTGATTAGGTAAGGATACGGCAAGCTGCAGGGCGGAGCCAGGAATGTGATGCCACTGGCATCAAGCCAGGCGTCATCGAGAGGGTGGGCTGAATCAATGTGACCATTTTTTACCAAACGACACATTCCGTTTGCTTATAGTACAACGGCTGAAGTTAGGGTGCTGACCTGCCGGTCGTTTGCTGCAAGAGGTTCACTCCAGAAGGTGCTGCAGCTGCACATGACACCTCCAGGCCAGCTGCTCGCAGACCCACAGCAGCAGATGTTAGTGCTAATCTCCTGGCGGTGAGTGCGGCAGCTGGCGAGGACACCCGACAGCAGCAGCAGCAGCAGCAGCAGCAGCATGCCCAGGCTCTGGGCGTCATTGGATGCTGGCCCAGCAAGCACATAGATACAAAGCAGCAAGCGCAGCAGCAGCAGCAGTGACAGCAAGAAGCGCTGCTTCAGGCGCAGCTGCAGGCATTGCACTTGCCACAGCAGCAAGTGCTGGGGCAGGTTTGCAGCACAGTTGCAAGGCCAGATTTTTGGAGTACAAGTCCAGACCACCTTTTTTAATGCTGCAGCTGCAGCACATCCTACACAAAGGGTGCGGTACCCAGACGCAACCATACACGCGAAGGTTGTGCAGTTGTGTCTGGGCAACTGCATGCTCTGCATGCTCTGCATGCACAAGCCACCACAGCACAACCAATGCAGCTGCCACTACAGCGGCTCCTGCAGCTGCTGTAGCACAACCTCCAGGTGCGAGCTCATCTACACCGTTTGCTGTTCAAAGCCCTGCAGCAGCAGATGCCAGCAGCTACAGCAGCATCGCCACCTGCACAACCACACATGCTGTAGCACAGCACCCACCAGTAGGCGCAGCAGCAGCAGCGCCTTCTGGAGCAGTGCAAACAACACCAGCTACGCAGCAAGATCAGCACCACAGCAGTTGCTGCTACAGCAATGGAGCCTGGAGCCACTACTTCAGTACCTAACCGCCATCGCAGATATCAACAGAACGACGCAAACAACTTGTTGGGCGCCTTCACATGGTGAGCAGAAGAGCACAACAGTGATTCACTACTGTGTAGCATATGGAGGTGTGCTGTTTCATAGCATGGGTTTACGTTGCTGTTGACATTTGCATCACCTTGCTGACCTCCGCTTATGTTTCTTGCAGGTGGCCATCCCCGAGAGCACACGCTACCGGGCCATGATGGAGGTAGTGGCTGCAGCCATGTGCAGGGATTTTGATGGTACGCCCCCATGTGGCTCGCAGCTGGACTGTGCAAGCTGGCAGCCTCCCAAGCAGCTGGCTTAGGGTACCCAACTAAGTGTGGTAGTGGCAGGTGGAGCTGTTGATGCACAGTGTTGCTGTGCACTGCATGCTGCTTTGCCTCTCTACACCTATGTCACAGTGCCAGATCGCTGGCTGAAACCACCGCTGCTTGGCTGCAGTTGTGTCTTGGAGGAGGTGTTCTCCAGTGTTCAGAGGGTGTTACACCCTCACAATGACGCAACTGCTGTGATGCAGTGTAGTGCCTGTCACTGCAGTTGTTGCCTTCAGCAGCTTGCTTCATCCAGGTTGGTGAAAGCAGTGATGTGTTATGCATGCGCCATTTTGCTTCACAAGGTTGCTGCAGTCAAACGAGTGGTAACCTGACAATCACAGATGTGTCGTCCTGCAGCGTGTGCCACTGGCAGCAGTCAGTGCCAACTACTGTCTGCATGCTGTCCCGAGGCCGCCGTGTTCCGGGGCAAGGAAGTTATACGCTGCAACTTGAAACAATGTGCTTCACGTAATCAATCAGATGTGTGTCGCTTGGCTGTACGCACAAATATGACGGGGCTGTGCTCCACACTGATTTGAACCAAAGTGCAGTGGGGCCGAAGGCCGCGAGTCAGCCTCACGTAGCTTTTGAACACCGTGGTTCTGAAGCGACAGCCCACCCCTGACAGGGCCTGTGAAAATAGATTGCGTGCGAGCCAGATTTCAGCTGGTTTGTTGATTTGTAGCTTGTGGCCTTTCTAATATTGGGCATGATGTCAACCGTGCGGCCAGGACTGTCACCGCAGTCTCTTTGCAAGCTGCATTGCGCACCTAAGTACAGGTTCCCCAGTTCCCTTTCCTGAAGGCCGCAGGCAGCAGCCCAGCTGGTGCAGGGTAAGCTCATGCACCAGTGGGACGCGGCGCAGTTGCGGCATAACTGCTAATGGCATAGCATGGTTGATGGCCAGCGCAAGTGTAAGCAGCAGAAACGGCATCAGCCTCGGCAGCATCGGCGCAATGGTTTAGCATGAGTCGCAGGAAAGTGAGGCAGGGTAGACAGCAGTGGTGACGGCTGGGCTTGGAGGTGGGCAGTGATCGGTGCGATGCAGCAGGTTTATGTGGCAGGGTGCTGGCTGAAGTTGAGGATTTGCTGCAGGCCTGTCCCCTAGGGGACAGGGGTCAATGACAGTGGTGCGGCAACACATGCTGCAAACGCTGCAGCAGCACCAGCACCAGCAGCAACAGCAACGGGCGCCATGGGGGCACATAATAAGGGTGGCCGTACGGCGTGCGCGCGCGCTACAGGTATGGGGTGACAATCAGTGAATATTCACTAATGGGGGTTACTCACACGTGTGCACATGTATCTATAAATACATAGGTACGCAGATAACCTGCCAGCTGGTGCCGAATTCCAGTGAGGCCGTCACGCACACAGATATCAACTCCGTAGCTGGACGTGGCTTTGGCTGAGACCTACTACCGCTTACGTCCGTCACTGCAGCATAGTCCGCTAGCAGCGCTAGCGCTGCGCAGCGCTGCTCAGACGGATGACCGCGGTGACACCCTGCAGGAGGTGCAACTTCAAATATTTGCTGTATCAAATTGTGGTTGCGTTTTAGTGTCGAGTTCCGGACAACCAGCGATAGAGCTGCAGACGGTCAACGGTTGCAACAATTG
The DNA here is from genome assembly GCA_014080715.1 of Scenedesmus sp. NREL 46B-D3. Classification (NCBI taxonomy): domain Eukaryota; kingdom Viridiplantae; phylum Chlorophyta; class Chlorophyceae; order Sphaeropleales; family Scenedesmaceae; genus Scenedesmus; species Scenedesmus sp. NREL 46B-D3. The sequence goes on from JACERP010000335.1 coordinate 14,815, forward strand.
TTGCGTTTGGATCCATGGGTCAGTCGTCGTGTTCGCCGCTCGTTGACCGATATGGTAAATTTAATTTTTTCTAAATTGATTACGTACGCTGGAAAACGCAAAGGCTTCCATTGTCTGTCAGTAACACGCGGCTGGCCATTTAACACGGCGCCTCGCGCTCATATATTCAGCCATGCGCATATTGCAGCAGCATTAAAGCTAGTACCTTCATTTATATTTACATCAAAGATTAGTTAAATATTGCTTTCAAAGACTTGATCAAACCTGCAGCCATGCATAAAGTTCTCGCCCTCTTCCTGGCTCTTGGCGCTGTGGCCGTGCAGGTGCGCTGTAGCTCTAAGCGTTTTTATAAAAATATCAGCCATCAGCACGTGCTGTAGTCTGCGTTGATACTCAGTCGATCACTGGCCAGGACCCACCTTGACCCTACACCACACATTACAGTGACCCAGCTGTGAAGCGTATGTAAATGCATCATAAATTGTTCTCCATTGTATTGTTATGCAAGCTCTTTGCAGGTGGTGAGAACAGAAGTCAGCAGTGTTGCTTGCCTAGCGCCGAGCTGGCAGCGTAGAGCAGTAGCAGACTCTCTGGACGGCAGAGAAATGTACGAAGCATCATGTTTAATGATTCTTCGATGTACTTGCAGGTCCACGCTGCAGATACGCATGTCGTCGAAACTCTTGAGGCAGCCAAGCTCGGCAGCTTCAAGTCGCTGGTCGAACTGGCAGGCGCTACAGAAGCCTTGTCAAATGAGGATGCTCGCGTCACAATCCTGGCACCCACAGACGAGGTGCGCATCGAATAACCTTGTGGAACTGTTGAGCGGGGTACCTGGCGCCTGTAGCTTGCACTCAAGCTGTTGCTTACGACCCTGCGGTGACGATCGATTCCACCATGATGAAGTGCCATTGATCTGCTCAGACATTGCCTGGCATACTGTTTTTACTGCGGTGCCCTTGGCATCGTGTCCTCGCCAGCCTCACTGGGCACACACGCCGTGCTGCTCTTTGAATATCAAGAAATCAATTGGTATCGCTTGCCATTGCTGTTGTCCTGCAGGCCGTGGCTGCCTTCCTGACAGAGATGGGCCTGACCATGGATGACCTCAAGGCTGATGAGAACCTGGTTGACAAGATTGTGGCCTACCACGCTGTGCTCGGCATTACCGCGGGTGAGCAAAAGGGCAGCCCAGCTGCTTTCTGGCTGGGCTCATTGCTGAACAAGTTCATGAACAAGACGGCAGCTCAGCCCCTCATTGGCTTGGCACGTTGTCAGAACATCTCTGTGCTCAGCCAGCTGCCGGCCCGTTCAGGTTTGTGGCACCATGCGATGACCGCCGCCAGTATCCCTGTTGTACGATCGCGCAGCTGGTGTAGCTCGCTCGCTTTGCATCCATGCCTCCAGTCCACGCTTGTGGCTGTCACACCTCAGCCCTTTCTGAACTGCTACACCTGCTGCTGCTGCTGCTGCCCTACAGGCCCGGCAGAGCTGTTCGCAAACAGCGACACAGTCCTGGTGCCCACCGCCTCTGCTCCCTACAAGGTGCAGGTGACCAAGACTGCCGATGGCGTCACAGTGACTGACTTCCAGGGCAACGTTGCCAACATCGTCAGCCCAGACCTGGGCAGCAACAACCACCGCGTGCACGCCATCGACAAGGTGCTGTTCTCCGGTGAGTTGCGGACGCTGGTCAAGGTTTTGGTCAATCTGGGGTCGAAAGGGACCCAACCGCTGACTGCAACCACTTACTGCACAGCGCTCTTGCTTCCTGATGACTCCCATGTGCCCGCTGTGTGCAAGCCTCGCTGCACCTGTTGAGACACACGTCATGCCGCGCTAGCCCACCCTTGTCCACAACCTCCGCTCTCACCCTGCTGCTGCTGGTGCCCACTCCTACCCTCGCTGTTGTACCTTTATTATGTACCAACAGGTGGCTACTGGACCGACCTGAGCAAGCTCATCGGGTTCCTGCCCGACAAGTTCTCAACCGTTGCCAAGGCTGCTGAGGCTGCCGGCCTTGCCTCAACCCTGACCGCCCAGAGCTTTGCCAGCACCATCTTCCTTCCCACCAACGAGGTGAGCTGCTGCAGTACTTGTGCCCGCCTCCCTGCAAGCTGCCGGCGCCGTGCATGTCATGGCTGACCTGGCGAGGCCTTTCCTGCAAGCACGAAGCTCATTGGCCAGCTGCTGTGCCCGTCCATTTGCTGTCCATACCCACATCATGCTACCCACTGTCAGCTGCTGTACTGTTTACTACAACTTCCTTGCAGGCTTTTGAGAAGTCCGGCGTGCAGCTGGATGCCCCTGCAGCCACCATTGCCGAGATCCTCAGGTACCACGTCGTGGACGGCGACAGGACCATCCCAGAGGACTTTACTGCTGGCGCTGCCGTGACCACTCTGGAGGGCCAGGACATCACCGTGACGTTCGTTGAGTGAGTGACACAACACGCGCGCCAGGGTGCTCCAGGGTGCTGTCGTAGTGCAAGGCACCAGGGTGCTGTCGTAGTGCCAGGGTGCTGTCGTAGTGCCAGGGTGCTCCAGGGTGCTCCAGGGTGCTGTCGTAGTGCCAGGGTGCTCTAGGGTGCTCCAGGGTGCTGTCGTAGTGCAAGGCACCAGGGTGCTGTCGTAGTGCCAGGGTGCTGTCGTAGTGCAAGGCACCAGGGTGCTGTCGTAGTGCCAGGGTGCTGTCGTAGTGCCAGGGTGCTGTCGTAGTGCGAGGCACAGCATGACGATCAGTCCAGCCTGTCTGCACAAGTGTTTCTTCTCCGGCACGTTTGGTAGTGTGAGCACCAAGGTGGAGACCAATGTAGTGGGTTTGTTCCTTGTGAGCTGCAGCAGAGGTTGATGACGTGTTGACCGCGCTGCGCTGCTGCGTGCTTGCAGTACCGAGCCTGTTGCTGGCAGCATCCCTGCCCAGAAGGCCATCGTGACTGACGCTGTTGGCGGCCAGGTTGAGGTTGTGCGGCCCAACATACACATCAGCAAGGTATGCCTGTTCAGTGACATGCACATCAGCAAGATGCTGATGAACCTGCCTGCCACATCAGCAATGTAACCATCAGCAAGTCTTGCAGATGCACACAGAGACATTGGCTGCTGCAGTCTGCGGTTGTGCTCAACCTATGCCTGTGCAGCTGCATATGTAGTGCTGATGAGCCAAATCCTGCAACGCCTGCTGAATGCAGCACCCACCACTTCAGCACTGCAGTCAGGTGCAGCAGTGGCATGACCTGTGTCCGTAGTTGCCTGCTGCCACACTGCTTCACCTGCTGACGTACGGTCTTTGCTGCTGCTCTGCAGGGTGTGTCCCACGTGATTGACGGCGTGCTGATGCCCAAGATGGACGGCGCTGCCCCCGCTGCTGAGCCCGAAGGGACCACCACCACCACCGTCGCCGTCGAAGCACCAGCTGCTGCCACCACCGCTGCACCTGCCGCCGCCGCCGCCACAGTTGCAGGTATGAGCTGCATCTTGTTACTGCTGCCCCGCAATCTGCAGCACTTCCCTGCAAGCAGTTTGCTGCAGGAGGCAGTGTTGTCGCTAGCTCCCTGTGCTTTGCAGTGTGCATCAATGAGATGCAGCTGATACCACACCTTCACCGTAAAACGGTCACATTAAGCAGCCACAGTCAACCCACATGGGTGGGACACTTGCACAGTCGTGCTGCACCGCCCCACTGTCAGCCGCCTGTGGACCTATCTGTGAGGGGTGCCGACCGATGCTTGACCAAGCTGCTTCCTGCTGTGCTCCTGCAGGCAAGGGCAACATCTTCCAGATCTTCCAGGCCCTGTGGCCGTTCAAGCGTGACGGCATGCGCGTCACCATCAAGTTTGCAGACGGCAGTGCAGGCCGCAAGCTGCTGCAGAATGACGGTGCAGTCGACTACACCTCAGCCCTGTCCTTGGCCGCCTCTGAGCAGGCCATCTTGAACGCCGTGAATAGCAACAGCCTGGCTGCGACTCGCAACGCTGCCCGCCAGGGCCAGGGCAACGCCCAGCTTGCCACCCAATTTCCAACCAACCCCACGTGGGCCAACGGCATCAACCAGTTTGCCTCATACGGCACTGGCGGCAACTAAGGGCATGTCGCCACTGGTCAGAGTTTGACCTTTGGTGCGCGGGCTCTCAGGACTGCGGTGAATGGTGCGCCGTGTTACGGTGCCCTGTCTCTGCTTGGAGGTGATAGGCCATGTGTGGCGAGCGGCAAAAAGGAAAGCTGTGCCAGCTCTTTGTGTGTATATCGTTGTGTACTGCACAGGCCCGGTATATTGCGGCCATGTGCAGGTGCGAGGCAGCTGTGACATTTTTTTAGGTTGGCCATGGCAGTTGGTGCATGTGTTGCGCTGCATTCCTAATCTTGCCGCAGTGAAGCGCTCACAAACACGTGTGTGAGCATACCTGCTGCATTTGGTGGTTTGTGGGCGGACATGATGTACAATGACATCATTAGAGGCATGTGCAAGGTGCATGGACGTGTTGCCTTTACAGTATGGCAAACATCAATGTACATCAGTTTCATTACCGCTGGGGATCCTTCAATCTGTGTGCATAGGAGCAGCAGCATCTGCTGTGCTGCCATGCAACCTACTGCTTGTGTGCCCTCACTCCGGGCTCAAAACCCAACTGCGCTGGGGTTGCAGTGGGTTTGCCTTGGCAAGAGGGCTGCATCCTCAATGTGGCCCCCACCCCCCAGGTGATTGTTGACGAATACCATGCGCATGTGTTGTTGGCTTTGTTCGTGGGCATGGGCTGTGCATCACCCTTACCTGTGATATTGCGTAATTCTTTGTCTTTTCCTTCAAATGGCGCCAAGCAGCCCCCTTGACAGCCAAACAGCCAACCTAGTTTAGCTGAGCCTGAACACTGAGTCGTAGGGCGGCACTGGCTGGCTCACGGCTGCAACAGCAACACCAGCAGTTGCACTCAACGCAGCTTGCTTGCAGCTGCACTACTGCTTTTATGATGTGTGGCGCACCATGCCATCCTTGGCAGCGCTTGCAGCACTGCTGTGACGTACATCGGTCGCGGCCTGATGTGGACAAGCAGCTGTGTCAGCTGTTGCATGCACAACAACAGCCGGTGTGCATGCAGGCGGTTTTGTGCTGCCTGCGCTGCCAGCAATGGCAAGCAGGCCCTTATTGGTGCTTGTCCTGCTCCTGCTTAGGAGTAGGGGGCTGTCAGCCGCCATATGTGCCCATGGAGGGCATAACACGTGCAGGAACCAGCCAGTGTCTTCATTAACTTCAATTTACCTCAAGTATGGGGCTTTGGCTGACTACTTGCATTGGCATGTTTACCATTGGTCGCAACCACTGCAAGAGGGATACCCCTCCACAGTGCTGTTTTGTCCGTGGCCACTGAAAATAATAATAATAATGATAATAATAATAATAATAATAATAATAATAATAATAATAATAATAATAATAATACAAGGTAGCTCCAAACCGCCCGCCGTTGAGCAGAGCTTGACTGCATGCAATGCTGCTGATCCGCAGTGCCACTGCGTTGGAGGCAAACCAGTAAATCAGCACAGCATCATGATGTTTTTGAAAAACACTCAGCACGCCACTCAACCAGCATCCCGCTGAAGTTGAAAGAAACGTTCACAGCCACCGGACGCTGCCAAACAGTCAGGCTGCCCAGGCTGGGCATGCACATGCCACATGCTCTGCATACGGCAGCTATAACTCTTTGCAGGAGGCCCTCTGCGCTATACTTATCTACTGATAACAAAATTATACATCCTGATTAGTTAGTTTATGCCCTAATCAGGCCGTGCGACTCGCTTCTGAGTCAAGTAGTGGTGGGGTTTTCAAAGGCCTCCCAAATCAGACCGGCTGGGTCTGATTAGCTTTGTGTCTGTCGCGGAACCTTAAGATGATGTTACAAACCAAAACTTAACCTTTGAATCAAACCTAATCAGGGGAGCAGGGGCCCAGATCAGGTCTGCGGAGCGAGCACTTGTCCTGTTTGCGTTTAGGTCTCGCCGCTTGTTATGCGAGGCCTACACGCTCTAAACAAGTCAAAAACAATCCATTATATCTTAATAAGTGTATCAGACGTTTCGGTGACAGCTCAGCTGCCCCCAATACAGTGGACAGACCCACCACAAAACCTGACTTGGATGCTCGACTGCCTTCAGGGCTACATGCTCTTTGATTTGTATAAAGAAACAACTGATATACAACAATTTGCCGCAGGTTTGACCGCTGGAGCAGGTTAGCAAATTGGCCTGAATCAGGTGTAATAGGCTTCTTACGGCGTGCTTTGACCTTTGGATTACTGATCGTGGCGCAGATCCCCACGCAGCAATTTTTTGCAGATAAATTTCCACTTCGATTTGAGTGGCTTTTGGAAATACTGTACTTTTTCAGCTTCCGTAGGTGGCATGCAATGGATGCCTTGATTCCCTGCCGATGCCTCCTTGTGCATTCGTTCAGCGCGTTCGCGGCCACCGCACAGCTCGTGCCACCTATTTTGCGTACGTGCTGTGACTTTCAATCGCCTCGACCTACTGGACACCGTGGATAGAGCAAAGCGGGCGAGCAGGTGGCTGGGCGATCCAAAGACACCGGCTGCGGCAACTGGCCTCAAGCAAACAAGATTAAGCTGTAATACGTCAGTGGAATGTCCACTGATGGCCAGCGGAAGCAAAGCGCAAACGAGTGCCACCAGCAACAACCAGTACCCTTTTGGCACCCCAGGTGAGTGATATGCAAATAGAATGCGCTTGGTGGGACAGGCCTCTGTTGTGGCCCATGTGTGCGTGCATGTGGCGGGCGTGCCAGTGTGTGCACTCCATGCTCAGCCGGGGGAGGTGCACGAGGTCTGCAGCTGGCAGATAAAAACAATTAAAGAGCAGTTAAAGCTGTCTTTTAGACTGTGCATGAGGAACGTGCGTTCCCCTAGCCAAACCCTAGCCAAGCCTGGCTCACTTACCTGCAATCAGAGGGCCACGGCGCAAGTAACCAACCCCTAGATGCTTGAATATGTTGCTTGCGTGCTTGCACAGATCACGCTCGAGCCGCGCTCCTCGGGGGAAAACCCCTGACATCACTCGCGCGCTAAGAGGCCCCTGCAGCTGCTGCTCATGTCATCTGTGTCATGCACATTCTGCTCCTGTGACAGTGAAGGATGCAGCCCCTCTCACTTGGCTTAAATCCAGACCAAATGCACCAGCAGTTACGGATCTACTACCGCCCAATGATCATAGTGGCCAACCCATGTTGCCAGCCGGCCTGAGGAATCACAACAGTTGCGGTTGTGCTCTTTATCCCCTGCGTTGACGTAAGGTGGTGACTCAACGCACAAGCTGCATTTGTTCAATGCAGGTCACCCTGTGAAGGTGGCATTTCAACGGGCAACAGCAGCCCCACACCGCAGCAATGGTCTCAGAAGCAGCAACAGCAGCAGCAGCAGCAGCTGCAGGGGTCTGCCGTGCCTGGACCAAGCGACAGTGATGGCTCTGGCTCACAAAACCCTGGACCTGTAGGCCTCTCCAAAACCCAAGCCCTTGGGCTGACAGCTCTTGAGCAGTCGTCATCATCATCTCCAGCAGAAGCTGCAACAGCATCAGCAGGAAATGCAGCATGGTTATGCGCTGATGTGGCAGCAGCAGAGGGAGCAGCAGAAGAAGCAGCAGGATCACACACTGCAAGTCATGACCAGTATGACGATGCGGATGTGGGCAGGACCAACAGCGGCAGCAATGGCAGCAAACCCTGTCCAACCGCCACAGGGCAGGCTGCCAGCACAGCCATGGTGCCCCAGCAGCGGCAGCAGCAGCAGTGTCAAGTGCACATCCATGTCGGGAGTGAGGAGGCGACACAGAATGGCAGCGGTGGCGGCAGCAGCCAGCAGCAGCAGCAGCAGCAGCAGCAGCCAACTGCATGGCGTGAAGTGATCGGCTTTGCGCTCCCGGTGAGGCCTCGACATAATTATCAAAACATTAAATTATTATTTGCTGGCAGCTGTCGCCTGGCCCGGCATGCATCAGCCAGCAGCGGTCGCAATCCAACACCAGCACACCACAAAACAAGCAGCTGTAACAGCGATGCTGCAGCTCCGTGACCTTCCATATGTCTCTTGCCAGCTCAGCCCCAGCTAAGATGGTGACTGGACCCACGTGTAACTGCTCTCTCTCTCTCTCTCTCATGTGTGTGTGACTGCTGGAGCGCGTTGTATGATGCGGAGCGGCTGCAGGCGCTGCGTCATCCGTGGCCATGCTGACGCTGCTCACAGCTGCACTGCCCTGCGCATATGCTACTGCCGCCATGTGCTACCGCCTCCTCGCTGTGCAGATGCTCGCCTCCTGGGCTGCTGGTGCCCCGGCTTCTGTGCTCATGGGCCCTGCCCTCCTTACTGTGCACACTCTGCCCGGGCAGCCCCTGCCACCCTGTACATGTGCGCTGTGCGTGCTGCCGGCTGCAACTTCTGGCCACCCAGGCTGCTGATGCCCCGGCCGGTGCGCTGGATTGCGGCCGCCGTCACTTTTCGGCATCCCGCATTCCTTTGTGACACCAGCTGGGCCTGACCCCAGTCCTGTCGCCCTTGTGTGTTTTGGCTGCCGCCGCCTGCAGATGCTGGCCACTTATGCAACGAGAACAGGCCCATGACGTGGATGGCTTATGTCACACGCCGTGGCCCATATCGCTGATGGCTTATGTAATGCGCCGCTTATGTAATGCAGATGCTGGCCACGCTGGCGGCCGACCCCGTGGCTTCCCTGGTCGACACCGCATTTGTTGGGCACCTGGGAGCAGCACAGCTCGCAGGTGTGGTTTTGTTACACGCAGGGTTTATTTACTCAAACCTTTTTTTGCTCCCTTCACAGCACTTTGATTATATTCTCCCCCTTGCAAACTCCACCCGCCTCAGATGTCCCTATCAGCCTACCATTGGCTCCTGATTGGGGTTTCCCGTCCTTTGCTGCGTGGAGCATGCAATGTCATGTTATGTGATGTAGAGTGGGGCACCCTAGGGAGCAGCGCAGCTGCCAGGTGCATTCCTGCCTGCACTGGTGGGTTCTGTGGTGCACCCATGTTTAATTGTGCACCCTTTTCGAAGTCCTGAAACCTTCTTTCACTGGCCTCGTAAAACCCCAAAACCCGACAGGTGTCGGCATGGCCATCAACATATTCAGCAGCATCACCCGGCTGTTCAACGCCCCGCTGCTGGCGGTGACCACCAGCGCCGTGGCGGCAGCGTCAGCAGCAGGCGAGCAAGAAGACAAGCAGCGCCACCAAACCGCAGCAGCAGCAGGTGGCAGCGAGGCAGTGGGTGTTGCCGACGACGAGTCAGCAGCAGCAGGCGACACGCAGGAGGCTGCTCTGAAGCAGCCGCTGCTGCAGCCCAGTGCCGGCCGCGCAGAGGGCAGCAGCAAGCACAGCCGGCTGTCTGCTGCGGTGTCTGCGGCCATCATCCTGGCGCTGTCCTTCTCCCTGGTTGAGGTGAGCATGCAGCATGTCATTTTCATGTTACATTGTCATGTCCGTGTCTTCATCCAGACAGACAGGTGCCGTGCCATCATGCTGGCGCTGACGTCCTCCCTGTAGAGGTGAGCACCTGAGGCGCTCATTCTGTTGTCAGTGGCAGTGGCCACGTGCATGTGTGTGGCGCTTGGCGAGGGCAAGGTGGTGGTCTGCTTTGTTGCTGTTGCCGAGTGCTGTGGGTGGCTGGCGAGGCTGCCTGGCGCAACTGCCGCAAACTGCATGCAGCTGATGCAGCACACTGTCGTGTGGCTGCTGCTGCTCTTGATGACGTGACTGCAGCTCACTGGGTGTGGCTGCTGCTGCTGCTGCTGCTGCTGCTGAGCAGTGCTGCTCGCTGGCACCTGCGACTCCCTGGTGCAGCTGTTGCTACCATGCTTGCTGATGCAGCCTCCTCTGCCCCTGTGCTGCCGCTGCCGCTGCTGCTGCTGCTGCCGCTGCTGCTGCTGCTGCTGCCAGGTTGCGCTGCTCGCTGGCGCCTGCGACTCCCTGGTGCAGCTGTGGGGAGCGCAGCGGGGCTCCGGGATGTTCACGCCCACGCGGCAGTTCCTGCTGCTGCGGGGGCTGGCGGCGCCCATCACGGTGCTGCTGCTCGTCATGCAGGTGGGGCTGGCCGCTGCTGCGGGACTCCAGCGCATGCCCCCCACTGGTCCGTGAGAAATCAGTCGCCAGGTGGCGTTCTTTGCGGGCACGTGCCCCTCCAAGACGGACCGTGCAGTCTGCGGTGCACAGTTTGCTCTGTGGGCATGCACCAAGGTTCAGACAGCATGCGTTGTAGCTGTGGGGAGCCTTGCGCAGGGCTGTGGGCAGCTTACGCCCGCCAGCCAGTTGCTGCGCCTGCTGCCCTTAGCACCTGGTGACCGCTGAACTTGCTGCTGCGCCGTCATGCTGGTCACGTCCTGCACTGCGGCTCCAAGGGCCTGCGTTTGGTCTGTTGGTCCTGCTCACGCTTTCCAAAGGCTACGTCACACACGTCCAAGCACATGTCACACTTTCAAACTTGTACCCTCGTCTTGCGGTGCCGGGCATTTTCAAAGGCATGGGTGATCTTTGGGCTTGCTCACACATGTCGATGCTCATGCCGCCCGCCCGCAAACCCTGCCACGCCTCGCAGGGCGTCTTCCGGGGCCTGCAGGACGCCAAAACCCCGTTCTACGCCACCCTGGCCTGCAACGCCCTGAACATTGCGCTGGAGCCGCCGTTCATTTTCAAGCCCCTAAACCTCAGCGTGCGCGGTTCAGCGCTGGCCACCGCCGTCGCGCAGACCCTGCCGCTGGCGGCGCTGCTGCTGGTGCTGCAGCGGCGCTACAGCCTGAGTTTGCGGGGCTTGGACATGGGGCAGCTGGGCGCGATGTTTGCACCGACGGGCTTCCTGCTGCTGCGCACGGTCTCAATATCGGCGGTGTTCGCGGCGGCAACGTCGCTGGTTGCGAGGGCGGGGCCGCTGGCGGCGGCAGCACACCAGGTGGGTTGGGGGTGCACTGCTGAACTTTATGTACTGTACCGCAGCAGGTGCAGGACAGGCAGCAGGGCAGATGATGGGGGTTGCTCCTTGCTCGATAAGGCGCTGCTGCACGGCTGCGGATGGCATTCCAACGGAGGAAGGGAGGGCTGGGGACAGCAGAGACAGCTCACCACAAGCCAGTTTGGGTGCTTGCATTGCAGGAGCGTGCAGATCATCGATTGCCACAAGTGCGCTGGATCTATCACTGCCTGTGGCCTGCCAAGCAGCATCGTCAACACGCTATGCTGCCTCTGTAGGGAGCACGGTGTAGTCTGCCAAATGCAACTGGTTTCGCCCTCCCATTTTGAGCTCGTGCTCTGCTCAGTGCGCTGCACCAGGGACAGGCACAACACCCCACGCATGGCTAGTGGTTTTATTGCCAAATGGTGTCAGCCGTTGTGCCTGCAGTCCGCTTTCCAGATCTGGATGGCCAGGAGCCTGCTGGCGGGCTCGCTGGGCGTGGCTCCCAAATTCCCACAGCGCACGCTGAACACTCCGCACTGCACCGTTCCGGTTGTCCTGTGAGCTCCTGCTCTGCCAAGTGCTCGGTGCACATGGCAACCGCAACACCACACACAACATCCTATGTGTGAAGACAGTTCACTTTCCTGTCATCTGCACCCGCAGGGTGCTTTCCAGGTCTGGATGGCCACGAGCCTGCTGGCAGATTTGTCCGCGCCTGTGCCTGCCAACCCGCCCGCCTTGTTGTCTGCACTGCTAAACCCAAACCCTAAACCCTTGCAGGTCGCTTTCCAGATCTGGATGGCCACGAGCCTGCTGGCGGACTCGCTGGCGGTGGCCTGCCAGGCCATCCTGGCGCGCTCAACAGCGGCGGGGGAGCTCCAGCACGCACGCAAGGTGCGGAGCATGCCGTTGAGGAACATATCTCAATGCATTATGGTAATCAAGTTGGAATTGGCTGCGGGGCATCGAGGGCGTAGCCAGTTGCCTTGCAGGCAAAGCAGCTGGGGCCATGCACGACGTTGCATCGGTGGCGGCACTGGGGTTTGGGGTTTGGCGGCACTAGGGTTTGGGATCTTGCAGAAAGATCCTGAACCGCCCTGGAGCAGAGGGCAGCAGTGAGCTGAGCTCAGGATTTGCTGCAATTGGGGGTAGTTTTTCATGCACAACCCAGATTGAGGGTGTTGCGTAACCGTCGAGTCTGTACCTGGCTGTGGCTAGCCAGGCCACGTTCTGAATGGAAGGAAATCGGCAGGGGAGCTCAAGCGCATGCGCAAGGTGATGAGCATCCTGGCCTGGCTGATAAGGTCAAGGTCAGGTCAGGTCAAGGTTTGGCACTGTTAGAGGCATCACTGCGTGCTGCTCTGCTGCTCTGCCGCCGCAAGCGGCTGATGGTTCAGGTCGCCACGGCCGATAGTATTACTATCTATATACGTATAATAACTACTTCATTGTTTTGGTCGACGCTTTTTCTCACCACAAGACGAGGGGTTGCATCGCATGCGTCATGCTGCAACTGATCACGGTCGTGCCACTTCCCAACCTATTTTCCAGGTGCTTGGAAGCACAAATATTGGTGCCTGCTGCCATTCTCGTCCATCCGCTGACACTGGTACCCGTGGCTATCTGTACTGCTGCAGGTGGTTGCGACCCGCCATCACGCCGGCCGTGTCACTTGCCAACCTACTGTGCGAGTGCTTGGAAGCACAATGGTGTGCCTGCTGCCGCTCTCGTCCATCCGCTGACACTGGTACCCGTGGCTGTCTGTACTGCTGCAGGTGGTTGCGACCGCGATCACCCTGACTGTGTCGCTCGGGCTGCTGCTGCCCGTCATCCTGGGCGGCACGATGCACCCGCTGCCTCCCCCCGTTCACTGGCTAACACAGGCACCCCCTCGCCAATTTGTACTGCTGCACCTGTACTGCTGCAGGTGGTTGCGACCGCCATCACCCTGGCCGTGTCACTCGGACTGCTGCTGACAGCCATCCTGGGCAGCACGATGCACCTGCTGCCGGAGCTCTTCACGCAGGACGCGTCCGTGCGCCAGCTGGCGCAGCAGCTGATGCCGATCGTGGCCTTCACGCAGCCCCTCAACGCGCTCGCGTTTGTCATGGACGGCGTGCTGTATGGCGCCGGCGGCTTCAAGTACGCGTCGGGGGTCATGCTGCTGTGCGCCGCTCCCAGCCTGGGGCTGATGTTTGCGGGGCAGCTGTACACGCCGAAACCCAAACCGCAGCAGGGGCCGAACTGGCTGGAGCAGGCTGCAGCAGCAGCAGCAGCAAGTGGTGCACCCTGGCACCAGCAGCAGCAGCAGCGGCAGCGGCAGCGGCGGGCGCTGCTGGGGTCCCTGTTTGCTGGGGCCACCATGACTGACACAGCTGCGACTGCCCCAGTGTCCGCTGCACTGTCAGCGGCTGCTGCAGCAGCCGGCAGCAGCAGCAGCGGCAGCAGTGGTGTACTGCCGCTGGGAGGGCAGTACGCAGTGCAGATGCCTGCTGCGGTGTACTGGGTGTGGGCTGGCATGACCGTGCTGATGTTCATGCGGGCCGCCACCATACTGCTGCCCCTGGCATGCAGGTGAGGCGTCTGGGGCCCAAGATATGGTGTTGTGGTTGCCGGTGTTCATTTTTGAGTGTGTTGCAAGCTGACAGGGTTGTGCTGGGACCAAGCAACAGCAGCAGTCATGCCGTCGCCGCTTGCGTGCCGGCACCTGCCCTGTAGGGCTGTGCGACACATGTGCAGCCGAAGACCGGAGACTGGACGTGGCTGGATGCAGACGGCTTGTTGTGATTCGACTGACGTTCTCCTGCTGCTGCTGCTGCTGCTGCCGCTGCTGCTGCTGCCGCTGCAGGTGCTACCCCTTCACAGTGCTCTTCACAGACCTGCAGCAGCAGCAGCAGCAGCAGCAGCAGCAGCAGACGGAATGTTCTCATCAAGGCTCCCCACTATCCTTGCGTGGCCTGTCTTCCCTGTTGGGCCCTCAGCGCATGTGGGCTTGGTTAGGCAGGGGGTCGTTCTTTGCTGGCGGAGCTGCAGCAGCAGCAGCAGCAGGTGCAGCAGCTGGGACTACAGCCGGTGCAACAGCTGCTGCTTCACACAGGACAGGACAGGAGGGATGCATCCCCACGCAGGCCAGCATCGCAGAGGACGCAATGACAGCGCACTCCGTGGCACATCAGGATGGCTGCGACACTGAGATTGGTGTCGGTGGTGACGCAGCTGAGCTAGGGTTTGGCCTGGCGGGCAAAACCCTGGGTGCGAAGTTTGAACAGCGTTATAACAAGCTGTCAGATGCAGTTGCAGATGAGGAAGACCTTCTGGTTGCGAAGCATGCATTGTTGCGTGGCACAGCAGCAGCACCCACAATCTGCAGCAAGGGTGCACAGCAGCAGCAGCAGCAGCAGCAGCAGCTGTTGGGCGACAGTGACGAGGCCGACGCCGACTTGCTCATTGTGCTGTGCGGAGAAGACAGCCCAATTAGCGCCATCAGCAGCACGGGGGATGGCAGCATCAGCGGCAGTTACAGCAGCAGCAACAGCAGTAGGTCACCTGACGGAAAGGATGCATCACTCAGTGGGTTTCCTGATGCATAAACCGTGCATGAATCATGCAGCATGATGATGATTTGTTTGGTGAAGCATATGGGCTCAGCAGCAACAGCCGCTGCTGCGGCAACTTTGTGGTCATCAGCAGCCATGCAAGATGGGGAAGCTGCATGGGTTTTGATACCGCGGATCCTGGCAACAGCCACTGCTGCTGCTGCTGCTGCTGCTGCTGCTGCTGCTGCTGCTGCTGTGGCTTGATCCTGTGTCCTGAAATTGTACAGTGTTGTCCAACGGCAGGCGCTGCTTTGCCCATTCAGTGAACCAGCACGTTTGGACATACGCATGTGTGTTTGGGGACTGTAAGAGGAAGAGGGAGAGCTGCCTCCTTGCCCGGCCAGTGACACAGCACGGCTGGCAAACGTGTGTGGGTGTGGGGCCCTCGCCGCATGTGCTGTCTGTATCAGAGAGAGGCCGCTTGGATTGCATTGCTCTTGCTGTGCTGGTTGTTCTGCTGTTGCGTGCTCGCTGGTTGTGATCGAACCGACCCACAGTCTGCACGACGGTCCATCCCCTGGTTTGCTATGCATGTGTAATGCTTTGGTCCTGCGCTTTTTGAGGGCGCTTGTGCAGCTGCTGTGCATGGTGAGTACGCTGCACATTCGGGCACGCATGTTCAAGCATGTACGGCACATGCAGCATGGTACACAGCTGCCATAGCTGGAATTTTGTGCTGTTACATGTGAGCGGGTGATGCTGCATATACAGCTGGGTGGTGTGTGCTGTCAGCCCTTGCGTGACCTGTATGTGCCCTGCCAGCAACCGGGCTGTGTGCTGCGGCGAACTGAACCTGCAGTGCTGCCACACTTGATGCCTCCATGCCACAACACGCATGCTGCATGCTGCGTGCTGCATGCTTCAGTGCGATTGTGTCTGCTCAATTGAGCCTTTGCAAATGTGTGTCTGCTCAATTGAGCCTTCGCATATTTAAAAAGGAGTGAAGCAGCGCGTCTTGAAGCTGCGCTGTGCGTGGGCTTTGCTTTGCTGGGGTGCTCTCTCATGTCTTGTTTATGAAGATTTGTATGCACAGAGCCTACAGCAGCCTACAGCAGAGCCCGGCAGCAGCAGGCACGCCTGGCAGAAGCCTGGGTGTACATGCTGTGGCAAACTCAACTATGACGCTGGTGAATGCTGGTGCAGCAGACAATCGTGTGCTTTGACAATGTGACTGTGTGTGTAGAGTTGTTGTGGCTGCTGCTTCGCGTGGTAAGCCAGTTGTGGTCGCCGCATGACGTGCAATAACAAAGCTTGCGTGACTGGGTGGTGTCGAGGTTTGATCGGTTGAAGCGCCGTCAGGGTTCAGCAGAGCTGCTGCCAGGGTGTTGAGATGTGCTTTCGCTGCTGCAGCATTTGCCAGTCGCATCGCTGGCAGTCCCAGCAGCGCCCAGTCACGTTGTGATTGTGACGCCAAGCAGCTGATGGGATGTGTCGGCAACATGGTGGCAAAGTGCTACCAAATTTATAGATGGAACGGAGCTGTTTGTTGTGCCTGTGTGTGGCTGTGCACTGCACGTGGTGGCACAGCAGCGCGTGCAAAATGCACCCGAAACTGTCTGGTTGTATGGCGTGCTGGTTGTGTAGGCATATCAGCGGCGGTGGGTGGTGTGGTACTGTGTGCACCATCCTATGGCCTGTGTGACTCACCACAATGGCTATCGCACTCCAGAAGATCGGCACAGCTCTGTCATTTGCCCATTACCAGCCGTTTCCAGTGAACATGGCTGTGTGACCAGTTGTGTATGTGTATACTAGCAAGGAACGGCAGGCTTTCCATTGAGTGCTGTGCAACTCTGCCCAAGAACGTACATTCTGTATGACGGCGCACCCGGAACAATGCCTGCAGCAAGCGGTGGTGGGTGTGCACTCTGAGCAGCGGCTGGACGGTCAGCCCAGCTGCTATAACAAGCAGCTGTTGCCACAGGCCAGTGCAGTGGCCTTGAGTTAGTCTGAATGCTTCAGGTTGTACAGTGTATTGGTTGAGATGCAGCGTGCTGTACCAAGCCGGCGACTGCCGCATCATGGGCAACCTCATGGCTGCTGCAGCCGCCGCCAGACTGTTGCTACTGGGTGGGGTGGGGGGGGGCTCGGCTGGTCAGTGGCAGGTGCGTTGGCAAGTTGCAGGAGCGTGCCTCTCAGTTGCTGGCAAGTGTATGCCTGTTTGTTGCTCGTTTGCATGACTATTGTTGCGACTCTCTGTGTGGTGGGTACGATGTATTCAACTCAGTTCATAGCTATGCTCATCCAACCATCTGCCGCACCAGGAGTCGTGGACGGGCTGGTTTTAACTGTTCTGCACACCGGCTGCCGCTGCCTTCAGCGCCGTTCCTGCCAGCAAACCCTCAGAAGGAACCAAAGCACACTGTGTTGTGGGTGACGATAAATGATGTATCTTGGGCGGGGGCACCTGTCACACGGATAGGCTTGAACCCAGCTGAGTGACATGTGCTTCTAGCTAGTAATGCATCATGATGTTATAGTGGCCATCATCATCATCATCATCATCATCTTACCCATTCAAGCCATAGCATCAGCGCCATCGGCCCCGCGCCCCACCGGGGCGGAAAGAGGAGGGAGCACTGCTCCAGAATGTTTGCATGCATTGCGCACATCCCAAGACTTGACAAGAAAAGCAGCAATACACGGTGACACCATCAGACATCTTCCAGAACTGCCCCAAATATCATCAGATACAAAACGCAACACCTTGATTGACGAATCAGCCATGGACAAAACGCTGCGCAACTTTTCAGCGCAACCAGGCAGGGATCTGATCTCAGCAAACATATCATCCCTCTGAGCAGAAGTAGCAGGGCAATCAAACATGAAGTGTGACAAAGACTCAACTTCTGCACCACAACAAGGACATCCTGAAGTGGAGTTAGCTCTGCGACCGCCAAACTGACTAGTACGCTCATGTACACACAGACAACCCATACGAACACGCAACAGCAATTCAATACCACGTGGAATTGCCACTGAACGCAAGTACGGCCTAGGCCTCCTGAAACCCATAGCATCAACATGAGAGGGATGCACATGAGCCACATACCGACTCAGAGTGGAGTGTTCCAACGTTTCACATGCAATCCTTTCAGCATGTAGTGTCTTGACCTGCTTGTTGACATGGCTCTTGCACGCACTGGCTCTGCCTTCCGCGGTCATAACATTCACACCATACTTGCACAGCAGGCTCTGCACATACTTGTGCCACGGTGTCACCGCCACAGCACCACTAGGACGCCTCCATTCAGCTGTAAACACTTGATTTGGCAGCCGAACGCCCTGCATACGCTGAATCCTGTAGTAGTACTCCAAAGCCCTCTGATGAAGCCACATATGCAACGGTTTCACACCCCATTCTGCCAAGAGAGCTGAAGAGCATGGGCGCTCCTTGCCACAGCGCATTGCGCATTTGATGATGTCTGTCTGCACTTTGTCAATCAGCTGCAGTTGCCTAGCTGTGGACGGAAACCAAACCTCACTGCCATATTCGACAATGGGACGGACACACGTCAGCAACAGTATGCGTTTAACCTCCACACTGATGCTGCGGCTCTTCCAAATTGGCATGAGCGCACCCTTCACACGTTGCACCTTAGCCAGCATCTTCTCAAAATGTGTGGTCCATGTACAGGTATTGTTGAACCACAGGCCAAGATAGCAGTATAGCAGTATAGTGGCCATGGGTGAAGTTGGCGTTCCTTGCATGCGCGGCCCTGCATGAGGGGGACTCTGCATTTGCCACCTTGGCGTTTCTGATAGTTTGCGCTGCTGCTGCTTCCTGCACGTCCCAGAGGTGACACACCATGAGCCACCCACACGCTTGCTCTGCCAGACGGTTGCAGTTTGTTGCAGCCGCAGCAGCTGTATGGTTGCTGTGTGGGCGGTCCCTTCAATCAACCTAACTCTGTGGTGGTTTTGTCATGGCTTGATTGTTTTGGCGTTGACTGCCAATGGCAGCCGCATTGTGCAGATGCAGCGGCCACATTGCTGTTGTTGGGGTATCATTGTGCTAACAGTGGTTTGCCGCTAATCTGCCGCTCACCTCGGGTTTAGTTGCGTGAATTGTGGTGGTGACAATAATGTGTTGTCTGTAAAACTTTCCCATTGGCTTGTTGAAGCCAACTGAACAGATTGATGGGAGTAACTGCAATTGGTAGCTTCAAGTCTGACAGTCAATTCTGGATAATTGATTGGATGCTCGTGTAGGATGTGTCCTAGCTGAAGTTTGTAAGGAAACTGAATGGCCTGCAGCATTTAGCTCCCTGTTGTGCCACATGTGGCCGTTGCATGAGAAGCCTCCGGCAAAGAAGGGAACGTCATTTCGTGTAATATAACACAAGTGTAAAAGAACGGATTTAACGGCTCAAGTGTGTAATGATTGACACAAATGCCTCCAAGACTAACATTCAAAACGTGTCGAGGCTTTGGATTAATGTCAAGTGCCACCGCAGCAGCTGCTGCTGCTGCACACCCTCCACATCGCTTGCAGACTCTGCTGCTGCTGGTGCCTCTTGCGCTTGTCACAAGCACGGTGCTTTGGCAGCTGAGGCACGTATCCCTACTACACCGCCCTTATTCTTATTGATTTTCTTGGGGAAGGCAGCAAGGATGGCCTAAAGGAAGTCCTAGTACAATGCCGCATTGCCAGGCTGGCAGAAGGCATGCATGAACAGCAGCACATGGATGTGGCGCACATTCATGTACCACAGGTGTAGCAGCAACAGAGACGTGCCATGGAAGCCCAGCACATTCACCACGCTCTCACGCCCTGCTCTGCAGCGATCAGCTGCTCCATCAAGGCAGTGCTGTACTGGCGTATGTGGCCATGCACGCCCATCTTGCGCGCCTTGCCCTCGCCCAGCCCAGCACAGCAAGCGACCTCAGCATCACGGCACTTTGCTGCCACGGTGGCGGTTGACGTCGCCAATCAGCACAGCTGTGAGGCAGCAGTGGATGCACATCAGGTACGCCATGAAGCGGCCGACACAGCACAGAACCTCAGCTGCAGCTGGCGCGTCAGCGTACACAGTGCTGATAAACCCGTGGTGCATACACTTTGGGCCGGGCTTCACCTCACCAGAGTAGGATCAGCCACACCGGGCACAACGGTCACACCTGTGGCAGAGCAGTCCAAAACAGACCAATCATCAGCACCCTAGGACAGTGTCAAGAGGTGCAGGGACAAACAACCAAGCTCAACACAGTTGGTACAGCAGATGCACGGTGTGCGACAAGTGTGCGACAAGTGTGCACATGCGTACATGCAGTGCTGTGTCTCATTACATGCTAACACGTATGTGGTGCAAGGAGGCACAGGTCCACAACCACAACGCCTCGTGGTCTTCATTGAAACCAACATAATGATCAGCAGCCGCCCAACAACACCGCAGCCTGAGGTAGTGACTCCGAGTCACCATTGGCAGAGTTTGGCAGCATCTTCCCCAGAGCATCCAGGTATGCCTCATGACTGGACCGTGCCTTAGGCCCGCAGATCATCATCAACATCTGCACCTGCAAACACAAACAGCAGGAGAAGACAGGACATACAGTAATGGTCAAGCCTGAGTGCGCCTGGATTTGTGTTGCTGTGTTTGTCGTTGTTGTTGCAGGCAATTTCTGAAGCTGGTACATCAGGTCCTGCACCAGCTTGGCACCATTAAACATGCAGAATATGTCTTTTGATATGCCTGCATATCAAAAGACCCGGCAACAACGCAGCAGCCTGTCAGCAGCGGCAGCAGCAGCAGCGAGTGTGCAGCAAGGCAGGAGCAGTGGCAGCAGCAACGGCAGTGGCAAGGAACTGGCAAGCAGTCAACCTTGGGGAGATTGTGGTGCCTAGAAGCCCCTCCAAAAGCATGACAGCAATTGCAGAAGCAAAAGCAAGCATCCACACAGGTAACACAAAGGAGGCCGCACAGTCCGCAATGCCTACGTGTACGTGCAAGCAGTCACGGCCACATCAGGCCCCGTTGTATCCCTTGAGGACAGCCGCAACAGCTGCAGCTGTTCAGCGGCGGTGCACAAGCCAGTGAGCAGTACTCGCCCTGCCAGAGGGCCCCATCCTTGTACGGTCACCTGCAAGCTTCACCTCAACAAGGCGTGGGTGCCCACAAGGGCAAGGCTGGCAGTGACGTGATGAGAGCGACCACTGCAGTTGGGTGCGTGGCAGGGTTGCAGCTGGTTGCGTGGCACAGGCTCCCAGTAGTGCTTGTCAGAGGGGCACGCATGGTACTCGTAGTCACTAGGCTGCTTCAAGTTGACATTGAGTGTTCTGCGCAGCAGCTTCAAGCTGCCTGGCAATTGCAAGCGGCTGTCTTCAGGCAGCAGCGAGGTGTGTAGCATCTACAGCATCACATTGAAAGCCTAATATTCAATAGTCAAATATTGACATTGAAACTGTGGCACAACTCAGCTTCTGTGGCAATGTTTAAAGCTGCTGCGTGCAGCAGGTGCTGCTGCAGCTCCAGCTGCTGCTGCAGATGTTGCGCCTGGCGGCGGCACTGCCGCTTGTGCTGCCGCGGCACAAGCTGTTGCAGCTCCTGAAGATTCTGCGGGTATGGCGGCGGCGGCGGCGGCGCAGTTCGACCTGCAAAGCCCGCACGGGTTTCCCTCCAAATCGAGTCGCTGTGCTCACTGGAAACCTGAAAGTTGCTACCAAACATCATTAAATGAACCAATAACGCCTGGTAATTACGGGTTATAACCCGTATTAGCTCAGTACTAGTGCCGGTCCCAGCTTGCTGTTTATGAAGCAGCCTATGCATGCTGGTTTACAGTGCTGCCTGCTGCTACCAGCAGAGAAGTTCTTGGGACAGTACAGGCAGCAGGCTCTGCCGGCAGACAGGCGCCTGACGTCAGGCACCTGCTGCCTGTGCAGCCACTGTATCACACCGTACCAGTACTGGTACGCACTAGTGGTACTGCTGCGGTGCCTTCGATTGCATTTCGTGCTACAGCTTCTGTTTGATTGCATCTATGAGCTGACAGGGGTCCCAGGGGCCTGCAGCACGCGCAGGCACTGCGTCCCCCCCCGTCATGGGCCGGACCGCCGCGGGGCCCCCCCTCTCCCAGGGCCCGGGGTTGGGCTGCGACGACCGCACATTGTGTCGCGTCACCGCTGGGCGCCTTATGCAATATGCACATACCCCTGATGTGCCTCCGCGATTCACTCTTAAAGACTGTCTCAGTTGCACAGAAACTCTGCCCAACTGTATATAACTCGTTATGTTGGAAGGTGTCACTGGGCAACCCTCGTTCATGCAAACACGTATATTGCGGAGCAGATGGTCCTGACAGCCATTGAAGACCATTTGCCGCATCAAATGAATGCTTCCAGGCGTTGCAGGAGCTTCTGACACCCTGGGTGTTAGGCTTGGGGACTACGAGATTTGGGCCAGGTCGAGCTACGTAGACCTACGTTTAGCTAAGCTAAGTTACGTTTTGCTGCGTTTAGCTACGTGGCCTCAGTGCTGTGGAGCCACACCCATGAAGCCTGGCATGCTTGTACAGCTACAGCTGACAGGAGGCATCAGGATGGGCCGAGTTCGGTTATTGGTGGTGGCAATCCTGTCCCTTTTCTGCGCTGCACGTCACGCTGCAGGTGCGGTGGGTTCTGGAACGGACTTGTGTTGGGAGCAGACGAGTCTGCCATACCTGCATGGCAGCATCTTAGCCCCGTACATGACGGCGATTGCATTTACTGCATGAGTATGAACTGCACGGCAAACACCGGCTGCTGCTTTTGCTGGGCGCTGCTGCTGTTCTGCCCTTTGCAGGGCAGGGCCTGGTGCTAACCAACACCCCTCGCGTTGGAGCCAGCAACACGCTGAATCAGCTGCAGCAGCAGTACAAGAACAGCCAGGCATGGAAACGAGCGTACAAGCAGATGCCCAGGTCAGCATGTGGGAGAAGTGGAGGCGCCAGCCTGTGCGCAGCGCAAAGCACCGAAGACGTGGATCTGTACGCGCAGCTCATGCTTGCAACGTCACCACAGGCCTACAGCAGCACCAGCTTCAACGGACCGCGCCTGGTGTCACCCGCACAGAACCAGGGCCAGTGTCAGGCATGCACGGCATTTGCAGTGGCTGCAGCGGCAGAGACGGCAATGGCAGCCGCCTTGCAAGTTGACGTGCAGCAGTGCAGCATCAGTGTGCAAGCGCTGTTCTTCTGCGCCCCAAAAGAACCCACCAGGAGCTGCGAGGCTGGCTGGAACTTGCCGGGCGCTCTGGATCAGCTGACGCAGCGCGGGCCGAACCTACCAACTGCAGCGTGCCTACCTTACAAACCGGATTTGGTTGGGGAGATGTCAGCAGACGCCCTGTGCAGGGGCAGCTGTAACAGCCCTAGTCCATATGCTGGCCGTGGCACGTTCAGCTCGCAGCAGATCACCAGCGAGTGGATGGCGCAGCGACACATTCGACGGCATGGCGCTGTGGTCTCGCGCTTCGATGTGAGTGGACAGTGCCACCTGTTTGCTCGCCATCTGCTTGAACTGCGGCACAGCATGCTTTTTCCCATGGCTTGCTGCTTGCCGCACTTGCTGCTGTAGTTGCTGACACAGCACAGCGGTGCTGCTGCTGCCCACTTTGCATCATCCCTTGCTGGCAAGTTCATCGGCGAAGCTGTGTGTCAATTGCCATGCGCTTGGGGTGGTGCCATGACTCATCAGCTGCCTGCTGGCTGTGCTGGCGCAGGTGTACTCCGACTTTGAGTCCTTCTTTGCTGACAGGCGCAATGCGCAGGCCGTGTACCGCCCCAGTGCTAGCGCCAATTTCCGCTTCCACCACGCCATCACACTGGTGAGCGCTGCAACACACGATCCTGCTGCTTGCCAGCACTTGCGCCGCATGCAACAGCCAGGAGCAGTGGTTTGATGTGCATCTGCACCGCGCCAGTGCAGCCAGATGGTCAGTCATGTATGAAGTGCAAACAATGTTGGGTTGCATGAGTGCCTCTTGCATGCCTGGTGCGTGCTGCTCCCCATCTTGCTTGTGCGGCCCTGCAGGTGGGCTACAACAACGAGCGGCAGTACTGGCTGGCCAAGAACAGCTACGGCAGCAACTGGGCTGACAACGGCCTGTTCAAGGTGCGCACCAGCCGGGCGCTGCGACCTGTGCTGGTGGTGCATTGCTGCTCTGGGGCTGTGTATACGTCATTGCGCAGCGCTAGCTCTGTGTACTGCTCAGGTGGAGTGTGTTTGCAACTCTGCCAACTCGTGTGAGGTGAGGGGCTGGTTGGGAGTGAGAATGTCGCGTCACATGCTACTTATTTTCTGTACTTATTTGCATTCGCAGGTTGCTTATGGCGCGTGTGCCATCATGGCAGCAGACAAGGGGGAGGCTTATGGCATTGTTTGGACGCCCAACTGCACACCTGACACACTCCAGCTGCCAGTAACACTTGCGCCACGCTCCGGCTGCTACTGGTACAAGGTGTGCAGGGAAAATATATATGTCTAGCGTAACTGGGTGCTAAGTTAGCACACTGCATGGCAGCTCACTGCTGGGAGCCAGTACTGCCTTGCTCAACCCTGTCCGCTGCACAACATATCTTGCCACCAGCGTTGGGAAGAGGTGGATGGCATGTCCAGTTTCGGCTGACAGCTGGAGTGGCTCACGCAAACCTGTTGACTCAGTTTTCTACTCTTGGCGTGTCAGCACTTCAGGCTCGACCTACTGACTGCCTGGACAGCGGCCAGTTGCTGCTGCTGCTGTGTACATGCTGCTGCTGCAGGCTTGGTTTGGTAAGCATATGTTCAAGGTTGGCTGGCTGGCTAGCGTCTTTCTGGGCACTTGTATGTATGTGCTGTATTAGCAGGTGCTGTTGCTGCTGTTATTGCTGCCGCTGCTGCTGTGTATATGCCACTACAACAGTTGCAGGCAGCAGGTGTTGCTGCTGCTGTTATTGCTGCTGTGCTTATGTGGCTGCTGCATATGCTTTGCGTGGCTGGCTGGGGCACTCCTGGGCATCGTTACATGTGCTATGTTGACTGCTACTGCTGCTGCTGTGGCGGCTGCGGCTGCGGCTGTGTACATGCTGCTGCTGCAGGCTCGGCCTGGTGACTACCTGTCCAAGGTTGCCTGGCTGGCTGGCATACCCCTGGGCAGGTTCATGCTGGACAACACTGACCAGGTCAAAGACCTCGATGCCCCCCTGCATGGCAAGCAACTGCTGCTGTGCAAACCCAAGCAAGGTAAGGGCTTTGCTTCTACAGCGTCACAGTGTCACACGGCTCGCTGCAGTTTGCAAGGATTTCTTCCATGTGAGTGATGAATGATGATGCTCTGTGCGCAGCCCTTTGGCTATGCACATCTGCAAATTGCAAGGATTTGCTCTTTGTGAGTGATGAATGATGATGCTCTGTGCGCAGCCCGCTGGCTATGCACTTCTGCAATTTGCAAGGATTTCCTCTGTGTGAGTGATGAATGATGATGCTCTGTGCGCAGCCCTTTGGCTATGCACATCTGCAGTTTGCAAGGATTTGCTCTGTGTGAGTGATGAGTGATGATGCTCTGTGCGCAGCCCTTTGGCTATGCACATCTGCAGTTTACAAGGATTTGCTCTGTGTGAGTGATGAATGATGATGATCTGTGCGCAGCCCTTTGGCTATGCACATCTGCAATTTTTGCAAGGATTTCCTTCGTGTGAGTGATGAATGATGATGCTCTGTGCGCAGCCCTTTGGCTATGCACATCTGCAATTTGCAAGGATTTCCTCTGTGTGAGTGATGAACGATGATGCTCTGTGCGCAGCCCTTTGGCTATGCACATCTGCAATTTGCAAGGATTTCCTCTGTTTGAGTGATGAATGATGATAATCTGTGCGCAGCCCTTTGGCTATGCACATCTGCAGTTTGCAAGGATTTGCTCTGTTTGAGTTATGAGTGATGATGCTCTGTGCGCAGCCCGTTGGCTACGCACATCTGCAATGCAGTCGCAGGCGGCTCCACACCACCAACTCCTGCACCGCACGTCAACACTGCGGTGTGGTCGATTTGTTTCAACTTACAAACAAGGAGCTTTGTTTGTTGTGTATGACCGGCTACATCTGTAGCAATCGGAGAATTCCACCATGCACACACGCAGCACAAAAAACATGTCATTGTCAATCAAGCAGTGGTGTGCCTGCCTGATGTTTGTGTCGTTGCAGGAGCGTACAAGGTGCCTGGCTCGAACTCCACTGGCTTGTGTGACCCCCAGCTTGAGGCGTTACTGGCGGTGAAGGCGTCAGTGGACAGCGCAGGCGTCCTGCTTGGCTGGACCAGGGCAAATGGCGCCAGCAGCGGCTACTGCAAGTGGAAGGGCGTGGTGTGCACTAAGGGCACAACATCTGTGTATTGGATCAACATTGGGACTGGTCCAGGCATCCAAGGCCTCAAGGGCACCCTGCCACCTGCTGCTGCCTTTGCTGGCCTGAGCGCACTGACAGAAGTCAACATCAGTGACCAGCCTGGCATCACCGGCACACTGCCTGCTGACTGGTCCCGTATGATGCAGCTCCAAGACATCAAGTTGAAGAACAACTCCCTGACCGGCAGCATCCCATCAACTTGGAGCAGCTTGAGCAAGCTGCAGTTGTTGCAACTACACACAAACAAGCTGAGCGGGCGCATCCCGGATAGCCTTGGGGCACTGACATCACTGGAGGATGTGGGCCTGCAAGACAATGTACTCAGCGGCACCATCCCAGACCTCAGCAAACTGTCAAAGCTGAAGCTGTTGTACCTATGGCAGAACAACCTGAGCGGGCGCATCCCAGAGAGTCTCAAGGTGCTGACTTCACTGCAGACGCTTGACTTGTCAGAGAACGCACTCAGTGGCACGCTGCCTGCATGGCTGGGCGGCCTGAGCCAACTGCAGCTGCTCAACCTGCATACAAACAAGCTGTCCGGCAGCATACCTTCGTCGCTTGGTCGCCTAACCAGGCTGAGGTTCCTTTACCTAGGTAATCCAGGCCTGGGTGGCGGCAACCAGCTTGTTGGCACGTTGCCTGACGCACTGAAGATGCTAGCAGCACTGGAAGAGGTAGATTTGGCCAAATCACAACTGGTTGGCAGCGTGCCTCGCTCCTGGTCTAGCATGAGAAAGCTCAGAAAGGTGTGGTTATTTCAAAGTCCACAACTTGAAGGCTGCCTGCCTGCTTCTTGGAAGCAGCAGCTGGCAGGGTTTGATGTTGAACAATGGGTGTACGCTGGCACCAACATCAAGGGCTTCTGCTGAGGCGGTGCGTGGGGCTGCGTGTGTGCCACTCTGGGTGAGCCGTTTACACCTGCTTCTGAAGCATTTGCTGACCTTGCATGCAGGTACCTCAACTTGCACGTTGCTAGACATTGCAGCTGTTGTTTCCTTTGGTAACGTATGATGGGTGCAGCCAGCAAGCATCATGCTGATCCTCCTAGACTGCATTCAAACAACACAGCGCTAGTTGGATCTTGGATCATACTAAGTTTGTCCTGAGCGTGCATGCACCTCACAGGGTCCCTGGACATTCTTGAGTGGTTTGCAGCTGGCAGAGGTTTTGGCATGAACGGCTGTTGTCGGATGGTGAGGATAGCCGTAGTGTGCTCATGAGTTGCAGACTGGCGCTAGCCCCACAGCGGTGTACATGTGGCTGGCTACACGCCCAACAAGATGCGTGCATGAGCAATATGCAGCCAGGTGTTTGCACTCATCAGGGGCAGTGTGCTGCGCCAGAACACATCTGGTTGCATGGCAGGTGCAGCAAATGCTGCTGCAGGCACATGATCTTGATGAGGGTGCCGTGGGCACAGTCGACACAAACATGGTCAGTTTATTGCATGGCACCGCCGGCATGAG
This sequence comes from Scenedesmus sp. NREL 46B-D3, assembly GCA_014080715.1. NCBI lineage: Eukaryota > Viridiplantae > Chlorophyta > Chlorophyceae > Sphaeropleales > Scenedesmaceae > Scenedesmus > Scenedesmus sp. NREL 46B-D3. The sequence goes on from JACERP010000335.1 coordinate 42,195, forward strand.
TGCTGCTGCTGCTGCTGCTGCTGCAGCTCTGGACCTCGGTGACAAGGCGGACCAGGTTCCAGCTAGCTTCAAGGTGTGCCTACCCTTGTGCGCACCGCTGTCTGCCTGACAAGCCCCTGCTGCCTCTGCACACAGCTTCCTGTGCTGGCTGGATCAGGCTGCTGTTGCATGCTGCTGAGGTGCACTCCCTGCAGCAAAGCTGCCTCTTGCATAGTGCTGCCTTGCTGCGGCTCACCGACGGGGTCCAACTGCAGCTAGTTCACTGGCGAATCACAGAATCTGCACAGAGGCACCTCTTTGTGCAACTTCGCATGAACGCAGCTGTAGAGCACGAGCTGGTGTGGTTTGTTTGAGCCGGTGAAGTTGTTGTGTATGTGGGCCCCATTCACAGGTGCCTCCTGCATACGGTACAGTCCAAGCTTTCCGTGGAGTACTGACCTAGTACAAGTTGTAAACCCTAGCACTAGTGTACTCACACTGGTGACCAGCATCGCATTACTATGTCATCAGCAGGCATTTCTTAATGTTCAATCATGTAGCTTGGGATTCATGTCACTGTGTAGATTGCTGTGTGTGTAGTGTGTAGATTGCTGTTAGGCATTAGGTTGTTTCAAAACTAGTGTCATGTGTATTGGCTTGCCAGCCTGGCCCCTGCATAGGCCTCCTCTAGCTTGCAACCTCTGTAGTAATGTCAACAATAGCAGCACTCCTACGTAGTGTGCCTACTGCGGTATATTCGCTTTCCAGACAGGATAGAACTAGAGCCTAGCAATCTGGATGGGCAACCTGCCACTGCTTTGCTCTGGGCTGTTGAGCATCTTTGTTGCCAGTCATCAGCTAACAGGTGTTGGGGTTCCATGCATGAGGCATATGCATGCATGAGGCATATGCCACCAAGTATTGCTGTGCACGTGAGTGTACGTGTGCTGATGTCGTCTGTCAAAAGAGTCAATGGGGTCACTGTTTCTGTATTAGCGGCTAACTATCGTCGTCACCTTTGCATGCATTGCCGCATCTTGCATGCTTTGCTGCTGTATCACTCTTGCTTAGTTGTATCTCCTGACCCTTTGCATGCATGCAGTGCTGTGTCAAATTGTTGTGTTTCATGAGACCAAGGGTGTTGCAGCGTGTGTTTCGTCCCTTGCAGCTGCTGGCTCTCGGGCAATGTGGGCGATGCGCTCGCGCTGCTCTGATCACAACATCACCGGCCTTGGTCTGCAGGTGCATCTGTTCAACTCACTCGTGTCCCCCATCTTGGGCTACTGCTTCAAAGTGTGGGGCCCTGCACTGCTACATGGCTGCGGCAGTGAGCCGCCGGGTGTTGGCAAGGCTCTCAGCAATGACATGCAGGTGGTGCAATTGATGTTCTTGCTCATGTTGGCTGGTCGTGTGCGCAAATCAACATGCAGGCAGCTTCTACTACGTGAGTTTGGCTGCCGACCATCAGTCAGTGGATGGTTCACAGCTTGCTGGGACCTGTGGCACCGAGTGGTTGCACGGCCCCCCAATGACTGGTTGTTTCTTGCTATGCAGGAGAACAGGGATTTGAGTTTGAGGGCCTACACCAGCAGTGTTGAGCAGGGCAGGCAGAGGTCGCTGTGGTTTTGGCAGTTTCGGGCTTTTGTGCGTACGCTACATACCCATACGGGAACGGTAGCAGACATTCCTGACTCAATGGTTGGCTTGCATTGCCTTAATGCCTCTGATTTGAGCAATGTACAGAGTGCTTTCCAAACATGGTTGTACCAGCAGTGGCAGGGATTGCCAGCCAACCCCAGAGTGGCTGGGTCTGATACTGTCATGCACTCTACCTATGAGAACTGGTTTGCATGCTCCCCTTTTGATGAGCTTGAGTTGACGAAACCATTGAGTTGGTGTCCAGTTTATGTGCACAACACACCTGGCTTAAACAAGATGCACCTGTCATCTTTGATGCGTCTTCGTCTGGGTGCGCATGACTTGCGTGTGGCTACTGGTTGGTGGGAGAGGGCTGATAACTCTCTGCTACCCAGGCAACATTGACTGTGTTCTCGGTGCGGTGCTGGCCAAGTTGAGGACGAGTTTCACTTTGTGTTTGAATGTGACGCATATCAGGTTGTTCGCGATCGCTTCTGGCGGCTTTTTGCTGATTTTGGAGGGTGGCAGAGCCCAGCTGCTGCTGTGAGCCCTCTTGGACGGTGTCTGGCTGACTTTATGCAGCAGAGGCAGAGTAGTGTTGCTGCTTTCATCTACTATTGTCTCCTGGTTAGAAATGATCCGGTTATGGCGCATGCTGTGCTCCCAAGTGACACTAGCGCCTCAGAGACAGAATCTTCAGAACTTGTTGAGGCCTCGGATTAGTTGGTTGAATTGGTACTCCTTGGCTGTTGTGGCACCCCATGAGCCTTGTTTGGCTCCTTAGTGGGTGGGCCTGTGGCCCTACTTTGGTATTTGGTATTTGGTATTTGGATTGCTGCACTGAAGCGGCTTGCTCAGCAAGGTCAGTGCGACCCAGGTTGCTGTTTGTGCAGCAGCCTGTTATGCATGCTGATGCTATGGCTTGAATGGGTAGTATGTTTGATGATGCTGCATGCTGGTTTACCGAATTACCCGAATTACCAAATTACCAAAGTAGGGCCACTGGCCCACTCGCAAAGGAGCCAAACAAGGCTCATGGGGTCCACAAAACTCAAAAGAAGACCATCAACCGGAAGAAACCGCAACCTCAACAAGCTCAGAGAGCTCAGAACTCAGAGAATCAGTAACTTCAGAAGCACTACTAGTAATGCCATCACTGGGAAGCAAAAAAATGTGCCAACTCTGGATCGCTACGTACCAGTAAGCAACTGTGTATGAAAGCAGCAGCCTTACTCTGTCTTTGCCGCATAAAGTCTGCCAGACATCGCCCGCGCGGGTTTGCTAAGGCGCTTGGGTTCTGCCAACCACCGAACTCATCAAACAGACACCAAAAACGCTCCCGGACTAGCTCGTAAGCATCACACTCAAATACCACGTGGAATTCATCCTCAACCTGGCCAGCAGCGCATCGGGTGCAAAGCCGCTGATGTCTAGGTAGCAAGGAGTTGCCAGCCCTCTCCCACCGACCAGTAGCCACGCGCAAGTCATGTGCACCCAGACGACAACGCATCAGTGACGACAGGTGTACTTTGTTGAGGCCAGCAGTGTTGTGCAACGTGCAGTGTGTTACAGTGCGCGGCCCCGCGCCCCACCGGGGCTTGTCTTGTGCTTGTAGTGTGTGCTGTCCTCAAATGCTGGCTGCGGAACACAAAAATAGGCTGTGAAGACCATATCATTACGCATTGCCTACAACTCCGCTGCAGCACCAGCTGGTGCTTTGATGTTGGCCAGCTTGCCTGCATGGCAGCACACTTGGAGCACCAGGAGAGCTTGAGCGGGCCGCTCCTGGTCAAGCATTGCTTTGAAGGTATGTCGTTTTGCATTTACCTGGAGCCCAGGAGCCGATAAATCCGTTCTTCTACAACTCTTGAAGCACATTACAGGTGCGTGTGATCTGCGATGGCACATTATAATTAACCTGTATCTGTCTACGTCACCTTTTTCACAACCAAAAATCAACCTATCACATGTCAAATATCAGTATATGAATATATGGCAGGCCCGGTGGGCGCAGCCTACCTTGTTTTGATCAGTGCATGACATCTTGTCATTGAAATGGCACGCCGTGATGTCATAACAGGTACGCTGGACACATCACTGCATCACTCCAGCTCAGAAGCCTGGCAGTGGCAGTGACTAAGCAAGTGATCCATCGGACAGTCATCTCATGGAGCAGCCACCCCGGAAACGAAAAAAGATGGCAGCTGCAGGCTCGGCTGCTGCTGCAGCACCAGCAGGCACCAGTGACCCTCCCGTGTCTGCGCTGTCTTACCGCTGGAACGATAAAAACGTGTTCAATGCCATCAACGAGGGTCGCTTTCCTGCTGTTAAGGTTTTCGATCGGCCACATTACTATGCTCTGCTGGACAAAATGCCGGTTACTCGCGGGCATGCACTTTTGATCACCAAGCACCCTGTGGCGACGCTGCTCGACAGTAAGATGCCTCCTGAAGCTATGGCAGATGCGATGGGTGACCTGCAGGTGCGTCAACGACAGCAGCATTTAGCTTGCAGCAGCAGCAGCAGCAGCAGCGTGCTAGCAGCTGTCATACTAGTGCCACGACTGCAAGTTGGTGCAGCACCACTGTGGGTCACCCGTATGCATCAGCAAGTACCTGATGTATGGCTGCTGCAGCGGCAGCAGCGGCAACAGCAGCAGCCAGCCCTCTCGTCATTCAAGGTGCCTCATTCTAGCATCTGCAGCTGCTGCTGCTGCTGGACTGCTTGATGAGTAGTATGCTTTTTTCAATGCTTTTGAAGCCACCTAGCCATGCAGCACTCCCAGCACTCCTGGACATGGCAGCACTTCCAGCAGGACAGGCGGTACAGTGCTTGCGCACGCTCCGTGAATGATGAGCCTAGAACCCCATCAGCACTGCAGCCTGCCTCTGCATCGATGACGGCAGCACAGCAGGCAGTCAATCAGCGCCAGCAGTAGCAGCAGCCTCTGCAAATGTAACAGCATAAACATGGGACACCTGCACAGCAGGCGCGGCTCCTGGCTGGCGCTGTGCACCACAGTACAGCGGGTAGTAGCAGCCTCTGCAAATGTAACAGCATACAACATGGGACATCTGTACAGCAGGCGCGGCTCCTGGCTGTGCAGTACAGCGGGTGGGGTGGAACAGTAAAAGTGCGGAGCGGCATGCCACCACCTACATCTGCACCGCGAACGTGTCCCAGTTTTCTATGCTACATGCTACACACGCTGTCACGCATGTTGCAGGCGGCACGTCACGCCCTTCTGCTTTTGTGCTGCCCGCATGTGCTTGGCAGGCTCTCACACATTGCTTTGTGTCGCCTTTGTATTTCCCATCTGTATTTTGTACTGCTTTGTACCGCCCTTGTACTGCCCACATGTGCCGTACAGGCCCTCACGCGTGCGGTACAGGCAGCGACTGGCTGCGCTGGCGTGCGTGTGCGGCAGAACAACGGCCCTGCTGCTGGCCAGGTGGTGCCTCAGCTGCACTTCCATGTCATCCCTGTGGAGGCGCCAGGAGATGAGGTGAGCGGCCGTACAGTTCCGTTTTATCGTTACGTCTGCAGCTCTGCACCGCTGCTGCTATGTGTTTGGCAGAGAGAGCGAGTAGCTGCAATCAGGTCCAGTCGCCATTTTGTAATTTGGTGCACAGCCACAATGAGCATCTTATCAACAAAAGACGATGCGGAGAGGGCGCACACTACATTGCATTGTGACCATCATCTTAATGCATGCAGAAATGTTTTTTGGGGGAAAAGGGGATGCGCTGAGAGCAGGTATCGCACCGCAGACCACGTGTGCGGGGGGCGCTGACAGCAGTGGGCCTGCACCCGACTCGCTTTGCCTTCAAAGCTGCTGGTGCTCCCAGCTGCCGTGGGCACAGGCTCTGTTGCGGTCGGTGTGGGGCCGCTGCTGCTGCGGGAGTCCTCCAAGCGCAGCGGGTCTATCACAACCATAGAACTGACGTCCCGCTGCTGCTGCTGCTGCTGCTGCTGCTGCTGCTGCTGCTGCTGCTGCTGCTGCTGCTGCTGCTGCACAGAATGTCGACAAGCGCAGCCCGCTGCAGGATGAGGATGCGGGCAGGCTGCTGTCGGACATACGAAATGCACTGCCGTCGGAGTACTCAGGTGTGTGTCGCGGCGGCTGCATCTTACATATGTTACAATCATGTTATTTTAGGCTTCAACTGATGCATGCCATCATGTTATTACAGGCTTAATGTGGTTTGTTTTTATCCTGCGGCTGCCGCATGCTGCTGGCCGGCAGCTTCCCATGCACTGCCTGACGACCGGCCAGGCGCGTCACATCAGTTGTTATGTTGGTATTTGAACTGGTGGTGGTAGGGCGGGTGGTGTGTGGCAGGACAAGCATGCAGGATGCATGCTGCTGGCACATGCACATGCACTAGCTGAGGACCCCCTTCCCCCCCGGTAGGTGTTGCTGCAGCAGACGTGTCACTGCTGTTACTGCTGGTGTGGTTCCAGGGCCATTCCAGTGCATGATGCTGCTCTGCAGGTCTGCCGCGTGTTGCACATTGCCGAGCGGTCTTGTGGCTGACCCTGCAAGTGCGGGTGCAGGCGTGTGCACTGTGGTTTTCAGCACACGCACACACGTTCTTTCTCAGCAGCGTCCGCATGGAAGGGCTGTTGGCGATCCTGCTGCACACTGCCTGCACGTGCCACGCAGCCCAGCCTGACCACCGTCAACCTGCTGCCAACCCTTCTCCTGGTGACGCCTACAACCCAAAACCGGCACAACTGCATGACAATTTCTTCGCTCGTTGCTGCATGCTGCCGTCCTCGCACCGCCAGGCGCGGGCGTGCACGCGTGGATCCCCACGGCAGCAGCGATGGAGGCGCTCGGCTGCCTGCTGCACAGCCTGTGCGTGCCGGGCACGGTGCTGCTGCTGTCGGGGCACCTGGGCAGCGGCAAGACGGCCATCGCGCGCGGCGTCGTGCGCGCGTTCTGCGGCGACCCGGCCATGTTTGTGCCCAGTCCGACGTTCCTGCTGAACCTCACGTACCAGGAAGACACGGCGCACGACCAGGTGGGGGTGCGGCGGATCACACTCACATGGCTCCGCAGGAAGTGGGGTGGATGAGTCTGGTGCTGATGATGCCTGCCGTGTCGCTGAGGTGGCACATGCTTGAACACGACGGCTGACATGCGCTGCGTGTAACAAGTGCGTGCGTTGCTGCTGTCCTTGATGCAACCCTTTGGCGGTGGCAGGTCCGTCCTGCAACGCACTTGGTGCCATGCGATGCACAGAGCTTTCTGCTGCCAGCAGCACATGTATGCGCTTCATGTATGTGCTTCAGACACACCGCTTGTAACTGCCTGGTGATGTCTTCATATGTTTCAGGATGAGCTGGCGCCCAAACAGCAGCAGAAGCAGCAGCAACAGCAGCAGGGTGCTGCCGCAGACCAGCAGCAGCTGACCCAGCAGCTACCTGACCAGCAGATTCAGCAGCAGCCTGAACAGCAGCAGCAGCAGCTTGGCCAGCAGGACCGGCAGCAGCAGCGGCAGCAGATGCAGCAGCAGCCTGAACAGCAGCAGCAGCAGCAGCAGCAGATCCAGCAACAGCCTGAACAGCAGCAGCAAATTCAGCAGCAGCCTGAACAGCAGCAGCAGCAGCAGCAGCAGCAGCAGCAGCAGCAGCAGCAGCTTGACCAGCAGCAGCAGGATCGGCAGCAGCAGCAGCGGCAGGGGCGCAGCATCCACCACATGGACCCTTACCGGCTGGGCACCACAGACAAGATGGCTGGCCTGATCGACTTTGAGGCCGCGTTCCTGAGCGACGTCTGCGTCATTGAGTGGCCCAGCCGCATGCCCGACAGCGTGATGCAGCTGCCACGCAGGTTGGTGGCGGGGCTTGGGGGTTGTGGCGTGGCGTGCGCCCGAGGAGTTTTGTGGAACCTACAGGCTGGCTTGTCTGGTGCCCTGCCGCGCCAGTGTGCTCGCTAAGATTTAATGACAGACGCATGCACCTGCTGCCCTCAAGCGCTGGCTGGCAAAGTCGAAGCGGCTGCCATCGACAGTGGGGAAGGTGCGCTGCAGCTTCTGCTGAGAGACAGCTGCTGCTGGGTTGGGTTGATGCCGCCGCCGCTGCTGCTGCTGCTGCTGCTGCTGCTGCTGCTGCTGCTGCTGCTGCTGCTGCAGGCGCACCATAGAGGTCACCATTGGCGGCAGCGGCGCCCAAGCAGCAGGGCGGCTGGTGCACATAGCATGCAGCCAGGAAGAAGCAGACCAGCAGCAGGAGCAGCAGGCAAACGGCGCAGCCAACGGCAGCAGCAGCGGCGGCAGTGGGCCGTGTGCGCAGCTGCTGGCGCGGTGGCGGCAGTCAGGACTGCCAGAGCCGCAAGTAGAGTGGAAAGCAGCAGCGAGCGATGATGATGACAGCGATGCTGACTCAGATGGCGAGGATCCAGCAGCAGCAGCAGCAGCAGGTGGGGATGGAGACACCACAATGACGGATGCTGCAGCTGCAAAGGCTGCTCGGCTGCAGCGGCGGCTGCAGCGGCGGCGGCAGCAGCAGCAGTTGGGTGGGGCAGCGGGGCAGGCGCCGGCAGGGCCCCCGGAGAGCTGGGTCGTGCTCGGCATCGAGAGCAGCTGCGATGACACTGCTGCTGCTGTGGTGCGGGGGGATGGGACAGTGCTGTCGCACTGCATTGCGTCGCAGGTGCGGGGTGTGGGGGTAGGAGCTTGTCGTTGGCGGCATGTTGGGGATGGGCTTGTCCAAGTGTAGGCTGAAATGATGTGTGCATTGCGTCGCAGGTGCGGAATTGTTGGTGTAGGGCTTGTCCGGTGTGTGGGTTTGAGTGAGATATGGGCTGCTGCTGCTGCTACTGCTGCTGCTGCTGCTGCTGCTGCTGCTGTTCATGGCTGTGGCGTGGAGGTGAGTGCAATGACACGCAGCACTGCACACGTGCTGCGGCAGACCCCCCCCCCCCCCCGGTCAGGCGCTGGCCTGGCGTTTGCGTGTTGCTGACCCTCCCCCTGCTCTGCAGCTGAGCACCATGCGGAGTGAAGCACGCCGTCGCATGTGACATGCATGGCACTGCAAGCATGGTTGCTTGCGCAGACCCCCCCAAAAGGCTCCTTGTGTCTGCAACCTGATGTGTTCTGCTGGTTGGGCTGCATGAGCAGTACGGTGGGGTGAAGCCGGATGTCCACACTTGGCACTGCAAACATTATGTGCCTGCAACCTGATGTGCCTTGCAGGTTGGGCTGCATGAGCAGTACGGCGGGGTGAAGCCGGATGTGGCGCGAGACGCGCACGCAGCAGCGATCCACTCGACCGTGGATGAGGCCATCAGGGAGGCGGGCATGCAGCCGCAGCAGCTGTCAGCGGTAGCAGTCACCATTGGGCCTGGGCTGTCGCTCTGCCTGCAGGTGCGTCTTTTGGTTCGCCCAGCTTGAAAGTTTCAGTTTGGGGTAAGGTGACTGAGTCAACGGATACCTTGCTATCTTTGGGTTGTGCAAAGTCAGATGCAGGTGGTAGCTGTCATTCCCAAGCTTCAAGTAGCAAAGTGTGGAGGCCATCAGGGGGCCTGCTCGCTCTGAAAGAGGTATAGAGCTGTGCACGCGCTCAGGGGCATGCATATGGATCGTGTCAGTGCTTCCAGCACTGGGGCTGTCCCTGCAGTTGTGTGTGACCTCCGTGTGTTGCCTGGTGTTGGTGTTGCTGCCATGCTGCTGCGCACAGCATGAAGATATGTGCCACACATCCTGCTGCTGCTGCTGCTGCGGCAGGTCGGTGTGCGTCACGCGCTGCAGCTGTCAGCACATCTGTGAGTGGTAATTGCTGCTGCTGCTGCTGCTGCAGGTCGGTGTGCGTCACGCGCTGCAGCTGTCGGCGCAGCACCAGCTGCCCTGGGTGCCCGTGCACCACATGGAGGCGCACGCACTCATGGCGGCCATGCCGGGCGTGCTGCAGCAGCAGCAGCAAGGCGAGGCAGCAGCAGCAGCAGCAGCAGCAGCGCAGCCAGGCATGACGTTTCCTGCGTTGCTGCTGCTGGCGTCCGGCGGCCACAACATGCTGGTGAGCTTGGCGGTGGTTGGGTGTGTGGAGCAGCATATGTAGTCTTGGTACCCTAGGGGCGCCGTACGTCCTGCTGGGCGTGGTGTGTGTGTGTGTGTGTGTGTGTGTGTGTGTGTGTGTGTGTGTGTGTGTGTGTGTGTGTGTGTGTGTGTGCATCGAGTCATAGGTTGCCGCTGCTTGCGCCTGCAGCTGCAGCATGCTCGTCAGTGTGTCTAGGTGTTGCGGCATGCTGGTGCTTTGCTGGCAAGTCATGGTGTTGTGTGTTGTTACAAAAGGCATGTTACTTTTTTCTCTGCGTATTGTGGGTGTGTCCATGTGCAGTTCATGCATGGTGGCCGCAGCATGGGTGGGAGCAGTTTGGTTGGTGGGTGTTGCGCGTGGGCTGCTGCTGCTGCTGCTGCTTTCGCTGAAAACACCGGCTGTGTTGTGTTGGCGGTCATCTCAGCATGCATACCAACTCGCTATTCGCAGACCTCACCGCACAGGGTCTCTCACGGCGCAGCCGCCACCTCTGTTCACATTGTATGGGCGCTGCTGCTGCTGCTGCTGCTGCTGCTGCTGCTGCTGCAGGTCCGCTGCGAGGGCGTCGGGCGCCACACGGTGCTTGGCACCACCATAGACGACTCCATGGGCGAGGCATTTGACAAGGTGGCTCGCTTGCTGGGCATCTCGGCCATACCAGGTGCGTTGGTTTCGCCCTCGTAGTGCATTGGTGATGATCGTGCTCGTGCTTGTGCTTGTGCTTGCGTGCGTGCATGCATGCATGCTTTCATGTTGTTGCCAGGGGTCCGCCCGTGCGTTGAGTTGCGGTGCGTGTCGGTTCCTTGGCGTGTGCTTGCGTGCGTCCGATCTTGCTGCTTCCCATGCCTTCATGCTGCATCCCCAGCTTGTGGGCATGTGTGCCTGTGTGTGCTGCCTGCGCGTGTGCTTGCTGGCGTGCGCGGGCAATGTTGATGCACGCATGCGTGCACGTCTGCACCGGTACGCCTGCCGGCATGTGTGCACATGTGGGTGCGTGCTTGGGCAAGTAGAGCGCTTCATGCCTGCACATGTGCGCATGCCCGCACTCCAGCTGTGTGCATACTTGCACACGTGTGAGCGGCAACGTGAGCATTGTACGGCTGTGACCAGGTGCGCGGGCGTGCGTGCTGTGCTTGCGTGCGTGCTGCGCTTGCGTGCGTGCTGTGCTTGCGTGCGTGCTGTGCTTGCGTGCGTGTTGGTGACGGTGCGTGCGGGCCGGTCTGCCGACACGCGCAACGCATGCCGCTGCGTGCGCACTGTGTGCAGCGCTTGTCAGTTCGGCTGCATGTGTCTGGAGTGTGCCCGTGTGCACGCTGTACGCGCGCACGGTCATGCGTGCATGCGTGTTGTGTGCATGCGTGCGTTGTGCCTGCATGCGTCTCTCATGTGTTGGCTGCGAGCCGTGTGTGCCCGATTCAGATCCAGTTGTCTAAGTTTGTGCTTGCGTGTGTGCACGTGTGTAGTTCTGCTTGCATGTGTCCGCATGTGGCTGTGCGGCAGTGTGTGCGCGTTTGCGAATATGCTTGCCTGCTGTATGTGTCCATGCTGTATGTGTCTTGCGTGCCTGCGTGCGTGCTGCGTGCGCGTGTTGTCCTGCCTGTGTGCATGCACACATGACTGTGTGCGCGATCCGTGCACCCGAGTTGGTTGGTTGCATGTGTGCGCACGTGAGCATGCACGCTGTGTGCGCTAAAATACACCAGCTTGCATTTGTGTGTGCGTGTTTGTCAACCTGGTCGCATGTGCATCACGTGCAGCGGTGTGCACGCTGTGCGCGTGCATGGTTTTGCGTGCATGCGTCTTGTGTCCCTGCCTGCGTGCTGTGTCCGCACGTGCGGGGTTGCTGGCATGCATGCGCGTGTGCGTGCGTGCATGCTGTGTGCACGCCTTCAATCATGCTAGCATGCGTGCACGTGTGGCTGCAATCGCGCTGTGTGCGCACATGTCACATCAGTTGCCTACATGCGTGCGTGGCTGCATGCGCAGTGTGTGCGCGTGTGCGTCTATGCTTGCATCGTCCGTGCAAGCTGTGTGTGCGTATGTCGGTGTGGTGCATGTGTGCGTGTTGACTGCGCGTTGACTGCGTGTTGACTGCTGTTGACTGCGTGTTGACTGCGTGTTGACTGCTGTTGACTGCGTGTTGACTGCGTGAGTGCAGTGTGCGCGCTTGCGGTTAGGCTCGCATGCGTGCATGTGTGGCTGCTTATGTGGTGTGTGCACGCGTCATGTTGTGCTTGAATGCATGCGCGTGTGGCTACGTGCGCGTCTAGACTCAAATGCATGCATCGTGATTGGGCTGCATGCGTGTTGTGTGCGCGCGTACAGTTCTGCTTGCATGTGTGCGCGTCTGTCTAGTGCGTGCTTTATTCACATGTCCGTTTTTGCTTGCAAGCGTGCACGTGTGGCCGCGTGCGCAATGTGTGCGCGTATGTTGGTCATTTTGCATGCGTGCGCGTGTGGTTCCGTGCATGTTACGGTGCGCATGCTTGGGCATCTTAATTGGTTGCATGTGTGCGTGTGTGGCTGCGTGCGCGCCGTCAACGCTTGCGCTATAGTTTGCATGCGTGTGCGCGTGAATGTTGTTTGCGCCGTGTGCGCCCGTGTTGATCAGCATGGGGCTGCGGGCGTGCTGTGTCCGTGCGTGCTGTGTGCGTTGCGTGCGCGCGTGTTGGTTCAGTTGCATGCGTCTTGTGCTGCTGCTGACGTGCAGGGTGCGCGCATGCGGTTCTGCTCGCGGGTCAGCGCGTGTGGCTGCAAGCCTGTTGTGAGTGCGCGTGTCAGTGTGAAATTGCATGCCTGCGCGTGTGCCTGCGTGCTTGCGTGCGTGCAGCTATGCTCGTATGCGTTTTTCTCATGTGGTTGGCCGCGTGCTATGTGTGCACGTGTGGTTGGCCGCGTGCTATGTGTGCGCGTGTGGCTCTGCTTGCATGTGTGCGCGTGTGCCTGAGTGTGTCCTGTGCGCGCGCGTGTGGTTTTGCTTGCAAGCGTGCACGTGTGGTTGCATGCGCAATGTGTGCCGGCGTCTTGGTCATTTTGCATGCGTGCGCGTGTGGCCCGTGTGCAGCGTGCGCGCGCGTTTGCCAGTTTGCATGCGTGGCTGTTTGGCGGCATGCGGCCTGTGTGTGTACCCGCGTCTCGGTCAGTTTGCATGCATGCACGTGTGGCTGTGTGCGCGGCGTATGTGCACGTTGATGTGGTTGCAGGCGTGCGTGTGCGGCTGCGTGCGTGCTGTGTGCGTGCGGGCCACTGTGCATTGTGCGTGCTGTGTGGCCACAACGTGGTGTGATAATGTGCATGTGTGGCCACAACGTGGTGTGTTAATGTGCATGCCTGTTGTACACTTTGCAGGCGCGCGCCTGCGGCTGCGTGCATGATGTGTGTGCATGTTGATCTGGTTGCATGCGTGCTTGTGCGGCTGCGTGCGTGCATGTTGTGTGGGTGCGTGCCTCTCTGCTTGCATGCGTGGGTGTGTGGCTGTAGCGCGGGGTATGTGCGCGTGTAAACTCGGTTGCATGCGTGTGCGTCTAGCTGCGTGCGCGTTGTGTGTGTGGTTCTGCTTCAATGCGTGCCGTGCTGCTGCGTGAACGCGTGTTGGTCACTTTGCATGCGCGCGCGTGTGGCTGCGTGCCCGCTGTGTGCGGGCTTGTTGCCCGGTTGCACGCGTGCGTGTATTGCTGTGCGGGCAGTGTGTGCGCTTGCAGTGTTGTTTGCATGCGTGCAGCGCGGCTTCCGAGCTTGGCGCGTTTTGGCTGCGTGCCCGCCGTTCCCCCGCATGCGTGTGTGTTTGCCTGCGTGCGTGTTTGGCTGCATGGCCAGTGCGAGCGTGCAATCATGCTGGCATGCGTGCCAGTGTGGCTGCGTGCGTGATGTGTGTGCGCCTGCGTCCATGCTGGCATGCACACACATGTATCTGCTTGCGCGGTGTGCGCGCGCGTGCGCGCGCCGATTTGATTGCAGGTGTGCGTGCGTGGCTGCATTGTGTGTGTGTGTTGTGCGCATGCATGCCGCTCTGCTTGCATGCGTGCGCGTTGCGTGCGTGCGTGCCACTCTGCTTGCATGCGTGCGTGTTGCGTACGTGCGTGCTGCTCTGCTTGCATGCGTGCGTATCTGGCTGTGGCGCGGGGTGTGCGCATGTGACATTGGTGGCTGGCGTGCACGCGTCGCTGCGTGCTCGCTGTGTGCGTGGTTATTTGACAAACAGTAGTTACACATGGGCTCAGTCACCATCTTAGACAGTGTGAGCCAACCCCAAAAGTCGTGCTTGCATGTGTGCGCGAGTGGTGCGTGCTTGAGGTGTGCGTGCGTGCGGTTTTGCCTCCATGCATGCATGTGTGTGGCGGCGTGCGCAGTGTGCGCGCGCGTGCGGTCATGTTTGCATGCGTGCATGTGTGGCTGCATGCGTGTTGTGCGTGCGGTGCAGCTTGTATGCGTGCGCATGAGGCTCCATGCGCGCGGTGTGCGCGCATGTCGGTCTGCTTGCATGGGGTGCGCGCATATCAGTACGTGTACATGCGCTCGTGCTTGCGTACTTTGGTGTGCTTGCGTGCGCATATTGCATGGTCCGCAACTGTGCTTTGGTGAGCAGCATGCATGTTTTGCATGCACGGCTGTTGCGTGTCGTGTGCATGGGGAGGGTGTGTGTTAACGGGCGCTTGGGTTAATGGGCGTGGGCGTGCGTGCGGGCGCTTGCGCGAGTGCGCGGGTGTGTGCAGGCGGTTGTGTGTGCGCGTGTGTGCATGAGCGGGTGCGCACATGCTGACAGCCTGTAGGTGCATGAGCGGGTGCGCACATGCTGACAGCCTGTAGGTGCATGAGCGGGTGCGCACATGCTGACAGCCTGTAGGTGCATGAGCAGGTGCGCACATGCTGACAGCCTGTAGGTGCATGAGCGGGTGCGCACATGCTGACAGCCTGTGCTTGCCAGCTTGTCGGCGTGTGCATGCTGCGCCTGCTCTTGCGCATGCATGCGTGTCGTGTCAAGGTGTTGACACTCACCTAGACATGGGCACATGTACGTTCGTGTTCTGTTGTATGGCGTGCATCGTGTGGGCCTGTATGCAACAAGTGTGTGCCTGCACGCAGCTCTTGTGTGTGTGTGCATGCATGGCGCTCAAGTGCGTGCGTGTGTGTGCGTGTGTGCATGCGCGTGCGACGTGTGCCTATGGGCGTGTACCTACATGCTTGCGCGCATGTGTGCATGTGCGTACCTTGCAATGTGTGTGGTGGTGCATGCGTGCGTGCATGTGTGCATGCACGCGTGTGCTTAATCGGGTCGATCGGCGGACATGCGCACCCATACCGCATATGTAGTCTTATACGCGTGCACGCGCATGTCACTACCCGTGTCGGTTGACGGTAAGCGCTTGCACGCATGAGCTTGTGTCTGTGTGCATGAAAGTACGTGCCTGCATGCGCGCGCACATCCGCATGCGCACACATGTGCATGCCATCAGAGCTGTGTGCATGCATGCATGCGTACGCGAGCGTGTGTGCCTGCATGTGTGTTCGAATGTCATGCTGGTACGCTGGGGAGCCTGTGCTTATGATCGTGTGGGTGTGTGTGCTGTGTGTGTATGGGCGTGTGAGGGGTTTAGGGCCGGGGGTACGATTGGCTATGCGCCCGTAGGGGCCTGCAAGTGTATGCTGGCATGCCTGCATGCGTGCTGGTGTCCGTGCATGGATGATGCACGCCTGTGCCGGCCCGCGTGGTGCTCACGTTCACTGCTGCTGCTGCTGCTGCTGCTGCTGCTGCTGCTGCTGCTGCCGCCGCCGCATGGTCTGCTGCTACGATGCAGGCGGGCCTCACCTGGAGCGGCTTGCGGCCAAGGCGGTGCCCGAAGACCTGAAGCGCTACAAGGGCCAGCTGATGCTGCCGCTGCGCAGGGACACCACCAGCTGCAACTTCAGCTTCAGGTGTGCTGCCAGCGGCGTTGAAGGACAGCACGGCACTGCATCAAAGCACCGGCATGAATAACCTCACTTCACATAACTATCTTTCGCCAGCACTTGTGATATTGTGAACTGACGAGCATGGCTTGCAGCATGGCTGTTATGGCACGGGGTCTTGTCTGTGTTTCTGTCGCAAGGGCCCAAACTGGGTCCTGTAGCAATGGCTTGCAGCATTGTGGGGTTTGGGTTGCAGCTGACGCCGCCGCTGCGCAGCAGCTGCACCACCGCCTGCACCAAGCTTCAGTTGCTGACAAGTGCCGGAGCGCTTGAGACAGCCCCACGCTGCCAAGTGGCACATGTTATGCTGGTGCTGCCACCGCCACCATTGCTGCTGCTGCTGGCCGCTGCGTGCTGCGCAGTGGGCTGAAGACGAGTGTCGGCAAGATAATAGAGGGCGAGAAGGCCCGCCTGCAGCAGGAGGGGGCGGACGAGGAACAGACGGCCAGGTGAGGGGTGCGTGCGTCCGTGCTTGCTTGCGTGCATCCGTGCTTGCTTGCGTGCGTCCGTGGTGGTGTGCGTGCATCCGTGCTTGCGTGCATGCGTGGGTGCGTGCGTCCGTGTGCGTGCACTCCGCAGAGGTCTCTGCTGGGGGCCGTGCATGCTGACTCTTAATGGCCTTCGCTGCAGCCGCCAGCCGATTCAAGGATGTGCGTGCTTGATGCCAAAAAGCACTCTTGCATGCCAGCGCCCCACTCGAGGTGCAGCGACATGATGGTGTGCCTCCCGCCTCAGGCGTGCCGCTGCTGCGGGCCGTGTGGTCGGCCTTGTGTGTTTCTTGCTTGCAACATGTGTTGTTTGTCGGTGGTGTGCGGCCATGCTTCAAGCTGTGTGTGTGCGTGTGTGTGTGTGTGCGTGTGTGCGTGTGCGTGCGTGCGTGCATGCGCAGCTTGCCCAGCCTGTGTGTGCCGCTGTTGCCCGCTCAGTGCATGCTTTGTGCGTGCCTTGCTTGTGCATGCAGGGTGTACGCAGCCATCGCCTGCCTGTTTCAGGACGTGTGCGTGCGCTTCCTGGAAGAGAGGACGGACAGGGCGTTGGCGCGCTGCAGGCAGGACGAGGCAGGTGCGCAGCCGCCGGGGTGGGCATGATTGCCGAACACCAAGGCCTGATGGGTGCGAGAGTCGCACAAACTCGAACACCGAGGCGTGGCAATGTTGCGAGAGGCGCAACGTCACGACCGCAGGCATGGGACACGACGTGGTCGAACACCATCAGTTGCAAAGCACAGGCTACACAAAATCTGTCCGCCAGGGCGCGGCAGCGGGGATGTGTGTCGGTTGTGTGTGGGCTTGCTTGCTGCACTTTGTCACATGGTGTCTGTTGCGGCATAACGTGGACTAATTTGTTTGCACCCTCACTGCAGAGGCTGG
Organism: Scenedesmus sp. NREL 46B-D3; assembly: GCA_014080715.1. NCBI lineage: Eukaryota > Viridiplantae > Chlorophyta > Chlorophyceae > Sphaeropleales > Scenedesmaceae > Scenedesmus > Scenedesmus sp. NREL 46B-D3. Next base: position 59,171 of record JACERP010000335.1, read on the forward strand.
TCAACTTCAACTTCAACCCGTGCGCTGTTGCTCACCCTGCTGCTGCTGCTGCTGCCGCCACCTTCTGCAGAGGCTGGTCAGGCCATGGTGACCTGCCTGGTCGTGGCAGGCGGCGTCGCTGCCAACAGCAAGGTGCGGTCGACGCTGCAGGCGGTGGCCTCCAAGTACCGCCTGGCCTGCCTGGTGCCGCCCGTCCAGTTCTGCAGCGACAACGGGCTCATGGTGGCCTGGACGGGGGTGGAGCGGCTGAAGCTGGGGCTTTGCAGGTGTGTTGAGGGAGGGTTCAGGGCTCGATGGGTGAGCGTCGTCAGGTTCTTCGGTTGTGGGGTATAGCATGCATCATGGTTTGGCAGTGGCATCGACCTGCCGGTGGCTCGAGTAGGGGTGGAGCGGTCACAAGTTGGGGCTCTGCAGATGTGTTACAAGAGGGTGTGAGGTGGACGTCTGCATGTGTCAGGGCATTTGATTGAAGACATGCTTGCTCAGTGCCACCACTGCTCCTCCTCCTCTGCTTGTTGCCGATGGTGGATTCGTTCCGTTGGCTCCAAGGGGTGCTGCCTAAACTGGTGATGCTGGCCACAGAGGCATTGCTACTCATCCTTTTGTCTAAAAAATACCTGCTTCTGAGCATCATGGTAATTGTGCCATTGCCTGACACCACGCCGGGTGAGTATGCTGTTTCTGCGCTGCTTGTTCTGCTGCAGGGCGCCGCCACCGACGCTGCAAGCAGCGGAGGCAGCGGTGGAGGTGTTGCCGCGCTGGCCGCTGGGACCCGTCGACGTCCGGGGCATGAGCAAGCAGAACGCAAAGCACTGCAAGCTGCTGCACTAGCGCAGTTGCAACAGCAGCGGTGGAGGTTCCGTCATGTCTCTGTCAGCAGCAGCAGCAGCAGCAGCAGCAGCAGCAGGTGGCCTGGATGGAGCTTGTTAGTTCGGCGGCATGAGCGGGAGTGCACTGACACTGTGGTCCAGCTCAGGGCCATCAGTGATTAGGGTTTGGGTATGATCATTGCATGAGAGATCTGTCAAGCGAGCGCTCTTGCGTTCAAGGTTTTGGCCGTATCTGGCCCTAGCTTGTGGGCCTGCGCCCACCGGTTAGGAACCACTGAAGGTGGTTTGGGAGCGGCTCCCCTTTCTTTTGGGTTGTCACTCTTGCTAGAAAACGTGTAATTGATTGATTGATGAGCAAACTGCCCACTGGGCGCTGCTACACAGCCCAAAGTCACTTCACAAGTTGTGACAGCCACCCGAACGTATTATGGCAGCAACAACATTATGCTGTACTGTGCTGCTTTTGGTTTAGGGCAGAAAGCTCAAGTTGCAAGGCACAGCAGCAGCCCCTAGAGTTTGGAGCAGCACTGCTGGCAGCAGTAGCAGCAACAGCACAGGCACTGAGCTGCATCTTGGTGCAGCCTTATGGCTCGCTGTCTCTCTTGTTAGGTGTTTAATCAACTGGATGGAGGCTTTTGGTGTGTACGGGCAGGGTTTGCAGAAATGAGAGGTAACTTGCAGGATCTGGCAGGGATCAGCGTAGGCAGCACGGAACAGCAGGCAGTGCCCCAGTGCCAAATCGCACCAGCTGTTGTCTTCTAGACCGTTCACGACGCATCCGCTGCGTGTGTCTTCCTGCAAATGTTTACGACGCATCCGCTGTGTGCGGTGCATCGCTTTGAGCCTCCTGCATTTGTCGCGTGACAGGTCAGCGTACCGCTTTCCAATGTATGCAGGAGCTACGTCACTTCCTACAAATCTGGGACAGCTGGCATCGGCGACCCCTCCAAGCAGCCGAACCGTGCGATCGGTGAGCAGGTCTTTTCAGAAGCAGCAGCAGTGGTTGCTGCACTTTGACAGGTCGGACAAGCACTACTGCTGCAGCACAGGCAGCCATGCGGCTCAATCGCTGTACTGAAGTGCTGGTAGCGGCTTCAATACTTTTAATGCTGTGTACGACGTGCTGGGGACTGCCGGGAAGGCGCCTGCAGGCCACACTCACAGGTGAGACCGCCAGCACTGCAACCTGCTGCTGTACAGCACATGTGCCACTGCTCCTCACACTGCTGTGATCAGGTTCTGCTCTGATTTGCTAGGTATGCGTGCTACATAAGGCCTGATTTGATTACTCAGCAGCAGCACAACGCATATCAGCTTGTTATTGGTCACGCTGCTGTGCATAACACTGTTATTGCTCAGCTTGCAAGGTTGATGATGCTGCACAGCACACCATGTGGCGTGCATTGCACCACACCGCGCATGCAGGACAACTCTGCAGCAGGTAGAGCAGCAGACCATCATAAACGCAGCACTGATGCTTGTTCCCCGCTGCTTGTTCAGTGCGTGTGCCACCCGTCAGGGGCGCTGACAGTACCTCCTACTGCTGCTGCTGCTGCTGCTGCTGCTGCTGCTGCTGCCGCTGCCGACCTATCCCAACCCTGCAGGTCCTGCGCCCGACATTAAGTCCTTCCAGCGTGCCGGCTGTGACAATTTCACAAGCGACAAGTGGGAGCCGCTGCGCCCCGCGTACCACCTCACCGTGCCATATGGTGAGCCTTGGCTGAAAACCTGATGCCTGGCGCCAGTGCAAGGCTGGCACATGCTGTGCTGAACTGCCCGGCATACCACCTCACAGTGCCTTAAGCTGCTACTGCTGCTGCTGCTGCTGCTGCTGCTGCTCAGGATGGATGAATGACCCCCATGGCATGTTTGAGCTGAATGGCACCACCCATGTCTTCATGCAGTACAACCCCAGAGCGATACAATGGGGTGAGTGAGCAGTGCAATTCAGGGCAGGGCAACAGGCTCAATCGGCACTACAGTCACACAGCAGCTGCGCCGCTTGCAGGACTGTGGCGTGCTGTTGGATGCCGCTTGCAGGACTGTGGCGTGCTGTTGGATGCCGCTTGCAGGACTGTGGCGTGCCGTTGGATGCCGCTTGCAGGACTGTGGCGTGCTGTTAGGCGGCAGTTGCAGGACTGTGGCGTGCTGTTTGGTGGCACTTGCAGGACTGTGGCGTGCTGTTAAGTGACACTTGCAGTATGTGGCTTGCTGCCTGCTTGCAACTGCAAAACTGTTATGTACCGTTGAGTGGCGCTTGCAGGACTGTGGTGTGCTGTTGGCTTGCAAATGCAGGACTGCAGAATGCTGGTTTTGGCGCTTGCGAACTGTGGTGCGCTGTTAGCTTGCCATTGCAGGACTGCACATTGCTGTCTCTGGCGCGTGCAGGACTGCAGAATGCTGGTTCTGGTGCTCGCAGGACTGTGGTGTGCAGTTGGCTTGCCGTTGCAGGATTGCAGAATGCTGGTTCTGGTGCTTGCAGGACTGTGGTGTGCTGTTGGCTGTCAGCTGCAGGACTGCAGAATGCTGCCTGGTGCTTGCAGGGCTGTGGTGTGCTGTCGGCTGTCGACTGCAGGACTGCATGACGCTACTCTTCCGGCATTTGCAGGACTGCTGATGCTGTGTCTGGCGATTGCAGGACTGCAGGACGCTGGACTGTGGGTTGCTGCCTGCAGCGCTTGCAAGGGCAGGGCTGTCGCAGGCTCTTCGCTGGGTCGAGCCCTCGTCGTTGCCGCCGCTGGCAGGCCTGCTGCACCACATTTGTGTGTCCACGCCGAGGCCCGTGCTGCACCGTGCTATGGCTGCACCGTGTGTCGCTGCTGCAGGGGCGCCCTTCTGGGCTCACGTCGCCAGCCCCGACCTGGCGCACTGGACGTGGCTGCCGCCGGCGCTGCTGCCGGACACCGCGTACGACTTCAACGGGGCGTGGTCAGGCGCAGCGACGGTGCCCGAGGAGAGCGGCATCCCCATCCTGACATACACAGGTGCGCATTGGTCGGTGCGCGCCGTGCACGCAGCTGTGCAAATGAACTCCACGTGGTCCCTTTGGTGAGTGCGTTGTCCCAGCTGGCTGTGGCCAAACAGTGGCTGCATGCCGTTTCAAAGGGCAGACGGTTTCTTTGCACCGCCCTTGGCTGGGCATGAAAAGCACCTTGAATTGACAGACTTGCGCGGGCGGTTTCAATCGTCCAAACAACGGAACAGTACCTGGGTACAACTATGATGACCTCTTGAGCAGAGTAACGGCTTGCTGGGCTAGTGCTGAGGTCAAATATTAATCCTGATGATGTAGTGTACTGTATAATATTGTATTCATTGTAAAGCCATTGATTGTGTGCATGCTGCTGCTGGTGCTATGGTTCCTCTTTCTCTGCAGCTGCCTCTACTATTGTGCCCGAGCAAGGCAACTTCTTCCAGCGCCAGGCGATGGCTGTGCCGGAAGACATGGCCGACCCGCTGCTCAAGCGCTGGAAGAAGCCAGACACCAACCCTTTCTTGACGCAGGTAGGCTGCTTTGGTGGCTTTGTGAGCTGACGTCGTCAGTAACACTCTTCAGGTATGCTATATGTCCAGGATTAGACCTTGCATTGATGGTGGTATACATTCCTTAGGCAATGGCTGTGCCTGAAGGTGCCAGTGCCCGGCTGCACGCCCAACGGAGGACGCTTGACGCCGGCCGCTCCCTAACGCAGGTGGGCTGCACATACAAAGCTGGAGGATGTGTTTGTTGATGGTGTCGTTCTTTGCAATAATACGCAATCATCAGCAGACTTTCTCGGCAGTAACAGGAATGTGTGTTGCACCCCAGGCTCAGCTGCCGCTGCTGCCGCTGCTGCTGCCGCTGCTGCTGCCGCTGCTGCTGCTGCTGCTGCTGCTGCTGCTGCTGCTGCCGCTGCTGCTGCCGCTGCTGCTGCTGTCGTCTTTGCAGGTGGCGCCAGGTGGCACGAACTTCCAGTTCAGGGACCCAACGGAAGGCCGTCACGCTGTCTGGCTGGCGCTAACATCACCACAAAACCCCAAACCCCTGCCAAAGTGAGAAGCCTGTGCCCCCGGGCTTCAACCTGGGTCGATGCCCTGGCAGCACATACACCTTGCATACAAAACCTTATTTGAGCGCATGCAGCTCATCTTATGTAGGACAATGGATGTCCCAATATCGGCTATCTGCAGCTTTTTACGATGGTGTTGTCTTGTGGCGACGCACCACAGCCGTCGGCCAATTGCTGCTTAGTGACCAGAGCTGCAACTGGGGAGGGGCGGTGACAATGATCCATTCGCCTGTCATAATGACAAACCCTGACAGTAGTACAAAATATTGCTCATCATCATAATGATGCATTTGTACGATCATAGCCTGGCAGGGCTTACCTGCCAGGCCCCATCCACACGTATGTTATTTTAATATGCCTTTGGGGTGTTTCAGAGGTGCCGGGGAGCGTGGGACTGGTGTGCCACGGCTGCAACACGCGGCGCTGCTGGCAGAGTTGCTGAGCGGCATCGTTCCCGCCCTGTTTTCTGCGCCGCACAGGTCCCACTTTGCGCTGGCGATTGGCACGCAGCAGAACTGCCTAGGGGGCGCCGGCATCTTCACGGCACCCACGATGGCGGGGCCGTGGAGCTACGTGGGCAACCTGTTCAACCAGCTCGACGTGGAGCCCGAGGTACGCCGCCTCACGAGCAGCTTGCGTTTGAAGCTGCACGGGCTGCCACGCTTTACAGCCTCGGGGTGTGTGCCTTGTGTGGCCGAGGTTGGTCGTCCGAGGATGTGATGGTGCCTCCTTCACTGCGCCATGCCCAACAATTCCTGCCGTAAAATTCATGAACGCAGGTGGACGGCCAGTGCCGCGCCTCACGGACCGCCTCCAGCACCACCTGGCCGGGGCCTGCATGTAGACCAGACCGCTGTGACTCGCTCTTCAAGAGGAAGCTTTGTCTGCTGCCACATGTTGCAGGTGGCAGGCCAGTGCCGCGCCTCCCGCGCCGCCTCCAGCACCAGCTGGCCGGGGCCTGCATGTAGACCAGACTGCTGTGACTCGCTCTTCAAGAGGAAGCTTTGTCTGCTGCCACATGTTGCAGGTGGCAGGCCAGTGCCGCGCCTCCCGCGCCGCCTCCAGCACCAGCTGGCCGGGGCCTGCATGTAGACCAGACTGCTGTGACTCGCTCTTCAAGAGGAAGCTTTTTCTGCTGCCACATGTTGCAGGTGGACGGCCAGTGCCGCGCCTCCCGCACCGCCTCCAGCACCAGCTGGCCGGGGCCCGCCTACGGCGGCCCCTGCGACCAGTTTGGGGCGTACTGCCGCATGTGGGAGGTGGTGGACATGGCAGAGCTGGCCCCAGGTTTGTGTTACGCAGCCTGCCCCTGCAGCGCCGCAGCCTGCTGCGCATGCACTGACCAGGGCGCTTGTGCCACGCACAGGCGCAGGCTTTGTGCTCAACTGCGCCCACCGGATCGCAGCAAGCGCAGCAGCAGAGCTTGGATGCCCTCGCAGCGTGTGAAGTGTTGTGCATGCACCGTGGTGTTCTGCTGCGCTGCTGCTGTGCATGCACCGTGGTGTTCTGCTGCGCTGCTGCTGTGCATGCACCGTGGTGTTCTGCTGCGCTGCTGCTGTGCATGCACCGTGGTGTTCTGCTGCGCTGCTGCCGTGCATGCACCGTGGTGTTCTGCTGCGCTGCTGCTGTGCATGCACCGTGGTGTTCTGCTGCGCTGCTGCTGTGCATGCACCGTGGTGTTCTGCTGCGCTGCTGCTGTGCATGCACCGCCCATGTGCCTCTCAGCAGGTGTGATCATGCTGCAGTAGGACGACTGCTGGCAGACCGCTGCCAGCGGACGCGTTCACTTTGCCGCATTTCAAACTGATGTCGACCTGTCCACAAACAAAGTTTTAGTTCGCGTGTGCTGCCGTGTGCGTGCCCTGCAGGTCTGTTCATGCTTAAGTGGAACGACCAGAGCCACTTCCGGGGCCTGTTCTCACTCGAGTGGTGAGTGCATGGTGACGTGTCATATGACAGGGTTTGAATTCTGCGACAGCTTCAGCAGTCCTTCTGTATAGCATGGCAGCTTCAGCAAAGGTCAGCGGCACAGACGGTGTTGGCGTTGCCAATTGACTTGGAGGCAAATTGCAGGAGCGGCGGTGCTGTTGATTGTGCGCATAGGTTGTCTGTGTTGTGTACTTCAAGGAACCCCCTCAACTTGGCACATGCCGCTTGTTACATCATGGTCTCACTCATGATGTGGCCATCCAGACTATGTGTGTGGAGTAAGAAGTGTGTCCAGCAGCGTTACCTCACCACAGGCTTCCTGCTCGCCAGCAGGCAGCAGCAGCCACAAAAGGTCAAAGAGGTTCAAGGTCCGCAGTTCTAGCTCGCGCTCCATCGGCGCCTGCAGCCCATCGCGCACTGAAAATGCAACTCTCCTTGCGCTTCTGGCTCCTCCCAACTCCATCACAAACCTCTTTAAACGTGAAGACGGGGCACCTAAAGTGTTGCATTAACTGCTGTCGCTCCCGTCGCGCCATTCTGTCCATGCAGGTACGTGCTCGGCAATGGCCCTTGGGACTTGTCAGCAGTCAACCCACCCACACCAGCAGCAGCAACAACAACAACAGCACAAGGCAACCGGACCAAGGCAGCCGCCGGCAACCCCTCCGCCCCGCCAGTGCTGGGGCAACAGCACAGCGACTACCCCAACACGTCCACGGCCACGGTGGCAGCCGCGGAAGCGGCTGGCGCTGCTGCTGCCGCCAACGCCACTGCAGCAGCAGCCAGCACAGCGGGCCAGCAGCAGCAGCAGCAGCAGCGGCAGCGGCTGTATGACGACGACTTCAACTTTGTGGAGACCAGCGACGAGTCCGTCAGCAGGAGCCTGTTCCGGGGGGAGCTGGATGGTCAACGGTTCGCCCCAGTGCGCATGGGTGGGTTACGGGTTCACAGTGTTCCAAACACCTGCTTGTGGGCTTGTTCTCAACAATTTATAAGTTTTGGGTGACGCATCTATATCGAACCCATAATGCACGTGCAATGCACGTTGCACTGTCGCGCACCTGCACGCCCAAGAGCCCCTCCACATGCGCCAGATTGTGCGGTCTGAAACTCAGCAACCTCCCGCTCAGCTGCGTTTGTTCTACTCCCGGCCTTCCTGGTGGCAGATGCTGCCGCACGACTCCACAGTCCCGGTCCCTGTCTCCGCAATGAACCAGTGTGCAGCTGTCCGGCTGTCTGGCGTGTGGCTGTGCATGTGTTGGAGCGCGCTGCCATGCGCTGCCGTGCCGTGCCCGCCTCTCTGCTGTGTCGCGACGCCCGCCCCTGTGTGCCTGCGGATCGCGGCTCTGTCGACGCTGCACTGGTGTGGCGCACACGTCAAACATCACAGCACGCGGCATGTCAAGGATTCACACCACTGTGCTGCCTGCCTGCCTGCCTGCCTGCGTTTGCGCCGCCTTTTACCCCTTTCCTCGTTTTCCGTCTCTGCTGATTCTTCTGTTTTTTCTGACGACGGTGATATTTTCTATGAGGTTTGCCCCCCCCCCTAATGAGCCTCTCGTTGGCTCCTGAATGGGGTTCCCACTCCTTGATGGGTGGAGCATGTAAAGTAAAGTAAAGTAAGTTGTTCACACACTGTGGCTCCACATACATGCGTCCGCATGGTGTTGCACACCACACTACCATGCGCCAGGTCAAGCACTCGGGTCCTTGACAAACCTCTGCCAGCTGTGTCTCACTGCTGGTTGTGTCTCACTGCCAGCTGTGTCTCACTGCCGGCTGTGTGCTGCGCTGTCTCTCGCTGCTGCCCGCAGACTACGGCTCCGTGTACGCGAGCATGGTGTGGCGCACTTCGGACATGCGCCAGGTCATGATGTCATGGATCATGGACACAGCAGCAGGTGCGACGCATCCTGCTGCTGCTCCTGCTGCTGCTGCTGCTGCTGCTGCTGCTGCTGTTGCTTCGATCCGGTGGTGGATGCACCATGTTCTTGGTGTGGTGCTGCTTGCATGCCGTGCTCGCGCGTGCCGCAGCAGCCATGCGTGCCAGGTCATGCTGTCGTGTACAAGCAGCAGCATGCGCACGTGAGGCGCCCCAAACGTCCGTTTGGTTGTGTTACTGCACTCAGTGTCTGCTCCATGCCACAGAAGTTCCCCCTTGTTGAGGGCCTGTCACAAATTCGAAGGGGAACAGCAGCAGCTGCGAGTCATGTCGTTGCGTGCCCGCAGTAACAGCGACTGTATGAAGACACGTGATTGCCAGCGACCCAGGCAGCAAAAAGAGAGTAGCCCAACGAGATGTATTGGAGCAGGGTATTGGAGCAATTTTGAGTAGGATCTCTTCGATGATGCATGGCGAGCTGTCTGCTGCCTGATGTACCTCTGAGCATGCAGGGTGCTCCGGCAGCTGCAGCGACCAGCTGCCTGACGTCATCGCCCGCATGGGGTTCAAGAGCGCCCAAACCCTGCCTAGGGTTCTGACCTACGAGCCGATCACCAAAACCCTGCGGGCGTATCCAGTCAACGAGACAGCCCTACTCAGGGGAAAGCAGGTGCGGCCATCACCTACGAGCAAGCTGCCATGCTACCTATTCTCTGTCCACTGGTGTGCACCACAACCGCTCCATATAAAGTAACAACAGCCCAATGCATCGCTGCAACTGACAGAAGTGGCCGTGCAGGACACACGCTCAAGTGCTTGCGCTGCTTCTACTTCTGCCACCTGTTTTGGCAGGCTCACAAACATCGCACAGCAACGCGCTGTAGACAATGACGATCATGATGCACCTCTGTGTCCTGCGCGTGTGCCCACTGCAGGTGTTCAAAGCTGCTGCTGCACCAGTGGCAGCGTCACCCAACACCACCATCATCGTACCGGAAGGCGTCCTTGCAAAGCCGACAGCAAGCAGCAGCAACACCAACACCAGCCGTGCCGATGCCACAGCAGCAGCACAGCAGCAGCAGCAGCCGACGGCCCGCCAGTTTGAAGTCCAGCTGAATTTCACACTTCAGCCACCAGCAACTCCACCTGGGACGCCACCAGGCAGCAGCAGCAGCAGCAGCAGCAGCAGCAGTGCAGAAGCAGGCAACTCTAGCGTGCCACGCAAGCTCCAGCAGCAGCAGAAGCAGCCGCAGCAGCAGCAGCAGCAGCGGCACTCCCTCGTGCAGCAGCCGGGCGATTTCGCGGTCGGGCTGCGCATCCTGACAGGCAAGCGCACCTACACCGACGTCTACCTGAAGGGGACGCTGGCGGAGACCCCCGGCGCGGCTGCTGCTGCCGTCAGCAGCCTGTCAGTGTGGTTGGACCGCACGCACGCCGGCAGCGCCTCCAACACCACGTACGCCGAGGGCGGCCCCGTGCCGCTGCCAGCCGACGCCAGCCGGGCCTGGTTGGTGCCGGAGCAGCGCCTGGGGCTGTCGGTGTTTGTGGACCACTCGGTGGTCGAGGTGTATGCGCTGGGCGGCCTCGCCAGGGTGAGCAGCCGCATCTACCCGGAGGCTGATGACGTGGCGTGGGGGCTGGCGGCTTGGGGCGCGCCGCCCACGCTGGCGCTGGGTGGCGCGGGCGGCGGTCGGGCGCCTGGTGGTGGTTGGCAGGTGCTGATGGACGCGGCCGTGTGGGAGATGCAGAATGCGTGGCTGCCCCCCGACTGCTGAGCGCGTACACGCGCAGCATGCGGCAGTGTTGACTGGCAGCATGAGAGTGCGGTGGCAGTACCCCTGGTGCCAATCGAAGGGGCGACAGATGGTGTGGAGGCACCAGGGGCGGCCAATGCATCGGGATGGTGTGGAGGCACCAGGGGCGGCCAATGCATCGGGATGGTGTGGAGGCACCAGGGGCGGCCAATGCATCGGGATGGTGTGGAGGCACCAGGGGCGGCCGATGCATCGGGATGGTGTGGAGGCACCAGGGGCGGCCAATGCATTGGGATGCCGGCGGCCACAGCCAAGTCTCGGTTGGTTCAGGCAGCACCTAAGGCTGTCTGTGTCTCTGTGTAGGGGTTGCACTTGTCGTTGCTGACTGCAACACACACCTGCCACCGCTAGCCGGTGATGGCTGCACCAGTGGCACTGCATATATATGTGTGGCGCAGCTGCTGTCCGTGCCAAGCTGGCATTGCTTCTGATGGACCCCAAGTTGAGACGCAAACTGATGTGCAGCCGGTGAAACCCAAGTGTCAAATTGCACTCCCCCATTGGGCTGGGCATTGAGTATCACGAGTAGTTGCGCCCTACAACCTAATCCTGGCCTTTCACCGAGGCTGTTATATGTGGGACTTTGTGTAATGTGGCCGACGTGTGCTGAATGGGAGCAGGTGCGTGCGGACTTAGTCACATACAGGGATGGATCACAATTTTTGTGTCACAAAGCATGTGCATGTCATACATTATGCATGCTTCTGACTTGACGTACTAGCATCACAGGCTCAACGGATGTATTAACCGGCATATAGTATGGAATGGGTGTACATGTTGCCGCCCTGGTCTTTTGGCGCTGGGCAGCTTACAGTGCAGTACACCAGAATGCCTTGGTGCCAGCATTGACAAGACATTGCTGCTTGTTGACAGAACAGTGAAAGCAACTGAAGTGAACCGTGTGAAGGTTGAAGTGTGAAATTGCATCCCTGCCAGGCTGTGTAGCCGGGCTCGGTGAAGCCTGGTCATGTTGGGATTGTTGATACTATACCCTGACACCCAGCGTGTGATGAGCCTGTTGAGGTCATTTTTGTGGTCAATAAGCATGCATATCATCCAACGGTGTCTTCAGATATGACTGTCATACAAGTGACATGTGCACATGTGGTTTTCACGCATGTTGTCTATGGATGCATGCTTACGTCCCATTGTTCTGGGGAGTTCAGTTGAGGTGCCAACCAGCAGGAGGCCGAACACTGCTACTAGTTGTTATATCCTTGCTTTGGTGCTACTTACCGAAAGCAGTGATCACTGCACAGTCATGAATGCAGGACTCCTGTGCATTGTAATCTGTGATACATGTAGTCTTGCAACTGTTTTTTCAGGGGCCTGGTGTAAGTGCGTGAACTGAGGGTCGACCACTGGGGTTGACATGCGGCACATCTAGTGCTCACCAGAAACAGTCCTTGCTGCTGCTGCTGCTGCTGCTGCTGCTGCTGCTGCTGATCTGCTCTTATGGAGGAAGGGCTTGAGCCATCAGACAAAGGTCATGCATGCATATGTACAATGATGCAGCATGCACATGTTTGCATCGGCAACGTTTACTGCCATGCCGCACAGCTGACAACGCACATTGCATGTACACACATTGCACATTGTCCCGTTGTTGCCCGGCTCCCCACCCTCCGCACCTCCGACCATCATGCATCCCTCTTACAGGAATGCTAATGGTATTGTACATGTTGCAGATTTGGGCATGCATGTTCTCAGCACAACACAAACTGTGACATGTTGCTGACCAGCACAACACTTTGCGGGGGCTTTGCAAGGCTGCAGCCACACATGCACAGTGTAAGTTTCGGTTTCTGTTGCTCAAGCGATCGATGCAGCGGACGAATTTTTCTCTGCTGACTCTTCTGTTTGTTCTGATGACGATGATATATTTTATGAGGTCTCCCCCCCAATGAGCCTCTCGTTGGCTCCTGAATGGGGTTCCACTCCTTGTGGGTGGAGCATGTAATGTATTGTAATGTATGTAAGGCATCCAAGGGTGGCAATCAAGGGAACGAGGTACACCATGTGATACAGACTTACTCCCTTCATCCTGAGTTGGCCAGCCACCATGGTGGCTTGCATCATGGCAGCAGCTACACCCTCTGTCCATGAAGGGAACTGCTGCTGCTACATGCTGGTGTGGCGGCTGCTGCTCAGCCATTTATGTCGTTACTGTACACGCTGAGCAACATCGCTTGCATGCGTTGGTGATGACTGCCGGCGTGGCTGGGCACAGCATGGTGGCAGCAGTCCTGCGTGTTGCTGCTGCTGAGCGTGGGTTGCTGCCTGCCTAATCGACGCACACCAGCAGCAACTGAATACAGATTGTGTATTGATACGGAGCACAATGAGTGAGTGCCATGTTGCACTTGTCGCAACGCCGATCGGCTGGCTGTGCGAGCTGCTGCAGGAACCATGCATCGACCAGAAGCACGGCATCCGCACGGCATGACACCGCATAGCTGTATAGAACTTTAGCAAACCAACATATATGGAGCGCAGCTCGTTCTGTGCTGCCAAAAGTGTTGCCCGTTTCTGCTGCGGTAGATACCGCAGGCCGTAACAGCGTGTATGGCTGCATGCATGCTCCAGAACGGTTTGCTCTTATGTTTCAGACAAAATTCAAGCGTTATTTATGGCAGGAGCAGCAACCTCCGAGGCTGCACCGCAGGTGCGCCGTGCAGGTGGTGAAGGTGGTTACTGTTTGACTCCTGCATTCAGCCAGCCACGATGCCTGAAATCATGAGCAATTTGTTTTCAAGTAATGTTACCAGGTTATAACATGCACTCCGCGGTCAAGGCGTTGCCCTGTGCATGATGGTCGTTGTGAAGCACTCGCCTGCAGCATGACAAACTGCCGCAGCTGTTGCTGCAATGCAGAACGATACATACCGTACATGAGAGTGACATTGAAGAAATATGTCGACGTTGGCATTGCCAGCGATGCGGAGTCGCTCCTGGAACAACAGCAACAGTGGGATGCTGTTGCTGCTACGGCTGTGTTGCTGCTGCTGCTGCTGCTGCAGACAGCAGTGGTGCTCAGGATATGCCCAGGCTGGTTGTGTGGATCCCACAGTGACTACGAGGTGGTATCATGCCATGATGATGCGTTGGGGCTGGATAGCTGGGGCCGGAAGCCCTGCATGTGCACTATGCATAGAGTGTAAAGGGGTGACGCCGGCCGTGTCAAATTGAGTGAGTGACACAGTGCTGCTGCTGCTGCTGCTGCCCATAATCAGCTGTGCTGCCATGCTGGTCGTGCAAATCATGCTCGACATACTGTGTATAATCCCTTGACTTCTGCGTGAATTGAGGGTTGACCACTGGGGTTGATATGCACAATCTAGTGCTCACCAGAGTCAGTCCTTGCTGCTGCTGCTGCTGTTGCTGCTGCTGCTGCTGCTGCTGCTGCTGCTGCTGCTAGCTGCTGCTGCTGCTGCTGCTGCTGCTGCTGCTGCTGCTGCTGCTGCTGTTGCTGTTGCTGCTGCTGCTGCTGCTGCTGCTGCTGCTGATCTGCTCTTATGGAGGAAGGGCTTAAGCCATCAGACAAAAGCCATGTACAATGATGCAGCATGCACATGATTGCATCAGCAACACTTACTGCCATGCCGCACAGCTGACAACGCACATTGCATGTACACACATTGCACATTGTCCCGTTGTTGCCCGGCTCCCACCCTCCGCACCTCTGACCATCCCTCTTACAGGAATGCTAATGGTATTGTACATGTTGCAGATTTGGGCATGCATGTTCTCAGCACAACACAAACTGTGATATGCTGCTGACCAGCACATCACTTTGCGGGGCTTTGCAAGGCTGCAGCCACACATGCACAGTGTAAGGCATCCAAGGGTGGCAATCAAGGGAACGAGGTACACCATGTGATATAGACTTACTCCCTTCATCCTGAGCTGGCTAGCCACCATGGTGGCTTGCATCATGGCAGCAGCTACACCCTCTGTCCATGAAGGGAACTGCTGCTGCTACATGCTGGTGTGGCGGCTGCTGCTCAGCCATGTGTGTGGACATTGTACACGCTGAGCAACATCGCTTGCATGCACTGGTGATGACTGCGGCGTGGCTGGGTACAGCATGGTGGCAGCAGTCCTGCGTGTTGCTGCTGCTGGGCGTGGGTTGCTGCCTGCCTAATTGACGCACACCAGCAGCAACGGATACAGATTGTGTATTGATACGGAAGCACAATGAGTGAGTGGCATGTTGCACTTGGTCGGCTGGCTGTGCGAGCTGCTGCAGGACCATGCATCGACCAGAAGCACGGCATCCGCACGGCATGACACCGCATAGCTGTATAAAACTTTAACAAATCAACATATGTGGAGCGCAGCTCGTTCTGTGCTGCCAAAAGTGCGCCCGTTTCTGCTGCGGTAGAAACCGCAGGCCGTAACAGCGTGTGGCTGCATGCATGCTCCGGAACGGTTTGCTCTTATGTTTCAGACAAATTTAAGCGTTATTATGGCAGGAGCAGCAACCTCCGAGGCTGCCCGCAGGTGCGCCGTGCAGGTGGTGAAGGTGGTTACTGTTTGACTCCTGCAATCAGCCAGCCACGATGCTTGAAATCATGTGCAATTGGTTCTTTTATTTTACCAGGTTATAACATGCACTCCGCGGTCAAGGCGTTGTCCCTGTGCATGATGGTCGTTGTGAAGCACTCGCCTGCAGCATGACAAACTGCCGCAGCTGTTGCTGCAATGCAGAACGATACATACCGTACATTACAATGACATGAAAAAATATGTCGACGTTAGCATTGCCAGCGATGCGGAGTCTCTCCTGGAACAACAGCAACAGTGGGATGCTGTTGCTGCTACGGCTGTGCTGCTGCTGCTGCTGCTGCTGCTGCAGACAGCAGTGGTGCTCAGGATCTGCCCAGGCTGGTTGTGTGGATCCCACAGTGACTACAAAATGGTATCATGCCATGATGATGCGTTGGGGCTGGATAGCTGGGGCCGGAAGCCCTGCATGTGCACTATGCATAGAGTGTAAAGGGGTGACGCCAGCCGTGCCAAATTGAGTGAGTGACACAGTGCTGCTGCTGCTGCTGCCCATAATCAGCTGTGCTGCCATGCTGGTCGTGCAAAACATGCTCGACATACTGTGTATATCCCTTGACTTATGCTGCTGGCCCCTGGTGAATGTGACTGAGGGTTGACCACTGGGGTTGATATCACACATCTAGTGCTCACCAGATTCAGTCCTTGCCCTCCTTGCTGCTGCTGTTGCTGCTGCTACTGCTGCTGCTGGATCTGCTCTTATGGAGGAAGGGCTTAAGCCATCAGACAAAGGCCATGTACAATGATGCAGCATGCACATGATTGCCTCGGCAACGTTTACTGCCATGCAGCACAGCTGACAACGCACATTGCATGTACACACGTTGCACATTGTCCCGTGGTTGCCCGGCTCCCCACCCTCCGCACCTCTTGACCATCCCTCTTACAGGAATGTTAATGGTATTGTACAAGCCCATGTTGCAGATTCGGGCATGCATGTTCTCAGCACAACACAAACTGTGACATGCTGCTGACCAGCACAGCACTTTGCGGGCTTTGCAAGGCTGCAGCCACACATGCACAGTGTAAGGCATCCAAGGGTGACAATCAAGGGAACGAGTACACCATGTGATACAGACTTACTCCCTTCATCCTGAGCTGGCTAGCCACCATGGTGGCTTGCATCATGGCAGCAGCTACACCCTCTCTCCATGAAGGAACTGCTGCTGCTACATGCTGGTGTGGCGGCTGCTGCTCAGCCATGTTGTCGTCACTGTACACGCTGAGCAACATCGCTTGCATGCACTGGTGATGACTGCTGGCGTGGCTGGGCACAGCATGGTGGCAGCAGTCCTGCGTGTTGCTGCTGCTGGGCGTGGGTTGCTGCCTGCCTAATGACGCACACCAGCAGCAACGGAATACAGATTGTGTATTGATACGGAACTCAATGAGTGAGTGGCATGTTGCACTTGGTCGGCTGGCTGTGCGAGCTGCTGCAGGACCATGCATCGACCAGAAGCACGGCATCCGCACGGCATGACACCGCATAGCTGTATAAAACTTTAACAAATAAATATGTATGGAGCGCAGCTCGTTCTGTGCTGCCAGAAAGTGCCGCCCGTTTCTGCTGCGGTAGAACCGCAGGCCGTAACAGCGTGTGGCTGCATGCATGCTCCGGAACGGTTTGCTCTTATGTTTCAAACAAATTCAAGCGTTAGTTATGGCAGGAGCAGCAACCTCCGAGGCTGCGCCGCAGGTGCGCCGTGCAGGTGGTGAAGGTGGTTACTGTTTGACTCCTGCATTCAGCCAGCCACGATGCTTGAAATCGTGTGCAATTGGTTTCCTTTTATTGTTACCAGGTTATAACATGCACTCCGCGGCCAAGGCGTTGCCCTGTGCATGCTGGTCGTTGTGAAGCACTCGCCTGCAGCATGACAACTGCCGCAGCTGTTGCTGCAATGCAGAACGATACATACCGTACATTACAGTGACATCAAAAAACTATGTCGACTTGAGCATTGCCAGCGATGCGGAGTCGCTCCTGGAACAACAGCAACAGTGGGATGCTGTTGCTGCTACGGCTGTGTTGCTGCTGCTGCTGCTGCTGCTGCAGACAGCAGTGGTGCTCAGGATCTGCCCAGGCTGGTTGTGTGGATCCCACAGTGACTACAAATGGTATCATGCCATGATGATGCGTTGGGGCTGGATAGCTGGGGCCGGAAGCCCTGCATGTGCACTATGCATAGAGTGTAAAGGGGTACGCCAGCCGTGCCAAATTGAGTGAGTGACACAGTGCTGCTGCTGCTGCCCATAATCAGCTGTGCTGCCATGCTGGTCGTGCAAAACATGCTCGATATACTGTGTATGATCCCTTGACTTATGGCTGACTGGCCCAGGGGCCTGGTGTAAGTGCGTGAACTGAGGGTTGACCACTGGGGTTGATTTGCACACATCTAGTGCTCAATAGATTCAGTCCTTGCCCTTGCTGCTGCTGTTGCTGCTGCTACTGCTGCTGCTGGATCTGCTCTTATGGAGGAAGGGCTTAAGCCATCAGACAAAGGCCATGTACAATGATGCAGCATGCACATGATTGCATCGGCAACGTTTACTGCCATGCAGCACAGCTGACAACGCACATTGCATGTACACACGTTGCACATTGTCCCGTTGTTGCCCGGCTCCCACCCTCCGCACCTTTGACCATCCCTCTTACAGGAATGTTAATGGTATTGTATATGTTGCAGATTGGGCATGCATGTTCTCAGCACAACACAAACTGTGACATGCTGCTGACCAGCACAGCACTTTGCGGGCTTTGCAAGGCTGCAGCCACACATGCACAGTGTAAGGCATCCAAGGGTGCAATCAAGGGAACGAGGTACACCATGTGATACAGACTTACCCCCTTCATCCTGAGCTGGCTAGCCACCATGGTGGCTTGCATCATGGCAGCAGCTACACCCTCTCTCCATGAAGTTAACTGCTGCTGCTACATGCTGGTGTGGCGGCTGCTGCTCAGCCATGTATGTCGTACTGTACACGCTGAGCAACATCGCTTGCCACTGGTGATGACTGCTGGCGTGGCTGGGCACAGCATGGTGGCAGCAGTCCTGTATGGTCTGCTGTCACCGACACTGTTTTAGGTTAGTCCTGCTGCGTGTCTCAATAGAATTCTACACTGCGTGTTGTGAGTCTGACGGTTCTGCCTGCAGAGCCACGTTTCATGTCTCGCACACAGAGGCTTTCTCGGGGTGGGCCTCTTTTGGGTGACAGTCTGTTTTTCCGCTGAACTTCTAGCAGCTCTCTTTGTTTTCGGGTATTCGTTGCGACGTAGTCGCCTTTGCCCACCATGTAACCCCTCTTCCCGCACACAGCAGGGTTTGAACTCCGGCAAGAGCACAGTTGGTCTTGCTGGTCCCTTGCCGCTGGCTCGCGGGCATCCACGACCGGCCCAACCAGGCACGCTGGAGCGCCGATCAAACTCAGCGTTGATGTCAACTACAAATGAGGCTGCCACGTTTCCACCCGCCAACATGCCAGCGGCCGCGACAAAGAATGATATGTAACATCTCGGCTGCATGACACAGCGCTGCGTTTACGTCGCGGCCAGCTGCTGCTGCAGCTGCTGCAGGTGTGCCCTCAATGCTGCTGCATGCTGCTGTGCTGCTGCTGCTTCGCCTTGCGCTGCTGCTACCCGTGCTTGGGCTGCTGCGGCTTGCTCACTAGCTGCTGCTGTCAGCTGCTGCGCTCCTGCCACCAGCTGCAGCAGCTGCTGTCTGGCCTGACTGCTGCCTGAAGGCAGGGATGAAAGCAGCAGCAGCAGCAGCAGCAAGCAGCAGCAAAGGCACCATTCACAGAGTCAGCGTAGTACTCCCGGTTATGACAGTGAAGCTATAATGCCTTGGCAGAGCTGCCTTGGGTGATTTACAGAATGCTCAACCTTGTTGCTGCACTCGATGCTATTCTTCCACTTATAAGGAGGCAGGAAGCTGGTGTATGCTGCGTGTGAGTGTTGCGCTTGGCAGTGACAATCTGTGTGATTTGGGGCGTGAAACAACCGCCTCGGTATCATGATCATGCCAACCAAAAACCAGCTGCAGCACCACAAAAAAACAGGCTGGCATGTCACCACAGTGTTTTGGCCTGCAACATGCTGATCACCTGTACCTGCAAGTGCGTGCTGCTGTTGCTGCTGCGCTGCCACTGCTGCTGCTGCTGCTGCTGCTGCTGCTGCTGCTGCTGCTGCTGCTGCTGCTGTGTGGCCTGCAAAAGAGCAGCAGAGTTAGAAGCCAGCAGGACACAATTGTCAAAACTTGGATACACTGCAGCAACAACACCACCAACACCAACACCAACAACATTTCTTGGTACATGTACTGCACAAATCAGGTAACTCTGCTTGCCTGCTGGCTGCTGCTGTTACTGCTGCCGTATGTTGCTCGTATGTTGCTCACCGCATGGCATCTGCTGGTGCACTGCCCCCTCTCGAGCAGCAGCAGACGTGCCCGGAGTGAGTTTATGGACTGGAAAGCCTTTTTTGTATCTAAGCTGGAACGACCTTGCGCAAAGGCCCTCAACAGGTGCAGTTTCTCCAAGCACACTTCTGTGCTGTACATGGCATAACATGGGTTGAACACGGACAGTTCCTGCAGCTCCTCTTGGCTGAGCGTGTGAAAATCAACTTCTTCAGGGTGCTGGGGCAGCAGGATTCAGGGAGAGAAGCAGCAAGGAGACCACCAGCAGCGTCGTCATTGCTGCTGCTGATGCTGATGACGCTGTTGGCTGGCATGGCGGTGTCTGACGATTGTTTAGATTTTTTTTCTCACAAGGTGCACGATTGCACTCTAAAAACACAACCGAGGAGGAGAGCGGCGAGATCTTATTGATGAGCATCGATTGTAGCACTACCGGTACAAGTGATACAACACAAGTTGCCGCAGGCACAAGATACTGCAACGCACTTCAGTCGATGATGGCGTCTTCAGTGTTGTATGGATGTGGAAAATGCAGGGAAAGGTTGTCATGGTGATGAACGAGAACCCTAGCGTTCACATACACAGAGTGTACCCTCCTTACCATTGCTGCTGCCAACCTTCTTTTGTTCTGCGTGGTCGCGTTCCGCTTTGAACTCTTTCTTATGTTACCAAGAATGGAATTCCTGCTGTTTTCGAAGGGCAATGTGCCATGGCTGTGAGAAGCAGCAGCTAGTGATTTCAGTACCGTACTGAACCTCAGCAGGGAAATAAGAGAATGCAGAGCCAGCCTGGCTGCAACTACATAAACTGCACTCGCAACAGCACTCCCATGAAGCAACAATTCCATGCGGCTTCTGGTCCACAACGCCACTAGAAAGGCTGCTGCTCGAGCTCTCGGGCGAGGCACCCCTGTGCATTGATATTTGTTGTGCGCCGACTGCAAAGCCTGCGGCAGAAGGACCAGCCTAGCTGTACGACAACGGCAGGTGCTTGTCCTCTGCAATGCTTCCATTCAAGCATGAGCAACACCTCGCCAGGCGCATTCTCCACATGGATAAAGTTCTACAACATCCACCACGCACTTCACCTGCTGCACTGACACTTGGGTATCGCCACTTTTGGACATATCCGGACCCGTCCAGATGGGTAGGGACATGGTACAGGCCACCGCTTTGTGTTTAAGAAGCCAGTCACGGCATGCTGACTGCGCACTGAGGCACCTTAATGACAATTGGGTCTGTACTTGCTCAGGAACATCATGATCCGTGATCAACAACCCTGCGCGCATCAGCGGATCCAGCCGCCAGCTGCTGCAAACTGCAAGCCAGATCAGAAAGTAAGTCACTTGCATTTGTATGCTGGTGCTGCACATCACCGCTACCGCTGCTTCATCATGATGTGTGTGCAGTAAGCAGGCCGCAGACACCACTACCGTGGTCACTGAACAGGCACAACCTCAACTTCCAACCAGGTACAGTCCATGCTCACCATACAGCATGTCACAGGTTGCATTCCACTAAAAGCAGGGAAGGCAGGAGCATAGCCTGCAGCAGCAGGCAGTGTTCCAACCGGGGTGTCGACAGGTGCACCAGGCCAGCCGAAGCAACATCCACCTGCATCTGGCGGGCGATCAACAGACAGCACCATTGCACGCCTCCACACCGCATGCCAGAAGGCACTCTGATTGCGCACTGCACATGCCAGCGTCTGCTCACAATCCATCGCAGCTGGCTGCAGCTGGCATCAGCCAGATCATGCCTCACACACAAACAATGAGACTCCAATACGCTCATTGTTTATATTCACAAAGCAATACCTGCGCCACACCCAACCCTGGCTCAGCTGTGCAGACACCCAATTGTTCAACACATAGTGGCTCAGCCATCCCCGTCCACCAGTGCCAATTTGTGGCGGCATCTGCTGCATTTGCAGCATGACTCGCCGCCATGCGCTCACGCCTATGTGTCTTGCATGCCTCAAACCCACAACACAGCTGCACACACACAACCCTGGCAACGTCTACGTTTGCAAGGCGATGAATGGGCCCTCGACTGGCCCGGAAGGAGCTTGTGGCCAGCAATGCATAGATATACTCACGCAGCCGCCCCCCGCAGCGAACGAGGGCGCAGCCATTGTCACCAGCCAGTGGCAGCAGCACTGCTGCGGCGACATCACTTAAGCACATAAAGTTCCACAAACAGACCCTCCTGGCTAAAGGGCGCGACGATGAAGATCCCAGGGCAGGCCCACCACCACCACTTGGGTGGAGCACAGCTCCTGCCACAGCCCAGCAGCAGCGCGCTGCTACTACTGCTGCTGCTGCTGCTGTTGCTGCTGCTGTTGCCAACACCGTCTGTGCTGGGCAGCAAGCACGGCGAGACTAGACCTCCTGCAGCCAGGCGGGGTTTGGTGCGCCGGCTCAGCTCTTGGCCACGGCCAAACAGGGCGCGGCCACTGTCTCAAGCCAGTGATAGCAGCATTGCTGCCGCAGCATTCAGAGCATAGTAAAGGCCACCCACACTCCCTCTAGGCAAGAGGGATGCAACGACCCAGAGCTAGGGCCTCTGGCCCACCACCAGCACAGGGGTGGAGGCACAGCTGCTGCCACAGCCCAGCAGCCGCGTGCTGCTGCTCCTGCTGCTGCTGTACTGCTGCTGCTGTTCGCGTCGCCTCGCTGGACAGCAGCAGCAAGCACGGACGCTTGATCGAACTAGAACTCCTCCAGCCAGGCGGGGTTGGGCGCGCCAGCCTGCCGCGGCTGCGGCGTCCAGAACCCCAGCTCGCCGCCCCGCCCGAGTGGAAGAGGCGCTCGCGCAGGCCCAGCGGCAGCATGCTGCGGCCCTCCTGCAGCTCCGCCCAGTTGACGCTGCGGAACCAGGGGTGGGCCCGCAGCTTGGCAAAGCCGCCGCGGCCCTGCAGCACACGGCGCACGGTACACGCGGGCGCATGCGCGTGAGGAGGTGCCGCAGAAAAGGGACGGCCAGGCCGCATCCTGGGGGCTAGTGCACGGCAGGTGAGTGTGCAGGTGACGCTGCGGAACCAGGCGTGCGCCCGCAGCTTGGCAAAGCCGCCGCGGCCCTGCACGAGGTAGCGCTGAATCAGCAGCAGGCGCCTCTGCCACACGTAGTGGCCGAGGGCGCAACCGCCAGACCATGCTCTGCAGCGCTGTTGTAGCCCTGCACAGAGCGCGCAGCGCAACCAGATATTAGGGCGCGCACTGCAGATTCTCCACAACAGCAGAGGCGGATGAATGCGTGTTGGCAGCGACAGAGCGCTGCCCGGGCTACTGGATGCCTACACCGCAGTAGTGAATCAGCACAGCAGCCATGTTCTGGTACCCAGTGACTCTCCTGCCACAGCGTTTGGCCAGCTCAAAGACATGACCACGTGCATGCGCGCTGATGTCAGCGCCAACTCATGCAGCACGCCACCAAGGCAACTCATGTCATTGTCAACGTCAACACTAGGCGCAGCACAGACAGCAGCGAACCAGGATGACAACACCAAAGCAATTGAAAGTTGGCTATCCAGCGCCCGCTATGTGGAGGCTCAAAATTCGAAGGGCTCGGGCGGCAGCTGTGTTCCGCTCAAAAACACGACCATGTGCGTCTGCGCTGATGTCAACGCCAGCACATGCAGCTCGCCAGCAAGGCAACCCATCAGGTCACAACATCGGGGCACCAAACCAAGCAGCACAGCGTCTCGCGCCAACTCACGCGCACCCGCGCTGATGTCAACGCCAGCACATGCAGCTCGCCAGCAAGGCAACCCATGCACAAGTCGACCCACCAGCCAGCAGAGCAAGCAGCCCAGCCCAGTCAGGTCAAGTCGCCGGAGCAGGCCGCCGGCGCCTGTTAGACTGCTCACCATGCCGAGGCGCTGTGCTGTTGCTGCGGGGATTGCACTCCTGCTGTGTGCAGAGGAGCGCGGGACACAAAAAGCGGCTCCCTCACAGAGACACAAGCTGTCCACCTGCTCACCATGCCGAGGCGCTTGCAGGGCTCGCGCTGCAGCAGCTGCGCCACCAGGTCGCGCGCGTCCGCGCTGATGTCGTTGCCGGCCGGCGTGTCGGGCCAGTGGAACTTGGCGCGCAGGATGCGCCTGTA